>NAJI01000037.1:529-244979 GCA_002179835.1 Calonectria leucothoes
TTATTTTAATTATAAAAATCTTACTTTAATTTTATATTTTTATTATATATTTTTCTTTAGCTAATGGTTTAGTATAAAAGCAATTATACTATAGGATTTAAAGGCTTATAGTTTATTGCTACTTAGTCTTTAACTTTATTAGACTATTTTCCCTCTAAAGAGGAAAATAAATACTTATATTACTTATATTTATAAATTATTATTAAATATTAAAATAAAAGCTATATTAAATAATAATTTATTATTAATAATTAAATTATAATATTATTAAAAAATTATTATTTTATAAAAAGTCTATTATTTAAGATTAATTAGTAATTTATTTAGGACTATATAATTATATTTTAAAAAAAAGATTTTATTATTATTTTATAATAATTAAAAATAATTATATAAAAAAAAATAATTATAATAAAATATAAATAAAAGATATATAAGGCTAGTTTACTAAATATATATAGGCCTTTTATTGGTAAAATAAAAGTAAGGTAAGCTTTAGTCTTATAATAATATATAATATATCTTTTCCTCTACCTAGCTATCTTTTCTAGTAATACCTATTATCTAAGACATAGCTATTATTATATTTAACTCTATTAAGCTATTTCCCCTTTAAAGAGTAAAATAAATCCTTATATTACTTATATAATTATAATATATTAAAAAAAAATTAAAAAATTATATAAATAAATAATTAAAAAATAAATAATTAAATAAAGATTTGTACGTGGTTTAATTGGAATCATCCCGTTATTTATATTGGTTGTGAAAACCTTGATTTGATTTTGTGTTTTTATCGTGCATTTTTCTTCAGTTGATGGTTTGGTGCGAGGGCAATCGTACCACAGGATTTGAAGGCTTATAGTTTGTTGCCGCTTGGTCTCCGACCCTGTTAGGCTATTTCCCCTCCAAAGAGGAAAACAAACACTTATATCACTTACCTTAAATAAAGATTTAAATAAAAGATTTTATAAAAGATTATAAAAAAAAGAAAAAGAAGAAAAGAATATAAAATATATAAAAAGAAAATTAAATATATATATTTAATAATAAATAATAAGTTTATAAATAATTAATAATTTTATTATATAATTTATAAATTATTATTAAATAATAAAATAAAGCTTATATAAAATAATAATTTATTATTAATAATAAAACTATAGTATTATTAAGTAATTATTATTTTATAAAAAGTCTATTATTTAAGGCTAATTAATAGCCTATTTAAAACTATATAGCTATATTTAAAAAAAGAAATTTTACTATTAATTTATAATAATTAATAATAATTATAATAAAATATAAATAAAAAGTATATAAAATTAGCTTATTAAATATATATAGGCTTTTTGCTAGTAAAATAAAAGTAAAGTAACCTTTAATTTTATAGTAATATATAATATATCTTTTTCTTTACCTAGCTAGCTTTCCTAGTAATATTTATTTACCTAAGATATAGCTATTATTATATTATATTAATTTATTTAAAAATTATAAATTAAAAATCTAAAAAAATAATTATTAAAATAAAATAAAAAATAAATTTTATTAAATTATAAGATTTTAATATCTTAAACCTTTATGTAATTCTTAACTTATAATATTACTTTTAAATTAATATATTATTCTTAGACTATAAAAGCTTTATATAACTAGTTGTATACTATTTCTTATAGAACATAAGTAATATTATTACCTTTTCTAAGAACAGGTAGGAGCCTAAGAGGCTTAGTTAACCCAGTAGGTAACCTTGTAAGAGGTTAGCAGGTAGTTATACCTTACAATGTCAATGGCTCTTAATATCCTCTTAATACATTAAGCAAAAATAGTAACAAATACATCAAGTATTAAGCCTGTCCATATATTATAAATTTCACTCTTCGAACCACTATTTTACCTCAAAGCGTATCTTCTGGCATCATTTGTAACTTTTCCCCACTCAGTTCAGCATACTTTCTCGCCTTCTTATTATATTCCTCGTGTCGCTCTAATACACTCTTGCCCTTTTTCATTTCTTCTCGTCCAACCTGATGTTTATGTGCAGCATCTATCTATGTCAGTCAACGCGATCATGCTTTGCCAAGAAGTCACCTACCAGGGCCATCAGCAACCCGCACAAATCGAGCGTAAGTCCATAACTGAGGCAGTGGAGTATGCTGTGTTAGTCCTTGCCCGGCCCACATTTGCATTGCTTCATCAATCAACTCTGTCACCTTGTGAGGAACTAGAACCTTGCACATCGCAATGCACCTTTTCCCTTCTTTATTTCCCACTTTGTCCATGGTGTCGGCGGCACTGCAAACGACCAGCCGGAGAGCATCAATTTCAAGCCGCATATTCGCAATTCTCTCAATATTGGAGTCAAACTCTCCAATGAGTTTTCCTCTCGGCTTCTTCTTCGGATCGTTACACCGGATGAGGCACAATTCATATGCCCTTTCTGCCTGTCCGAGCAATCTATTATCATGAGACATATTGTTCAAGTTTGGTCTGGACCTCGGCTTACCTCATGCAATGGTGGATTCGTCCGGCACCGAGTCGTCCTTGAGCGATTGTAAAAGCTTTGCCGGGTGATAGTATCACATTTTCGACAGGGACCCTACAGTTCTCATAAATGTACTCCCCATGACCTTCTGGTGCCCAGTCATATCCCATAATAGATAGATTACGAACTTGAGTAATCCCAGGTGTGTCGCAGGGTACAATTATCATGGTATGGCGGTTCCATTTGTTGGGATCCTCTGGGTTACTTAGGCCCATCAAGATGTAAAACGTCAAATCTTTATTCCAAAGGCAATTGGCATAGAGCTTTCTGCCATTTATGACATATTGATCCCCGTCACGCACAATGCTGATACCAATGTTAGTAGCGTCTGATGCAGCGACATCTGGCTCAGTCATGCTGTAGGCAGAAGAGGCAGTGCCTTCCATCAGTGGCTTGAGCCATTTCTCCTTTTGTTCGTCACTGCAGTACATGGCAAGCAGCTCTATGTTTCCTGTTTCAGGCGCATGGCAGTTCATAGTCTTCTCATTGTCAGCGTTCGGAGCCCTGGTTGGCGTTCTAATGTAATTGGCTTACCTGTGCCGCCCAATAGCAGCGCCCCATAATCTCTGCACAGCAAGAGTACTCGAGATTTGTAAGACCCGGGCTTTCTTTGAAATGATTGGGGAGGAATAAGTTAAATAGACCTCGTTCCTTCGCTATGGCACGGAGTTTCTTCATGAGTGGTGGAGTTTCCCATCTCCTCGCATTGACTTGGGCGGTCATTAAAGGCTCGCGTGGGATGCACTCATTCTCAACCCAGTCATATACTGCCTGGATCTTCTCAATGGCGATGGGGCGAAGTTTACCCTTCACCCATTGGGGGAGGTGGCTAAAAGCCGGGCCATCAAGAAGAGCATCGCTGATTGTTGACATTGTAATAGAAGGGCTTTGAACGTTTCTTGTGGCAAAATATGGAAATTCGTGCGTGTGAAAGTTCAAAAGCTGATTAAAGGTAGATCTGTAAAATGAGATGAGAAGACAGGTGTTTATCACTGGTGAACTAGATAGATGCCCGGGCCGCTGTGGTGTTCCCGAGGTCCTGCAGCGGCATCGCTTAGGCCCTTGGAGAATTAGCCGGGGTAATATGGGATTGCCCGCTAAGCCCGGCTATTTTGAATGTGGGGTTTTGCGATCTGCGGGCGTGGGTGGGTGAAGTGTATCATCACAGAGAGTGGCCTTAGCAGCCTGGTGTTAGCAATATTGTAAATGCAAATAAATCAATTGATTTATGTTAATCAAGGGCTGTTCCAATATTTAAATAGTCGTTTGGGGTTGATGTTATTCGTAGTACGGATTTACTGACTTCGCTTTGTTCTTTGATCTGAGAATTGAGGGATAGCAACCTTTGACTATTTATGAAAAAGCTATTCAAATGCGCATAAACACAGAAGCTATGGAATAATTTTGGCAGATTTGAATCGATCAAATGCAGTCCACCATGCTGCTTTGGTATCGACTTCCTCAGCTTGCTCGCCCATCATCATGTGAGTTTTGGACATGTCAAGCTGTCGATCAAAATCGAACATGGTCATGATGAAGTAAGGAAAACCCCCAAAACTTCTTTCATTGCCAACTCGACCTGTCACAAGTCCATATCTTTTCTCCACCTCCTTCCACTGCTCGATATGGTCGGCAAGGTACTGAGGCGGTTGTGGACCGGATCCTCCAGGAGGTGGGCCAACGCCTTTGAGCCCAAAATACTCGCAGATAATTGGCCATTTACGGCTCCATGAAGAAGGGGTCGAATTATCAGCGGCATTGTAGCGCTGCCCGCTTGATATCTCTGGATGCAAAGAAGCATATATAGCAGTTTTGGCCACAATATCCTGACTGCTGTCATTGCTCAGAATATCCCAAGACTTCTCCGTTCCCGGAAACTGGACCTCGCTACCCTTGCCATTAATTTCAGCATATAGTGAGAGGTAAAGGCCAAGAAATTGTGCCAAACAATAAATGTTGTTGTTGGGTACAAATCCCACAATTACATCTGGAATTACATCGCACCATGTCCAGGTTTTATCCTTCGAAAGAGCAGCCAATGCATCGCATTGATTGTAGTAGAACATTTGAGAAGCGTATGGCTCTGAGATCCTTGGTAGAGATTCCTTCAATGGCAAGCTATCTCCGAAAGGAAACTTGTCGATTAGGTGTACACCGTATGCTTTTGTGCCGGTTGGGAGAACGACAAATTTGAGCTTTGTGGACAGTGCTTCGACCGCATGGATGGCTCTGATCAATAGCTCAACATTGATAGCGATTTCCTTGGCTGGATCCGGGTCCATAATGTATGCTATTGGTAATAAGTCAAAGCTCAAGGAAGAATTCGCGTGGCATACCAAAAAAGTAAACGTGCGTGATTTCGTTAATGTGATTTACTTTACTTTTGAGTTCTTCTTTTAGCCCTGCCTCCCCCCGAGAAGTAAGAATATCGACACCACTAGCAATTTGAAGCTTCGGGGAGGTTGGCCATTGCGCTGCCTCAGCACTCAGGGGGCGGTTTGTCAGTGCCGTCACTGATCCGAAGGTATTCGGGGCTGGATAGTCGTTTAGTATTAGGTTGGTAATGGCATGTCCGGTGATGCCCGATGCGCCTGAAACATAGTAGAGATGTGAGTGAGAGTGACAAGACCAAAAGGACGCAAGGAACCTACCAAAGACTAATGCATGATTAGTTGCCATGGCTGAGTCTATCCCAAGTCTCTATTCGAGGTCGATTGGAGAATAGATGGAGCGACTTAGGAAACATGTTAGTGGAGAAGATGGTGGTGAAGGAAGTACATTAGTATGACCGAGTGCACGGATTGGGAACCCCGCAGAGACCAGAGACCTGGGAATAGGCTCGGTTTGGAGAGATAAAATTGCGGATATCGTCAATCGAAATAGCCACGGCTAGGAGGTGTGTGTGGGGACAAGTGAAGTTGGGGTAGTGAGTTGAGGCTTCATGCAACTGACCGTTGTAGAGGCAATGCAGATACCCGAGGCAACATGCAGGTTATTATTACAATCCGTTTATCATCAATCGGTGGCATACTAAACGTGAATATGAAATGCGTATACAGACGATGATAAAGAAGCCGATCAATGGTAAAGATATGGCCGAGATTGTTTTTACTCCACATGGGTGCAAGACTAGCAGGAAAACGGGAACCGACGCCACCAGGAACTCACAGCTCGCCGGGAAAGAAAAGTCACCAGAGACATGATTCCCTTGAGAAAGAGCAAAATCCAGGCCGATACAGTTAAGAGCTTTTATTCTCTGGACCGACATTTGGGTGAGTACGGCTGGAGGCCACGGATAGTCATTGGTGACTAAGACAAAATACAACACATCGGTTTCTATCAATGTCCATCAATTCGTGTAATTTTCATGCAATATTTCTCCTTTATTCTCTGACGATTGTCTTGTGATTATATTACTGGCGAGTGTAACACATCTGGCATGTTCCTTGCAATTCAAAGCGAATGATTCGATGGCATAAATTAATTGCGAGATGTGAAAAACGAAATCTGGAATTATTGCAGTGAATTGCAATAGGTGTGATATGATTGAAGATCAGGGCTTGATGCAGATAACGTAGATCTGCCCCTTGCGTCAATTGGAGACTGCTTTTGTGAAGGGGCTGACCATTCGAATAGACTTCAATTGCGGAGTAATCATTGGTTTGGGATATTTTGGGCAAAGACCGTCCAAAGTGAGCCAGTTAATTGAGCAGCCTGGAAAAGTTTATCCAGCCGATTCGCCGTGGCATACCGAGAGCAACCCACCCGCCCCCCCTCGCGCTAGGCTGTGCAGCCTCATCTCAATTGGGATGGCCAGGAAATGTGTATCCAATCTCCTCAATGATCTTCACGACGCGCGACCTGAGGAAGTGTTCCGGGTATCAATATGTCTGACTCGTGGTTTGGTATCCGAGACACACCATTGATCATGCGATCTTTGGCACCATGTCGCTCGACTCCGCCGCATTCTCTGTTTGCCTTTGACATTGGTCTTGCTTCCATTACTATATGTACTAAGCCGTTTACCTGAACTCATCATAAAATTTCGAGCAACTCTTTTCTCATTCACAGCCACGCTGTCTTACTATATTTTGACACAGTCATATTCTGACCATGGCGCCGCATGCAGACGCGGAGAAGTCCCCCGTGGCTATTCCCAAAGTAATGACTGCTAATGGTAGTTCACTACGCGAAGACCGGACCAGCACTGCTCCAGATTTTAACTACCCCCCAGTTGTTTCTGGTGACGTATCTTACGAGGTTCTTGAACAATACCATTCAAAGCCTACTAAACTCCGAGTAGCATGTATTGGTGCTGGTGCTTCAGGTCTTTGCTTGGCCTATAAGATGGAGAGACAGATGATTCCTGAAAGCTGGGAGCTTACACTTTTTGAAAAGAACCCTCATTTCGGTGGAACTTGGTATGAGAACACATATCCAGGAGTCGCTTGCGACGTAAGTTGCCCCCCTTCCCCCCTTATTCTGCTCTAAACTGATCCCTCGTCTGAGCATTATAGATTCCTTCCCATCTGTACGCCTTTAGTTGGGACCCAAAACCCGACTGGAGCCACTATTTTGCCTACGGTGACGAGATCCAGCGATATTTTGAAGACTTTGCGGAAAAGAACGGCACGAAAAAGTACATGAAGCTCAACACCAAAGTTGTGGAGGCTCGATGGGATGAAGAAAAGGGCATTTGGAGCGTGACACTTGAAGACCAAATCACCAAGGGTACTTGGTTAGATTGGTGTCATGTGTTGGTTAACGGCACAGGAATCCTAAATAACTGGCAATGGCCAGATATTGAGGGGATTCATACGTTTGCTGGCCCAAAGATGCATTCAGCGGCTTGGGACCACTCCGTGAATTTTGAAGGGAAATCAATTGGTGTGATTGGTACCGGATCAACCAGTGTGCAGATTGTCCCTGCACTACAGCCTGTTGTTCAGAATATGAAGGTGTTTATGCGGTCATCCACATGGATCTCGCCTCCCTTCGGAAGCGGAGCCCTGGAATCATTGAAGGAAGGCACCGAGGACCAGCCAGGCAAACGACAGTACAAATTTTCCGAAGAAGAAAAGCAAAAGTTCCGGGATGATCCTGAATACCACCTCAAGTTTCGGAAGAGCATTGAAGCTGAGATCAACTCTTTGTTTGCCATGTTCTTCCAAGGCTCCGAGACATCAGAAATGTTTCGCAAGACTATCACGGAAGAGATGAAGCGTCGGATCGGGCCTGGAAACGAAGAGCTCAAGGAATTCATTATTCCTACATGGTCACCAGGCTGCCGTCGTATTTCACCGGGCGATGGGTATTTGGAAGCCCTTGCGATGCCCAACGTGAAACCAGTCTATGGAGGTATCCAGAAGATTGTCCCGGAGGGTATTGTTACTGAGGATGGACAGACACATAAGATTGATATTCTTGTTTGTGCTACTGGCTTCAAGGTTGCTTTTAGACCAGCATTCAAGCTCATCAACGGTAGCGGCAAGTCGCTTGACGAAGACTGGGGCGATTCTGTCAATCTATACCTCGGCGTATCTGCTCCGAGATTCCCGAACTACTACACGATCGTAGGGCCGGGAGCGACATGGTCTTCTGGCACTCTGCTGCCCTCTATCGAAACAACCATCGAGTATTCCATCAAGATGATGAAGAAAATCCAACACGAGAATATTCGATCAATTAGTGTGAAACAGGACGCTTTGAACGAGATCTACGCTCACTTCGACGAGTTTCACAAGAAGACTGTTTTCCAGGAGGAATGCCGAAGTTGGTTTAAGGATGGAAAACAAAAGAACCGCATCTACCTGTGGCCGGGTTGTGTAAGTTGAGCATCTTGACTTTGATGTTATAGATTTGCTGATTTGTTGCAATGCAGACGATTCATTTTCTGAAGACAATCAAGGACCCAAGGTTTGAGGACTACGATATTAGATATCGTTTCAAGAATCGGTTTGCCTTCCTTGGAAATGGCCAGGTCAAGGCCAGCACCACCAAGAGTGTTGAGGGGTTGAGTACATACGTACGAAATGGTGACCATGATTGGAATGTTGACTAGAAATGTATTCTCGTATTTAGGCGCTGGGAATAGAACTTCCAGGAGGATAATCTTGTCTGAGTTGACTCTCGCGCTTTCAGTTATGTTATTATGCTCTTTCGTTCACGTATCATCGGCCTCCCGAGAAGAACATTTGCTGTGGGTTTCCTGTATGTGATATCAATTTATGCTAAGTACTATCTGAAGCGATTTTGCGACAGGAGTGTGCGTGGGCCATGAACATCGATCATAGTCAGAATGTTGACCTACAAGGAATCAATTGAACAAAACGCTTTGCCTGAGAACACAACCACCAGAAAGCCCATGAGCCCCAAGACCCACAACTTGCACGAGGCCACAAGAGATTGAGGTACATCATTGCCGTGCCAACTTAGAGCTAGCGCGAAAGCCAAACATGTGATGGTCGATGGACAGTGACGGGAGGAGGTCAGCGTGCAACAGGATTTGGAAGAGAAGTTCTGTTAGAATCGGGTCGTGTTGGCAGACAGAATAACGCGTGGGAATAGAGATGTTGATCTATTGCCCCTTCATTCTCAAGTCGACATCGTGCCTCCAGTTGCGCATCGCCCAAAGTGTTGTCAGGGTATGTTTTCTCCATTACGGTGTGCTTTGGTCAGGGCAAACTTAATATTACGGCAATTGCCAAGTTCCCCATGATTAGTTATCTTCCTGGCCACCAGGTTAGCGCATGTACCCTCTCGCGGCTCTTGGTGCGCCCACTTAATTGTATGTCGATCAGGTGTCATCGCGCATGCTTCAAGGTTCCCCACAGTCTAACGCGCCCTCACGCATTTGAAGTTGGTCCACAAATAGCGTGGGGTCCAACAGCTACCTGGTTTAAAATGAGGGTGTTTGATCGCGCCCTCCAGTTCTAGGTTCGAGAGAGTTTCGACTTTGCATCTACAGTACATTGAGAAAGGTAACCTCACCAAGAGCAGTCATGTTACTTGGCGTGAAAGTATGTAGCATAGTATAAAATAAGGTACTTGGAATATACTGCAATTCTGCATTGTATAAAACACATGGAATAATCCCTCCACTTCTTTCTTCCTTCCTCGCAAATCCAACTGCTTTTAACCCGACTAACCCATGATGTATACTTGCCATTAGACAACACTCATTGCCTTCTGGCTTATATTTTGTGTGTTTTAGAACGATGCCATCTGTCAACTAAGGTCATATGATAGTCGTTATTATAAGTAAGCCTGCAAGTGTCGATACGCAGGAGTAGTACATAATTGACCATACTATCAGAGAGTGTCCGTTGGAGTTACAAATCCGGAAGTGGTACCCCAACTGCCGCCCTTCTTTCAAGATGAGGAAAGAATACACACTTTGCTCAATTATATCTCTGTATTTTATTACATTAACCTCTTTGAACAATCCCCTAGTTAGAATCAGCTAAGGGTGTCACAACTATTAAACTCCATGGGGTATAATACCTAGGCTTTTACATATGATGGTTACCCCAAAATGGATTCAAGGACGGAAGTTGAGGGATAGTGATGGAGATGGAGAAATTTATGAATGCAATGAGGTATCTAGAGTATTTGATAGTTAGAGTATGGTATTGGGTGACTTTTTAAAGAACAATCCCCGTGTCATAGGAACAATGCCTCCAAAGGCGATGGAGCCTAGATGAACATTATGGCTCGCCGCCATGATTTGCTCAATCGCTACCTAACTATCATTTACAATAAGAGATCCATGATCAAGGGCTTCGGAAGTATGGCAGACGAGACCAGCTCCAACACAGTAGTCGCTATGCTCGTCTTCGTCGACCCTCACCACACTCCCCAGAAGGAGGAGCGACGGCACTTGGACTTCAGCGCTCCAGGCGCCGTGGCGCATCGGGGGGGGGCGCCGGTGTCAATTTTACCGTCAAAATGCGGTCGAAACCATTGACAGCGACAAAGAATCTTGTTAAGCCGATTGTGACGTCGAGATGGGCGAGGAAGAAGCCCAGAGCAACCCTTCAAAGGATGTGCCCATCGCTTGCGAGAGTTGCCGCGACCCTGGAAATGGTCACCTAGTGCTGGAAACCAGACAGCGGTTTCACTATCGGTCGCGCATGCTGAGACTGTCGTGAGCGTAGCACGATGTATTGACAACTCCTTCCGGAAGATGCTCCAACTCAGGCCGAAATCTTCGTGGAATGAGGAGTTAACCTCTCTCCACTCGTCTCTGTTGGCTAGAGGGGATTTACTGCGAAGACAGGTAAGAAGACTATTAGTTTGAAGGTCTGGTGCGATGGACCCCCGAGTACTCTGCAGAGGTCGCTGACAGTGAAAGTGGCTACATTGCGTAGATGGAGGGCGGCCAACGAGGATTCAAGATCCTGGGACTAACATCCTACAGGCAGCCGTTACCCACTTTAAAGGAGCGCCTGCCATGATCGTTGCCACCTGTGAAGAGGAATGGTGTTCGATGCAGCCTATGCGGTGCACCCTTTGGCCCCCCTATGGCGTTGAAGAGCGATGTTATAGCCCCCGAGCAGCAGCGACTCGTTGAGGAGTCTCATAATAACCTACCGGGTAATGTCCTAACCCTTAACTTCTAGGTGGACACGTGTTTCAGTGTTCAGGGTCCATTCCGGCTATTGAGGCTCCTCCCCTCCGTAGACGGCCCACTGTCTTTGGCGCGGCAGCTGGGCCTTCGAGCCGTTTGGGTTACAACCCATAACCTTTTACAGGGCTTAATGCAGTTACAAAGCCGTTTGACTCGGAGAAATCCTTCAACTGAGGGCGTTTAATGTTTGGGAGCGACTTCACTCGATAGCTTTAGCCTTTTACAAGGCTTGAAGCAGTTGTAAAGCCGCTGGGTTTGAAGTAATACGCCCCCGAATAAGAGAGTTGGATTCTTGGAAGCCATTGGGCTTGAGAGGAGTAGCTTTGGCCTCAGGCCGTCTATGTGGATAAATCCATTGGCTTAAAGATTGCAAGAATATGGCACAAGGTTTGGTGGAGTCGCATGGCCATTTTGGCTGCTTGATGAAGAGTGTTTATACTCTGAGGGAAATAGCGGTATCCAGACGAGATTCTTCGTCAGTTGATATGATTCCGGGTGCAGCTTGCCACGAACCGAAAGCATCTACGAGGCCGCGACCGAGCACGGTCAGGTCTACTCGGGTGTTGCTCTAGCGTTGCTTGGGTACCGCCCACCCACTTCTCAGTTAAAATTAAGTTGAAGTGGCACCAACCCCGGCGCTCATACGATATAGGCAAATGTCGAAATCTAGATTCACACGGCGTTTTTGGTGTTCCTGAGGGCTGTCTTGGCTGCCATTCTTTGGAGTCGATGTTACAATAACGCTAATGGCTATTGCTCCGGGAATATTGTGCGGGGATTCTAAACCCCCGCATTGAATAGATGTCTTGCTGATGGGGATCTGGGATGGAGAAACCAGGACTCAGGGTGAGCACAACGTATAGTGTGTTCTGCTGCTCTAGTTCCCTTTACTATTAATTAATGCCTGGCTCAAACATACCTGCTGCGTAATAAATCGTACTTGAAACCGACTAAGATGTCAGGTCTTCTGTCGATGTAGATTCTGATGGCCAAATGATTGATCACTTGTCAAGGATCGATTGAGAAAGCAACGTCGCAAATATAATTGCTATTCGGATTTCAAGGATATTTTATGAGGATCTCTAAATTTACAGCTGCTGATGGAATTACATCTCATTTTGCCTCATTTTCATACACACAATTGGTGGGCATAGTTAGCTCGATGAGCGCAGGAGTGGTATGGTGATGCCATTGAGCAGGTCAATTGGTTATGATCAAGGGAACAGTGTATTCCTCAAGACCTGGTGGATACGCGGTGCTAAGCGGCGGGTGCTTTAGCAGTAGTAGTCTGGACGCACCATGAAGGACTGGCGATACTCCCCGAACCGACGGCCCGAGGAACGCGTATGGACTGATGATACTCTGTCTATATCAAGCAAGCATCATGTAACGCTCCCCGCTGGTGAATATGGAGAAAAAAAAGAGGGGACAGCGACGGACAGGAAGCCGAGGAACTAATGCTGTCGGAATTAATAAATTGGGCCCCGATTGGGGTGGCTGGCATTCCCCGCCATTTATGTGTGGTGCTTTTGACCGGCTTCAACTCCGTGAATATTATTGCTTCATCACAGATACGATCAGCTGCAGAAAGGAAGTTTAACAATGGGACCCCCCCAAAGCGCTCTGAGGATACAGAGAGCAAATGATCTAGATGCCGCACAATTCAGTCCTCCGACAAAAGCCTGGAGGCCGAGTTGCCGGTGAAGAATGCCGACCGGGCGGGGGTTACTTGCATGCAGTCTACCCAACGCTGCGCATCTCATGCATAGCCCCATCCATCATGATCCGTCATCGTGGGCGCATTTGGTGGGGGGTTTCCTTGTTTGCGACGGAGGCAGTCGTCAACGTTTCGACTACCTGTCCGGGGCAATGGCATGTGCCCCAACAAGCCAATGGCGCCCCTGTTTTCGCAATGGGTGAAGGCAATGGCGCTCAGCTAGTTCAAGCCAGGGAGTAATGGATGTGGGGAAAGCCGGGGAATCCCTTGGAGCGTGGAGAAGGCCTGCAATTACCAACACATGAGTCAGGAGGTGGGAGAGGGACTGATTCAGGATGGATGCGTGAGTGGGGCAGCAAGACGTCGCGTTTCCCACTAGAGAGCTGGGACCTTGTTTGCTTGCTTGCACTCGTGAGGCTCGCGTATTTCCTTCTCAAGCCGCTTGGCTTGCTGAACTGCCTACTAGTAAAGCGTCTTAGGAGACAAGAGCTCCAACTGCGCACCAGTGAATCGTGATGTGACGCAGCCGCCCTCAGAAACTATTTTGTGAGTGGGATCGCTAGGTGTGGCAAGCTTTTGCGATGCCAACTGCATCTGACCAAGCGGCCAGCACACCCCCGAGGAGATACATCATATCCATTCACATACGTGCATGGCGACGCCGTTCATTTCCCAATCAGACCCAACGCAATCATTCATCTAAAATCCTGTAATGAGAATTCGGGGCGACCCATTGACCTCCACGCCGCACTGGTGGGCCTTTCCCTATTTTCCCGAGCTGCAGCTGGTCCGGGTCGGCAATAACAAGGATGCGCCGTAGTGGAGATGGCTTGGCCTTCAGTTTGCACGTCTACCTACCTGCATACAACTGCAAGCTGAGAGATCTACCAGGCAGCATCCATGGCTATGCCGTGTACCGGTAGTTGTGATTCTACCAATGGGTGTCAAGCCCAGCCGGAAAAGGGTGCAAAGCGATTGCTTGGCTGGGATTAATTTGGGCGGGTAGAAATCTAAAGAAGGCATTTATTGGCTCAGAATGCCAGAAAATTCGTTTTTGTTGCGCATGAGTGGCGCGTTGAAGGTGTTTTGGACACACTTTTCATGGCAAAAGACGGGAAACGGGGTATGCATCTCGGCCAAAGCGGAAAAGTAATGATGCTGTACGCAAGGCCTGTTGTCAAATTGAAAGCAGCCACTGCTGTTGCTGCGTTGGATATTGTCGACGTTTGACCTGTACATGAGAGCCTGCTTCCAAAATAAATCACGATCGCCCATTCATGCACGTTTATAAACGTCTTGATGCAGAATGTCCTTTCATGCAAACCTCCATTCTCACACAAGATATCTTGGCACTGGTCCTAGCCGACCAACCCGGCTAAAAAGCCTTGTTTGACCATTTCTTTTTGTTCCAAATCATAATTTCCGATGGCTATCAGTGAGATGCTTCCGGATCTCTGCAAGGAGCCTCTGCGTCTGCATCCCAGCCCTAGTTTCAAGCTGTCTGACACGACCGGCCCATCCGGTATCGCTTCTGTGGGACGGGTACGGCCTTGAGCGCTTCGCATCCAATGCGGGGTTTTATTGTCCCCGCACTCTATTACCGGGGCAATCGTCGGATATGGTGGTCGCATCGTTGGGATTGCGAGCCTTGGGTGATTCCCAGCTCGCATGGCGGCCAGCCACTAGCCAAACATGGGCGGCGAGACAGCCGCCCCCCCTTGTCCAAATGGACACCCTAACACCCACTCAACAAGCGTGCTACCAGCCCAACGCCACGGCTCATGCTTGTGACGAGATAGGCAAGACAGGCCCGGTTGTCAGTTGATAACTGTCGCCAGGGCTAGCTACATGAGCCTTGTCTCGCCACGCATCCCTGACTTGCAAGGTCCTTTGGCCCCGAAGTCCGGGGGTGGAGTTAAAAATGGAGTCTTCTTGCATGCCTTCATAGGCCCATTTGCTATCCATCATTGGGGGGATTCCCCAGCCAAGACGCACGAGTTTGGCTCCCCGTGGGTAAGCCCCAAATCCCCAGCCTGCTTCTCCGCTCGACCCTCTTGAACCTGGATTTACCCCCATCTATTGTAGTCAGTGATGCTCTCTTGCTCTATCCTGTACTGAAGCTCGTCGAGATTGAGTGAAGCCTAAACTTTGACCCTTTGCCATTACCCGGATTATTAGCGTCTTGTTTTTGAACCAACATCATCATGGCATCGTCGGTTGATTCCAAGGATGCCCCGACCTTGGAAGTGGGCGACATTAGCACACAGGAGAATGTGTCTCCCAGGGGGCAAAACGGCCGCCAACCTAGCAAACAGCAGGTTCGCCACCGCGCTTCCGTTGCTTGTGCTTCGTGTCGAGACCGGCGAATTCGATGCGTGGTGCCCAAAAACCAGACATCATGCACCGCTTGCCAGCGATCAGGTGCAGAGTGCATCATAAAAAACGACGATGAGCGCAGACGGTATGTCTCATCCCCCCAACTACAGACGAAGATGAGCTTTTGTTGACAACAAATTCCCATAGGCCCATCTCAAAAGCATATATGTCCTCGCTTTCTGATCGAATCTCACTTCTCGAAGGCATGTTACTGGAAAAAGGTGTGGTGCCCCCTCCAGCTGCACACCCACCTAAGACCCGGCATGAACTTCCATCCAAGTTGCAGGAAGATGGCGAATCAGTTTCAAGCCTCCCCAAGCAAAATGCCAATTCAGACAGGGTATCGCCAAACTTTGATGTTCCATCACCACCGGATTCCAGGCACGATGACATTCCTGTGCCTGGGAGTGAGCATGGGGATGCCACCAATCTGTCGGGCAGTCAGAATCTCCAGCCTTTAGCCAAAGAGGATTCTCCATTCCGAATGCTTGATCCAAAGCAGGAAGATATAATCCACCGGCTCTTATCTACCAGAGGAAACTTCTCGTTTCTCAGTGGCAGGCTCAGGTTTTTTGGTCCCACAGCTAATAGCCACGTCCACGCAGACTGTCCTGACCAAATTGACTCCCGAGAGCCGCCTGAGCAAGTTCGGCGAGCCGAGAGGATCATTCGATCTTTCAGTGTGGAAACACATGATTATCTAATGAATCAATTCTTTACTTTTTATAATTCCGTGTTGCAAGTTATTGACCGCAACGCCTTTGAAGCGGATCGAGAATCCCAGGGCAACTCTCCAAAGTTTTACTCTTCATTTCTCCATATCACGATACTAGCCATGGGTTATCGTGTAGCTGACATGGACCGAGACGACATACGAAAGATAACCTTGGCTCCAAGGGAAAGTACATTACACCGAGAAGCAAAGTATATGCTTGATATAGAGCTTGAACGACCTGGCGGAATCCCCAGCGTTCAAGCTTTACTTTTGCTTGGCGACTTGGAATGCGGCGTTGGCCGAGACAATACTGGTTGGATGTACTCCGGTAAGTTTCATATGGGCTAGACATGGAAAGGGAAAGAGTGCTGATCGAATGAACTGAATAGGCATGGCAAATCGTCTAGCCTTTGACATTGGGCTTCACTTAGATTGCAGAAGCAATGATATAGCCGAGCAAGAAATTCGGATTCGGAACATGGTCATGAGAGCTTGCGTTATTTATGATAGGTATTGGGGCCTATTTTTAGGCCGTCCACTCGCTATCAAGAGCCAGGACGTTGACCTTTTGTCAAACCGATTCTCACAACTCAACTCTCTTGGACTTGAATCCGGTAAACAAGATCTAGCTACGGAAATCTATGAGCAGCTCATTGAATTGATGGAGCTTGCTGGCAGAATCGTGGAGACGCGGGACAGTGGCATTTTAAACAATACGTCCGAACAGTACAATCTTTTTGCAGCAGGGGAAGCCGAAGACAACGCCTATCTTCATGTCATAAATTTGGACAGGCAACTTCAAAACTGGTACCGAAGGCTACCCGAACACCTGGCTTGGAAACCTCGCAATATCAAAGTCGCCCCTTACAGCCTTTTCCTTCTGCACCAACAATATCATGTAACCATGATCCTATTACATCGACCTTGGGCAAAGTACGGCTCCATTACTGGGGACGGATCAAGTCCCGGCTCTCAGGCTAGTCCAGAGAGTGATCGGATGGTGATGACCTCTGACGTGTCAACTCCACAACCAATGCTGGCATCTGGCGGCCACTCATTGGGCATGGGGGATCCTCACACTATTGTACATGATAGTAGAACGTCTTTGTCTCGGAGCATTTGCACACAGCAAGCCATTCGGGTTGCTCGAATCTTCTGGCAGCATAGGCAAAGATATGATGGACGAAAAATATTTGTCACTGGCATTCAGCATGCTGGAACTTCCGCCATAGCACTGATTGCTGCTCTTGCTTACCAGCGTAATGAAAATGATCGACGCACGTACGTCGGGTATTTAGAGATTCTCTCTGATGCCATCAGCGACATGAGTCACACTTATCAGCCAGCCAGCAGAATGGATGACCTACTCAAAGCTGTTCTCGAGCAGGTCCGAAACAGTATGGGAGATCCATATAGACCTCGAAGTGGTAGCATTAGCCACTACAGCATGCCGTTCAATGGAAGCGGACGGAGCACAGCCTCAATGAATAGCGATATCTCTGTCCCGATGGTTCCATTGAGACGTGAGGCGGGAGATCCGGAATATGCACAGCCGTTCAAGAAGAGACGTCCCGCATCGAGCAGAAGGGCATCCGAATTCACTCGTCCAAGACCACCCTTCTTTGCGGCACATGCTCAACATACTCCCCCAAGCTCTCGGAAAGCTCAAGGCCAGATGGGAAATAACCTCAACGGCCATAACCAATCACCTCTTGATTCAATTTTATTCTCTATGGGTGTTGGCGAACCACCTCATCAACTCAATATGGACTTTCTAGGCGGTACTGCAATTGAGATGGACCAGCCTGATGAGGCTCATGACGGTGGGATGGGAAGAGTAGACCAGATGGATTTGGTTATCCCTTCCTCCGAAACGTGGAGTCTTAATGGCATCCATGAGAATCACATTACAGGATCGGGATCTTTTGACCCCCCTTCAGGGGAGTGGGCCTCAGGCCCAGCAGGACTTAGCGCAAGCTCCGTTCTGGGCCAAAGCGTTGCTATATCTACGGGTATTATGTCAAATACACCTGACTTCGGTGGCATGGGTAAAGGGGATGGTAAGCCGGACGGCAAGATACCTAAGAGCTCCGGAAACAGCGCGAATAAAAAGATCCCAGGAGATACAACAGGAGAAGAGCAGAATGATAGTGTGGACTGGATTGAAGAAGATGCTAACGTTGCAGCAATGAGTCCTGTGAGCCTGAGCGGCTTAGTGCAGAGCCCAGGCAAGGCATCGAATGGTGAAGAGGTGTCAAACGGCGCACCAAGAAATCATGCACTAGACTTTTTAAGTTTTTCATGAAACCCATAGCACATTTTAAATAATATATATTGCCGTTGTTTGTTACCATTTTGATGGCCTATTCATGTTAACATGGTAATAATTTGACAATCCAGAATTTTCTATAACTGAACAATTTAGTAATTGGAGATATGCAAAGACGCTTTCCGAGAGGAATGAGCATGGAAAACCCCAGGGTTGGCGAGATATAAGTAGTTGCACATTCTGAGTGTTCTCTAGCATGGCACTATCGCCTTACGTAAAGTTTTGGAGCTCATGGCTGTATCATTATGGACGCCAGAAAGCAACAACCACGCAACATGCTGACACTCGGTGCATGAGAAGCCGCCAGAATCGCGTACACTTGGCCTTTATTCGATCTGTTCCACCAGACTCCGCATTTCATTCCGGGGAACCTGCAGTACTGGGCTACCCACAATTATTTTGCCTCTGGCGGGAAGCAGGGCTACCGGCATCAAACATGGGGTGCATGGTGATAAGATCTCCTGTGCGGGATCGTGCTATCACCTGACCTTGATTCCCTCACTTTCGGATAATGTCTATTTTGACTTACAGTGCTTATTATGCTTCTATTTCTAATTTGGGCAAATAGCCTCCAAAGCTATTTGACCAGAAGCCATGCCATTAGCAACAACTCCACCGCGAGCCGCTCGCTGGCAACTATGACGCAGTGGTAACCGCACGTTCGGAACCGGCGGACGCAAGCAAAATGACCCGAGAAGTAGATTTCCATGCTTAAGCCTTGCGTATTTGCCGTGGCCAGATGCTTAGCTTCGCAGAACAATTTCGGGTATCAACATCCAGCCCCACCCCCTACTCCGCACACCATGACATCTCAAGCAGGCCTAGATCAACTTGGCCTTCTTGGTGGCAAAGGCGGAATGAACAGAAATAGGTTAGTATTGTGGTCTCCAATCCAAGTCATGCGATCCTGAATCATGCTGACCTTGACCCCAGACCTTCCCTGACTCAATCCCTGGCCATTCCCCGGATCTTGGGGTGAGGCGTGACACTTAGCCGTGGGTTGGTCGGTTTCAGAAATGGGTATCATTTTCAAGATGGAAATCGAATACCCGGTGGGGAAATAGTTAGATGAATTGCCTTTATTAACAGGCAATCGTGCCGCTAGCATGCTATTGTGATATCTTGAACAATCTACTCTGGCATTCACTTTGCTTTTTAAACCTGCCCATCCTTCATCGACGACTTCTCCTTTTAGTTCTGTTTAGCCAGAAACTAAAAAGCCTTGAGCTCTTACGTCTGTTAAGCCTCGAGACAATGGCAGAGCAATTTTCCCTTGCCGGTGCATCCAGCCCTGGCGAGCTTGACGCCAGCAGGCGACTTGTCAACCCCATCCATCAAGAGCGCCATGTGCGCATCGTGTGTGTTGGAGCCGGGGCCTCTGGTTTGTTGATGGCATACAAGCTTGACAAACACTTCTCCAATTATTCTTTGCAAGTCTACGAAAAGAACCCCGAAGTGGCAGGCACTTGGTACGAGAACAGGTACCCTGGGTGTGCATGTGACGTACCCTCGCACAACTACACTTGGAGCTTCGAGCCAAAGCTGGATTGGTCTGCCGTGTATCCTCCTGCGAAGGAAATCTTTGAGTACTTTGATGGATTTGCAAATAAGTACGACCTCAAGCGGTTTATCAAGACCCAGCACCAAGTCGTTGGTGCTTACTGGAACCACACTAAAGGAGGTTACGATGTCAAAATCAAGGACATTGCCAGCAATAAGGTCATTAGCGACCATTGTGACATTCTTATCAATGCTGGTGGTATCCTAAACAATTGGAAGTGGCCTGCGATTCCAGGCCTTGAAACCTACAAGGGAACGCTACTTCACACGGCAAACTGGGACGAATCTATCAATCTTGAAGGCAAACACGTTGGCCTTATCGGAAACGGGTAAATTTTTCTTTGCCCGCGATAGTATGGATCGAATTCTGACAGTTTCTAGATCTTCGGGCATCCAGGTGCTTCCTGCAATTCGGGACAAGTGCAGCAAAGTCACAACTTTCATCCGCGAGCCCACTTGGGTTTCTCCTGTTCAAGGTCTCGAACAACATCTCTTCACCGACGAGGAACGAAGCCAGTTCATCAACAAGCCTGAAACTCTGACGGCATACCGAAAAAGCATCGAGACTGGACTGAATGCCCAGTTTGGAATCTTTCTCAAAAATAACCAAATCAACATTGACACCCAACAGTACATGCTGCAGCAGATGAAAGAAAAGCTAGGAAATGCATACCTAGAGCAAAAATTGGTTCCAGAGTGGAGTGTGGGTTGTCGCAGACTTACACCAGGTGTCAACTACCTTGAGTCTTTGACCAAGGAAAATGTCGAGGTAGTCTACGGCGAGATTAACTCTGTGACCGAGAAGGGATGTCTTTGCGACAACGGAAAGGAGTATCCTGTTGATGTTCTCATCTGCGCAACCGGGTTTGATACGACATTCAAGCCTCGGTTCCCTGTCGTCAGTCCCAGTGGGGAGGATTTGCAGGCTACTTGGTCTGTTGAGCCCGAATCCTACTTCGGGGTCGGAGCCGCCAATTTCCCCAACTACCTCATCTTCCTCGGGCCCAACTGCCCCATTGGCAACGGTCCTGTTCTCTCAGCCATTGAAGCTCAGGCTGATTGGATGTGTAAGGTCATCGATCGCTTCCAGACGACCAATATCTCTCAATTCTCTCCGAAGCAGGAGGCAGTCAAAGACTTTATCCAATACAAAGATTGGTTCATGGCACAAACGGTCTGGGCCGATCCTTGCCGTTCTTGGTACAAGGGTCGCCCTGATGGGCCAATCTTGGCTTTGTGGCCTGGTTCAACCCTTCATTACATTGAGTGTATGCGCGATGTTCGGTTTGATGACTTGGATATCAAGTACAACGGAAATCGATTCTCGTTTCTTGGCAATGGGTATTCTCGCACCGAGCTTGATTCTACCGCTGATCTAGCCTACTATATTCGGGAGAATGATGATGATCTACCTCTCACGACTGGTGGGCGACGCAAGCTCTTGAGTAAGAGCGGGACCATTGTTGGACAGCGCGAGATGGTGACCTGGTCAAGTGGGCCATCAGGAGAGGAACAGCGAGAACCAACGCATAGGCTGTGATATTGCTTAAAACATGAACCGTGTATATATTAATTGAAAACTATCTTATTATCGAGCACGCGTATGATTTCCTTCAACCACCTTTTGTGGACTTACAAAATGCGTTTACCAACAGCTCACCTTCTAAGCACTCCGCGAGCTGTAATTCAATACAACTTGCTTCCCTTTCCATATGTAATACGATTAGGTAGTAATTGTGAAGTAATGTATTCTTGAATCGCTATGTGTATGTAAAGTCGATTGGTCGTGATTCGAATACCTACGCCACTCCAAGTACGAGCTGGGCAGAAAGGTTCCAATAGGTTTATCAAAATGAGAAATATTCAGGCTATAGATACTGCAAAAAGTGTTTAGAGCTCAATATGTTTGCGCTCTAGGCTATTTTTTGCATATTGAATCACAAGAATAGCCGTCAATCAGCATAGGCCGCTAGGAAAGTAACATGAAATGGATTTGACTAATAGATCATTATATCACACGATTTATCATAAAACTGAATAAAGTCTTGAGATAAGCCGTTAGTTAGTGGTATATCCTCCATCAATGACAACTGCAGCACCCTGCATAAAGCTACTCATAGGAGAAGCCATAAGGACAATGCTGTCGGCGATTTCTTCCATGTCAGCTAGCCTTTTAAGTGGGGTGCGAGCAATATCTGCCTGAAGAGGGGAATCGGTGTCCATGGACATCGACTGGAGTAATAACGGTGTTGCAATGTAACCAGGGCAAATGGCATTGATACGAATGCCCACGTCGCCATAGGAGTTGGCGTCGCCCTTTGTGAGTCCAATGACACCTATATGGCAGATTAGCGCTGTTTCTTCCCCTTCTTCTTAAGAAGAAATCTTATTTTTTTAGAAGAGGTATTCTTTTTTGTAAATGTTCTCTCACCATGCTTTGCGGTTGCGTATGCTGTGTGGTACATACGATTGGCAGGCGAGACAATACCATACATGCTTGCGACATTGATGATTTTGCCTCGACCGACTCTCGGGCCAAGATCCCTGTTGAAAAAGAAATCAGTACACGTTCTTTTGATCGTGCGTGTGCAACCATACTCCTGGTTTATCAAAAGAGCCAGCTCCTCTTTCTGACACCGATAGACTCCTTGGAGGTTCACATCCAAGACCCTTAACCACTCTTCATCCTCAATCTCGTGGGTCTTTTTGCCGCTGCCACCGATCCCGGCGTTGTTGACAGCAATATCAAGACGTCCAAACTCAGCAGCTATCTGAGCGAAACCCTTTTGAACCTGTGTTGCATCTCGGACATCCATATGCAGGGTCAAGATCTGGACGTCCGGGAAGCGTTCCCTCAGAGAAGCATTTGACTCTTCAAGGGCCTTCAAGTTAACATCAGCCAGGGCCAACTTTTTGATGCCATGTTCAGCAAAGGCAATAGCGGTGTATTGCCCGAGACCTGATGGTGGGGAAAATTAGTTCGTGAGCGGGGTAATGGAGTGGCTTTTGGGAGGAAAGGTAGCGCAGGCGTACCGGATGCTGCTCCGGATACAAAGGCGGAGCCTTGAAGTAGATCAGGCATGGCTTATGGGCAAGGTGGCTTTTTTTTTCTTGGGTGTTGGTAGCTAGACAGTGTGCATGTGCTGGTAGCTTGTTATTAATTAATCACAAAGGTTCTTGCCCCGGCAAAGGTCGGTACACCAGGAAAAAGTTACGAGCGATTTGATCGTCGGACCAGGCGGCTCCGCTATAGAAAGTTTAGCGTGGCCATCCTCAACTTGCCCAGACGGCCCAGGCCGGACTTAGGTATCCACCTAGTGGATCGACACGGGTGAAGGTGCCTCCTGAGACTAGGCATCCATGATGAGAGCCGGATTTCCTCGTGCTGCAGCCTCCTTGCAGCCTCCATCGGGGTGGAGATCTAGCTGGACAAGAGCTATCATTGTTGGAAACTGTAAGAGATTGGGAGAAACGCTGCGGGATTTCCTACACCAATCGAGCTTGAAATTAACATCCACACCAGTGACGAAAACTAGACGACTTGAGCCTCCAGGCCGTGCCAGCCTTGATGGGGTGAAACCTGAAACTGGAGGTCCAATTGCGCGGGAGTTTACCGAGGGTAAATAAAGCGATGCCGGGAATCATTATGCACATCTTAGTTAGTTTCTCATTATTCTAATTGTGAGTCTACTTGAACCTCTGCACTATGAATTCGAAAATATTTATATCTTTTTGCTAAGACTGATAATCCATCAACTTGATGATGTTATCGATGATGTTCTTGAGAGGTGGCCTTGAACGAGCGGTGAAAGTTTTGAAGGGCCAGGCAAGGTTAGAGAACGCCCTCATCCAAGGTTGGCCAATTAAATTATTGAAAAAATACAGAATAAACTGGTTTTTTTTTCGGACCATCACGCCCAGTAGTTTATTATCTCATTCCCTTGAAGGCTCCTCTGAAGACAACTTCCCTAGAGGCAACAAAATCCGCACGTTTTTCTTGCATAAAGATAATTAGTGGCAATAAACTTACTAAGTAATAAAAAAAGCTATGCTTAATCTACTATCAAAACAGGCTGCTAAAATAGCTCCCTAATGCTACATGGTCTCATATTGAATCATACACGTGTACTGTCAGGGAGGTTTCGTTGTAGATTATAAACCCACTCAGAGTGTTTACTTTCACTCAGATTCGCATCAAAATACCACACGAAAAATGGTGTGTTCCATGCTTCAAGTCATTTCAGCTTAAAATGGATAGTGGCGTGATATTGGTTGTTGATATGTGGAATTTTGGGACGACTGTTGTCCTGCTAATCCAAGAAACTCCACCAAGGCTTAGAGATACGCCCCATGAGTCCGCTAAATTACACACCATATCCACCCCATACGAGTGATCCTCGACCTCATTACAAGTCGCTACGATTATGACCAGCTAACCAAAAACTAACCTAGCTGGCATCCGATTGAAAGCCAAGAAATGTACGGATTTTCGTGTGCGGTACGGGGACTTTGCCTGCTAAGGGGTGACGTAAGGATGATGGCCTGCAGAAGGCCAAAGAGGGGTTCAGCTCTTTAGGTGTATATACTCCGATAAATACATAACAACACCAAATAATGATCTAGTCTTTGTGTACGTGGTTACCAAATCATATTACAAAGTTGTTTAGGTGCCAAACAGTATTAGCCAACGTAAGGATGCTAATGGTTGTGTTGGATTTGCGTGGCAAATTCACATCGCGTGGGAATGTTGAGCATCAACAGGCTCATGCCGAATCTGAGACACCTCATGTTACTAAGCTTTGTGCTCTCCGCACGTGATATTCTTGTCATGAATTTGGGAGTTTAAAAGATGGTGATTGTCAAGATAGAACTTCTCGCGAGCTACTGGTGTCTATCGATGGCGTTGATGGCCAGAGATGTTGAAGCGAACAAAGGAAGGACGGAAATGCATCAAGGTACATAATTGTTCATTTGATTGACTACTCTACCAGCAAACTGGATTCCTGTACGGGTAGATATCTAGGAGGAACTTCCTGATGGCCCAGATTTAGATTCCGGGCTCATCTTCGCAATACCCGTCCTTATTCCCTTGTCTACTGACTTCGCCATCTTCTCTAGAGGAAGACGGCTTTCGACGCGTTGCACCATTCTGGAAACAGGGGGCTCGATGCGTTGGACGCCACGCTCAACAGGAGATGCGAAGTAGTTGATGTTTCGTTCCCATCGGGGCGCCCACTTATTGGTTTGGTTTGCGAGCTTTTCATCGACACCAGGCATGACAAGATAGAGTGGAGTCAAGACACCAACACCTGCAGCACCAAAGGTGAAGACCTCGGATCGCTTGGCTTGTGGAAGACGTGGGACGCGGACTGGCATGGTGGATTGTTTGGCGAACTAATCGGTTTCTGAATGGGTCTGCTGGTGATGTTATTAGCGAGTTTTGAGACCTCAGTGATGATTAAAGGGGCAAGAATTGATGGAATCTGGCGGATATTTTCAGGGTAGTAGTATCAGTGAGAGAGGGCAAGAATACCAACGGGGCTTTTACCGGCAGATTTGAGAGCGATGATGTAACTGGATCTGATGAATAGGACAGGAGATGGATGTGGCAGATAGAAAAGGTATGGCGGATTGAGATGACGAATCGGTTGTTTGTTGGAGCCGAGATGAATTCACGAGGGCAGAAGAATGGAGGGTGACACCAGGATGTAAGAAAATACGACTGGGAGGTACTGCCCGTGAGGAGTTGTTTATATACCTTCTGGGCATGTGCAACGCAGCCTCTCGAGGTGGCGAGCGGGGTAAAAGCGCGTGAGCGAGTGATTGCGTCCGGGTATATGTGAGGAGTGCAGGCGATTTCAGTGCGAAGTGCGAATGGGCACTTTGAATGTCAATAAGACACACTGTACTGGTTTTCAAGGTATGATCCGGCATGGGATGGCTTGGGATCCCACCCAATTCGAACTCTCCCGCGCTGGCACGTAGACGGTGATTCGCTGTTACCTGCCCTCCATTAGATGATACATGGCCCATGGCTGCAACAATGTGACGCTGCGGTTGGTGGCCCTTGAAGCACCGGATGAAGCACAGAATAAAACGAGAGCAGCGGTCTGTGAGATGGTGGGCAGCGATGGGGCGAGGGAGAAGAGGACGTGGACGCGTCCCCCCTTTTTTTTCAGATAACTGAGCGCTACAAGGAGTTCTGTACGGGCTTATATTGCGAACTCTTCAAAGGTCGAATGACCGGCATGTCCCGCCGGCAGACGGCAGCCAAGTGGCGTGTTGTGCTTCTCGGCAGGTGGTGGGACAGAAGATTGCTCGGCAAGGGGCCATGCAGGTGCTGGATTTTCTTGAAGCAATGTTAAGCAAGCGCGAGCGGTTAAGCACTTGGTGTATTATCCCCTAGGCACTGCTGTCGCGATATTTCAAATGCTCGATTGCTTTGAAGTCAATGTGGTCGCTCCTCTTCCTGTGGTCGCTTCGCTGGATCCACCAACCTACTCACTAGCTGGCCCACTACCCCAGATTGACCGGCACTTTCCACGCACTAAAATAAACGGGCACCCCATTGTCGCCGCTTGAAATCCCCACTACCCACTGCGCCGCAGACCCGAGCACCAGTGCGACCACAGCAGCTTAGCACCCCTCAGTGAGAGTTTACAGACCTGAGCCCATGCTTCCAGGTCTCATTTACAGGCCTCTGAGCTGCCCTACGATTCGAGACCAGACAAGCTGTCGATCAACTGCGCCCTGTGGGGTGTGGCGTGATGATGATCAAAGAAGGCAAGGGCTCTGCAAGCCATGGCACACACTCACAACGCTCGGAATCTGGCCCAAACAAGTCAGCTCGCTCATTTTAGCCATGCGATTCAACGGTGCAATTGCTCCAGCAATACCTACTAAAAACCAAGTCTGTCTTGCATCAGGTGCAGTTTGCACAGCTGCAATTGATGGCATCATATTTGAATGACCGATCGGATGTACGCGCGACGGACTCGTAAGTCGCGTGACTCGCCCCGCACACACGAACCTGTCTGGCCAATAAAATAATTGATGATTGTTTAGTGTACCAAACGTGTCTTGAACTCTCAGTCATTAGCTTTTACGCCACCGACAGGATCGCTCCACGATGGCCATGGCACTGACCTAGTCCTGGCCCCAGACCTAGTCTCCTTCTTGAGCCGCACATTGTCTATTGATAATAGGACACTTGAAATCTTGAGCTAGATAGAACTGGGTTCTGCAGGTCTTGTCCATTCCCTGGTCACATTGCCAAAAACCCGTCCACCCAAGTGGACCTCATTGCTGTTACGCATAATTTGCTAATGCGTACCCGACTCGCACTCGCCCACCTCCTTGCTACCCAAGATCGCGCGGCCGAGATGTTGCTCCGTAGGCATGGCGCGTCGCTTCGGTTGTCATTTTGTTGGTCTCTAGAGTTAATGTCAATGGCTGCTTATTGATCTTAGCATATAATTCAGATCGAATGGGATAAAAACTCCTTTGGCAAGAAACCCAATCTAAAGAATCACAGATATACATACCTGTCCTCATTTTTCTCTGTGCTAGGGGCTAATTCTCCCGGGTGGCGTGATGCCTACATGACGAGAGGGTCAATGTTGTCACGGCCAAACTCGCTTACACCTTCTTATAACAGCTCCTCCCGAGACAATTGTTGAGAACGAGCCTATCTTTTTGCATTCACAACTATTCTTTGATTCCCTAGTCTTTTTTGCGTGCTGTTATCCCCATGTTTTCCTCGGCTACACCACCGTACATGGAAATGGGTTGGTGTTTTCTCCTGAGGGGAAAGAAAATCCGGACAAATGTGTCGATCTCCTGAAACATGGATGGACTAGGATGTGCGATAATATCCGGTCATTCCCATTATTCGACTCCACACCCAACGCGACATGAATATTGCAACGATCAATTGACGCCACTCCACGCTGAATAGAAAGAAGGCAAGCTCAGTCAGAGATAAATAGGAATATTACAAAAAGAAATCTATAGCTTGGATGGAGGATTTATTTTGGCCGCATCCCTCCGAGCCCACTCTTTCATAACCTTCCGTTGAATCTTGCCACTTGCCAACTTTGGAACAGTGTCGATGAACACGACGCCCCCTACCAGCCTTTTATGCTTAGCTACCCTCTTAGAGATCCAATCTTGAATATCTTTAGGCGCTACTTTTCCACTGGACGATTCTTGAATGACAACATAGGCCCGTGGCCATTCATTTCCGTTGCTATCGGGCAATTAATCAGGGGAATGGGTACTGCGGGAATATTGGGCCGTCTTACAGAATAATTCCAACCACCGCTGCGTCTGCAACGTGCTCATTCTCCAATAGAGTTGCCTCCAGCTCTGCGGGAGCCACTTGAAGGGCATTGACCTTGATAAGCTCCTAAAGATGCAAGTCAGCGAAGAGCGTCGATCCCTTTCTTTTGCGAACAAACCTTCTTGCGGTCCACGATCCAGAAGAAGCCATCTTTGTTTTGTACAGCGACATCTCCTGTTTTCAAATACCCGTCCTCGTCAAAGCTTTCCCGGGTCGCTTCGTCGTTTTTCCAATACTTCATACAAATATTTGGCCCCCTGATGTACAACTCCCCAGGTTGTCCAACGACAACTTCGCGTCCATCTTCGTCGACAAGTTTGCATTCGCAATTGGGATCAAGCTGCCCGACGGATCCTGTATCGTCTTGAATGCCGCCGGGAACATGCATGGCGCCGCATGTGACCTCGGTCATGCCCCAACCCTGGTTGATTTGCACTTTAAATCGCCGCTGACAATCGTTCTGGAGCTCTCGAGACAGGGGTGCCGCGCCACAGAGGATATCTTTGACACTTGAGATATCATATCTGGCCGTTTCTGGTCGCTTTGAGAGCATCACCAGGATTGGCGGGGCTACTTGAAGACTCGTAATACGGTACTTTCCAATCACAAACAGGAAGTCCTCATAGCGGAATTCCGCCATGACATATATGGGAACGTTGAGCTTTATCGCCATGAGAATAGTGTACATCTGGCCGTATGCGTGATAGAGTGGCAAGAAGCCAACCCAACGCTCCTTTGGCCGGTCTTCGAATGAGTACGGCTGATGCGCATATCGCATGAATACGAGCTGCTCGACGTTGGCAATGAGGTTGTAGTGGGATACACAAACACCTTTAGGGAGACCGGTCGTTCCGGAGCTGTAGTTAATAGTTGCAACTGTAGTAGTAGCATTCTTGGATGGCAATTCGGGCCACTGCCATCCATCACCCTGCTGCGGAGTTGCAGCCATGGTTCTCCAGTCTTTGATGCCATTTTGTGTGGGCAGCTCAGAGTCAGAGAATTGGAAGATACAATCTCTTGAGACGCCAGCTTGGGCAGCGGCTTCTAAAATAGAACCGAGTACTTTCGGGTGAGCAAGAATTACCTTAGCAGTGGTGTTCTTCAACTGATGAACGAGTTCTATACGGATTGTATTAGTTGAGAAGTACTAATGCCATTTGGGGAGCGTCACATTCCTGGAACCGTATAGGCTGGATTAGCGCCGCTAAAGATGTAACCAGCTCCAACAATGCCCAGGAATGCCACCGGGATGAATATCGAATTAGGCGAGCAAATCATCACAACGTCGCCCCTTTGAAGACCCAAGTTCCCAAGCCCGCATCCCAGCCTTCTCACCCATTGCAAGAGCTGTTTCGGGGACAGGTTTTTCTTGGGATCTGCGCTGTCTAGCCATAGTGGCTCTTCGGATACTGGGCCTTCCCCAAACAGGTAGCTAAGGATATTTTTCTGGGGGATGTCGAGGACTGGGTAAAGCGATGACACAGGCATTGTGAATGACGTAAGTGTGGAATGTTCTGAAACTTTGCGAAAAACAGTAAATGAAGCTAGAAACAGAGATATCGAATCTTTATGGCATCAATTGAGACCTGTTGGAATACTAGGAGGGTGCCCTAACAGGACTCTGTAGCCAAGCATGCGAGATGGGGGCAAAGCTTTGGCTTCCTTCCACATCCGAACGCCCGAGGAAAAACTCGGCATGACAACTCAATATTCCATTATCCGAACGCTATATACGCCACCCACCAATGGTGAAATTGGCCCGAAAACGAATTGCTTGGGTGCAGGCCTGATTTTGGGCCAAGGCGGGGCAGCTGACCAGGAAATTCCACCCGGGAGCCCAATTCCCCCCGCAGACCCACGGCGCGACCATCCCGCGGCTGAATTTGCCAACTAGCCGCTAGCCCCGGCTCAATTGTTTACGCTAGGAACCTTGCCATGGCTGTGGGTGGAAACGAACTGTGGAGAGAGACAACTACTCACAGTCTTATTACCTAGTCCACCGGAAGAAATTGTACACCTTATGCTGTTTGCCTGCCTCTCTAGACGGTCCGTTCAGCCAGCGCCACAATGTCACAATTAGAAAATTTCGATTCCCTGTTTTCTCTCGATGGCAAAACAGCACTAGTTACAGGGGGCTCCCGCGGTCTCGGGCTGCATATGGCCACCGCATTTCTGCGATCTGGTTGCTCACTTGTGATCATTACAGCTAGAAAGTGCGAAGGAGAGCAGGGCATTGACCAGGCAGTGGACAAGCTCAACGCCCTACCCGGAGTGAAGGGGAAAGCAGTAGGAATTGCGGCGAATGTTGCACAATCAGATGATATCGTTCGTCTATCGAAGGAGGTGAAAACCCTCGTCGGCAACAAAGGACTGAATATTCTTGTTTGCAACGCAGGAGCTGCCTGGGGCAGCAGGTTTGAAGATGCAACTCCAGCGAGCTCCGTTAAGATCTTAGATCTGAACGTGCGAGGAATTTTTGAGCTTGTGCAGCAGTGAGAGAACCCCTCGTCTTTCATTTGGTTGACATCGCTAATCGGACCATCATTTTCAGAACATTGCCACTGTTGGAGACATCTGCATCCAAGGCAGATCCGGCAAGGGTTTTAGTAGTCAGTTCAACTGCAGGAACAAATGTGCCTCATGTTGGTGAACATGGGACAATCATGTATTCAACCTCGAAAGCTGCTGCCAACGTAAGAGCGCCACGGACCGTTGCCATCTTATTGTACTAATAAACCTTAGCATTTAGGTCGTAACCTCGCTGTAGAGCTAGGCCCACGAAACATCACATCCAACATAATTGCGCCAGGATTCTTCCCCTCCAAATTAGCCCAAGGCCTTATCAATAATTTAGGTGGCATAGATGAACTCAGTAAAGACAACCCAATGGGACGCCTTGGAGAAGCTGAGGATATTGCCGGTGTGGCTGTGTTTCTTTGTTCTCGAGCAGGTGGCTACGTGTAAGTTTTGACTTTCAAATTCCACGATTGAAGCTGACCTGGGTTCAAGTAATGGCGTTGATATCGCCGTGGATGGAGCCGCAAGACTATCGGCTGGGAGGATGTCAAGGCTTTGAGTCCAAATTAAAAGTGAAGGGGGTAAAGGGCTGACTGACATGTATACTCATGTGAATGCGCATTTATTCAAGTCGGGTTTTAGATGTGTGATGAAGAGAAATGAATGCGTTTTTTTCAAAGGTATCAAGACGCGAACACGTAGGAAATCATGGACGCAAAATATTGAACGACACGTGTGATTGGCTACTCTATATCCTTTTATTCCAAGTATCAATGTTTGCTAATATGATGCTGTCAGGCGTACTACGAGCAAGGAAGCGGGACTTTGACGCACATTCATCTTTCATATTACAAGCTCTCGCAAATATTCGACTCTGATCAACTAAAAAACAACACCAGTCCTAGTTCGAACCTTTCCTTCTTGCATCTCCTGAACCATTTCCGGGAGAGCCTCAAGCCCGCCTCGTATGTCAACGACAGGCATAATTCCATGCTTCTCGGTAAACTCGACTGCCTTCCCCATCCTTTGCGGAATGCTTGTGTTTTCTGATTTAATCTTGTACTTGCCCATGACAATATCCATGTAGCTGGCGCTGAAGTCATCCGGTGGGATACCAATCACCATCAACGTTCCGCCGAGCTTAATTACTGAGGGAGCCGTTTGGTAAGCCCGGTGTGAATTGGTGTAGACAGCAACAGCCGCACACCCTCCACCGGTCAGCTTCTTTACCTCCTCGACATAGTTGGGGTTTTCCTTGGAGTTGAAGACGGCGTCGGCCCCTTGTTTTCGGGTTTCTTCCAGGTTGGCATCTTGAATGTCGATTCCTATTACGCGCAAACCCATTGCCTTGGCATACTGTGTGGCAATCTGCCCAAGGCCACCGCAACCTACCACGCCAAACCAGTCGCCTGGAGAGAGGTTGCAGCTGTCAATGGAGTGAAAAGCGGTGATTCCGGCACAAAATATGGCGCTACCTGTGTCCAGATTCCACAGCTTCTCATCCAACTTGGCGGCATTATGATAGTCAACTATGGCGTATTCAGAAAAGAACCCATCAGTGGTAAAACCCTGAAGTTGTTGTTTTCCAGTTTCGCAGTAAAGGTTATGGAGCATGCAACCATCGCAAGTGAAGCAACTCCCCAAGATGTAAAGAAAGCCGACCGTATCGCCCAACTGAAACCCCTTGCCTTCCGCTGAGGGGTGCATTGAGACAATATTTCCAAGCCCTTCGTGGCCAAGAGTTACAGTGTCCTTGTTGTTGTTTATGGCCATTATGTCACTGTGACAAAGCGATGCGGATCTCATCTTGACAAGAAACTCATTTGGCCCTGGCTCTGGGACCGGAACTTCATTAATAACAACTTTCTTTTGGTTCTAAATACTGATAGTCAGTACTTATGGTGGAAATATGAGATGAGGAGGACATACAACATCCCATTGGCCAGCTTTCATTGTCAATGGAAGATTTGATAGAGAAGTCATCTTGGATAATTGATAGCTAGGGTTTTTGGGCAAGAAGGTAGCTACATGAGCAAGGCCACTGCAATAGACGTCAAGGGAAGGGGATAGATAGATATTATCACCACGCTCGCATCCACTACAAACTCATTTACATATTCACTACCGAGGCACGGATGTTCAAATCCTTTTCTCTGGCGTGTTGCGGGGTAGTTTGTGGCTAAGTCCCCGCAACGAAGTGCCTGATTTTGATGATCGGGTCGTCGCTTGAGGGAATCCGAGACGATCTTCAGCCAGTTTCTTGGAATTTATAGACGCGGAAATGAATATCCTAGTAGCTTTGGAGAAATATGAATCTAACCCCAATAGCAGAAGCTCAGGTGTGTGGAGACAGGTACCAGCTGCGGGAGAGTGGGGGGGGGTTTGCAGCCTTATAAGGTCGACGCAGCCACGGCCAAGTCGGTGGTCGATGCTCTAGGCAACACAAAATTCAGGTTCAGGCATCATCATCACTCACACAAAATGAGTTCATTAGGCCCGTCCTTGAAGGCCACAACCAACGGCCACGCTCACAACTTCCCCTATCATCGGGACAATTTGCCAAAGCTCCTTTTCATCAACAACCAGGTGAGCAAGCATCGCTCTGTGCCGTGGAAGTAGAATTTTCTAAAACAAGATTCCACAGTACGTTGAGTCTAAAAACAGTCGAAAACTTGAGGTGCACAATCCAAAAGACGACAGTGTGGTGGCCACTGATGTAGCTCTCGCTGGTCAAGAGGACGTTGACGATGCTGTGGCTGCGGCTGCAGCAGCTTTCAAAAGCTGGAAAAACACACCCGCCAAGGTTCGGCGTGACTGCTTGCTGAAGCTAGCAGACTTAATTGAAGCCAATGGGCATACCTTGGCTGAACTCACCCGAATTACATTGGGTGCTCCTTTCGGCTCATTTGGCTCCTTCGAAATTAACTTAGCATGCGAGGGTTTCCGCTATTTTGCAGGCTACTGCGACAAATTTTCCGGTGAAACATTCCCTGCCGACGATGGATTTTTGAAGATTGTTCGAAACGAGCCGCTTGGAGTAACATGCGGCGTTATCCCATGGAATGGACCTCTTGGAAACGTTGGTACGTTAAATAATCCAGGACGATTCTATGATATTCTAACGGATCCCAGGTATGAAGGCTGGCCCTGCCCTTGCAACCGGGAACACTTTCATTCTCAAGCCATCTGAAAAGACCCCCTTCGCTGGTTTAGCGCTTGGTACCTTAATCAAGGAAGCAGGGTTCCCGCCTGGCGTATTCCAAATCCTTTCGGGTGACGGAAGTACAGGAGCACTACTCGCTAGCCACATGAAGATCAACAAAATCAGCTTCACGGGATCTACTATGACCGGGCGCAAGATTCAGGAGATGTCAGCCAAAAGCAACCTGAAGAGAGTGACTCTGGAGCTCGGCGGGAAAAGCCCAGCCGTTGTCTTTGACGACTGTGATTTTGCCAATGCCATTGCTTGGTGCACCAACGCGATCACCGCCAATTCCGGTCAGGTTTGTTTTGCCGCCAGTAGAGTGTATGTCCAAGAAGGCATCTACGATAAATTTTTGGCCGCATACAAAGCTGCAATGGAGGACAAAGCAAAAGGCGCCGGAAACCCCGATGATACAGAAACAACACTTGGTCCTCTGGTTGATAAGGCCCAGTATGAGCGAGTTAAAGGTTTTATTGAGCGTGGCAGAAGCCAAGGAAATCTAGTCACCGGCGGTGGACGCATTGGTGACGAGGTGAGCAGTTCTTTTTCTTATCTCACTCGATATACCTCATGCTGACTGTGCTAGGGCTTTTTCGTTCAACCAACCATCTTCGAGGGAGTAGCCGAGGATTCTGAAATCTGTCGCAACGAAATCTTTGGCCCTGTTGCAGTGCTTAACAAATTTAAGACAGAGGAGGAAATCATCGAGAAGGCTAATGACACCGAATTTGGTCTGATGGCTGGAGTATTCACCCAGGATATCAATAAGGCTCTGCGTGTTGCCTCTGACTTCGAATCCGGGATGGTAGGTGTGAATTGCATATCACTTTGTTTCCTCACAGCTCCATTTGGAGGCTCCAAGACTTCAGGCGTCGGTAGAGAAAACGGCATTGAAGCAATGCGGGCATATACTGAACGCAAGACCATCATGGTCAACTTAGCCAAACTTTGATAGCTTATCCAAGTGTACTGTTTTCTTTTGGTTCCACTGTTTACTCATTTTGTTCAAATGCAAAATTGGATTCTAACAGGGACGAACCAATACACTGCGATCTATTTTAGCTGAAATCAAATTCGCTATGGGGATGATGGGTCGCTTTACAAAATTATGGGAGTTTGTTCACACCAGTGCTTAGCCAATGCTGTTCATTCCCGAGGCCGTTAGCCCATAGTTGAAGCCCTGCCATTAGATGAGCAGAGATGTAGAGATCTCATAAATCCACATGTGGCACCTCTGGTCTTCTCTCGCTCTCTTGTGCCCTCTTTATTATATCGAACCCAATAACTACGTTTGAATTTCTTGTGAAAGGAACAGGTACGTAAAGCTCGACCGATTTGCTTAATGGAGACAAGCCCATGGTCCATATCGTACGCACTTTCTATTTAGTGCCTACCTTTCGTCAGAATCGTTCAATTAAATCACTGCAATCGTTCCTGAAATACAAAATAACCGCCTCAAGCTCTCTGAGTCAGCAAATCACTCTCGGTAAGCATGGATTTTTGGTCTCAAACCGACCAAGACGAGTTTATATCGGATTGAGCGGGCGATTTGATCATTGGTTTTCTCCAAGAGACAAAAGCTTTTTGTTTATGTAACTCACATAACATTGAGACGAACATGCCGTGGTTAATTCCCTATGGAAGCCAACGTCTTTAATTTCATCAGACACGTCATCTCTGGCTCTGCATTCGATCAGATTTATCTATATTAGAATGTTGATAGATCTCAATCCCCGCGTTGATTGAGGGCATGTTTTATTTGAGTGGGAAGATCACGCTATGCCATCAGAAGCTTCTCAGCCTGGATGGTGTCTTGGATCTCCCCCAAGGAATAATCTACCTGGACTGCTTACAGGTCAATTTTAACCATGACGGTGAAGGAATTCATGATCCGGTGCTCGTAAAATATGTCATGGGTTGGCCAAACTCATCGGCCGATGGCTATGGCGTTTTCTATTATTTTTGATCGAAATTTCTCCATATTTTCTTGGCATATGTAATCCATAACGCGTCCCGGTAAGCATATTACTACATCAAATTGTATCAAGATAGGTCAGTAAATCCGGAACCGTATGTCCCGGGCGGATGTGCCGGTCACATCAAGAATTTCTGGGTGGCCCGGGCCCGGGTCAGGCCCGATTCGGCAATTCCGGTATCATCGCCGCCGCCAAACCCAACCTCCGGGATCCCCGCTTCCGTCCCGGACCAGTGTGGGCTTGCCCTAGATCTCTCTGTTATTTTTCTGAATGCTCCACTCCGTGACGATTTTTGCCATGTTCTGGGCCAATATGCGAATCTCGAACAGTAATGGTTCGTGCCGCTACCTCCCTTGCAATGCCGGCATACCTCATTCTTAGTATTGTCTGAATATTGATAAAGATGAATATTTTGGCCAGTAATAATAATTATATATATATCTTTGCACTATCCGATTGGGTAGGTCAAGTCATGATTTGTGCAAAGGCATTGACTGACTTCCTTGGCGCATGACAATGATGCGTGGGCTAACTTACTTGCCAAACCTACTTCTTAGTTTCTGGACACCCAGCCAATAACAAATTCCATCACACTTTGGACAGAAGAAGGGGCATGAAATATTTCTTATCTTGACGTCGTACGTGAAATGTTATTTTATAGAGGGGCGCTCAAATAAGTGCCCTAGTTCAATTCTGGCTTGCACTGTTTCCACTAGCTAACTAAATCTCTCCCACGGCGTTTCTCTGGCGCAAGACTCGCTGAAACTCTCTGGGCTTGACCTTGTCGACATATAAATGGTCAATCTCCTCAGCTGTAAGATTGGTAGTGTCTGGGAGAAGCCACCAAGCTCCCACGATGAGGAAAACAGTAAATGCCGCCCAAACAAATCCAGTTCGGATGCCAAGGTTGCCTGAATCAACGTTGTACATGTATGGCACAACAAAACTAGTCAACCAGGCAAAAATGGCTTGTGAAATGGTTCCCAGAGCGAGACTCTTACCACGGAGTCGGTAGCTCGAGACCTCGGCAGCAATTGGCCAACCCATTCCTTGAATGATACTGGTTTGGAATGAGATAAGGAGGTTCATCAACACAGCGCTGCCCCAAAGACCACTATCGCCCGGGGCGTAGTATAGTCCTCCAATAGCTGTCATGAGGATCAAGTTCAGTATGCAGCCAAACAAAAATGCATTGTGGCGACGGAATCGTCCAGCAACTACCCAGCTGCACAGAACAATCAAAATGGCCAGGCCAAATCCACCGATTCCAATATCGAAGACGTGGACAGCTGGCAAACCGGCAGTGACCAAGATGAGGATGTTTTGAGTGAGGAATGCTGAGCCTGCAATGTTCGGGGCGATGTAGATAAACACAATTGTCAGGGTTCGCTTCAGGTCAGTAGACTTAAAACAGTCCAAGTAGCTCCCTGACTGCACGCCCGCGCTGGTCTGTTCTTCTTGAGTCGTTTTGACCAATAGCGCAAGTCTGTCATCAGCGGTATCAGCGCCATAGATCTTGCTCAAGGATTTCCTAGCCGCATCAAACCGCTTGTTCAAAACTAGAAAGTTGGGCGATTCGGGGACAACGAGAAACAAGATGGTGGTCAAACCACCAACTGCCCATTGAACAGCAAACACGTTTCTGAATGCAGAGACACCCATATGAGGAACAAAAATGCGGACAACGCCCAGAGCCAATGCAAACATGGACACTGTAAACAGCACGATGCCCTGCTGGATAGGCGCTCTGAGCTTGACAGGTGCGATCTCGGAAGCATAGGTGACACCGACTGCCATGGCGGCTCCGATTCCGAAGCCATTAATCATCTTTCCAGCTAGCAAGACACCACGTTGTTCCGCAACGTACTGCACAGCTGTTCCTGCAATGGTGAGAGCAGATAAGGCAGCTCCAACGTATGTTCGGCCGAATCTGTCCATGAGAATACCAGCAGACAGTGCCCCGATGGCCTGCGCCAAACTAGACATCGCACTCCACAATCTATTATTCGTAAGCCAATTGACCTTAGAAGTCTGTGGTGGAATACTGACGAAGTCCAAATTGATGGGAGATATAATCCGTCCGGGCCCACCTTGCCGAAGTAGAGAAGAAATGCGGGCATAGACAATGATGCTGTGTTTGCAACACTATCATAACCGAACATCATGGCGGCCGAGAACGCGACACTGCCTATTTGCTATCAGTCATGTATGCATACTTTAGGTAGCGAGGGACCTACTGAACATGATGGATTTCCAGTATCGTCTGGCGCTGTCCATGGCGCTCATGCTGCGCTCTTCCTCCTGGATTGCGGTTCCATTTCGCGCTGCCTCCTCAGAAAATGCGCCCTTGTCGACTGAGGTTGTAGTCTCAAGGTGAACGCATTGCTCAGCCTGAGCTTTATCGTCTAGCGACATGCTGCGCGGGTAAAATTGGGAAGGACCAAGGTGGAAGGGATGCGAAAAGCAAGATGGAAGCGGTGAAAGCGGAGAGGCTTTGCGTTCAACACAGACGCTGAGGATTCTAGCCTACTCCTCTATTGGAGATAACTTCCTGTCAGTGACTCAGGGGCAGCATCTCCAGACTTTGTATGTAGAATTTATACACCGATCCACCTCCCGCTGTAGATCCGGGAATCCGGAATGTCCATGCTCGAGCAGAGCGCTTACCCAGACCAGTTAGCACTTGCTTCCGAAAAATCAATATTCAGATAGAATGTAACCAATGACGCGGCCGTAGGCCTGGTTCCAGCCCCCTCCGGCCGGCTGAACTGCCGAATTGAGGGGCGTTCTTGACATGGGATGCCCGGGAAGTGCACAGGCCTGCCTTGGGGAGCGGGAATTCCGGGGTTCAATACACAAGCCGGCCATGATGCTCACTCCCGGTAGAACATCCGAAAGAGGCTAGAACTGGAATCTGGGCCATTCACAATGGTTTATTTTTCCCCACGGGGTCAGCCGGGAACTTGCAAACGTGCATCTGGGTGAGCATAAATCCACGACTAGTGGGCGGGTCTGGCAATTCCGAAGAGATTGGCGGACCAGTTATTTCTTAGATTCAAATTTATCAGATGAGGACGAGCCGGCCCCAATTGTCTCTCAGCTAGAGATGCCTTCCAAAGACTCAATAATGAAGTTTTGTAAGCAAGCTCTCTCTGGTGGAGGGAGAGCTGGCAGATTCACAGGTTGAAAACTGGGCTTCCGACGCCCCTTCATAAGTCGTCCTGGGCGCTGAGCATGCTGTAGGTATATGCTGAATCGGGGTTTTACGGTGCCGTCAACTCCTGTCAAACCCTGGACTGCGGTTCAAATCCATGCGCACTGGCTTTTGGTCGATCTATTTTTAGCGCAATGTGAATACGGAAAATGGGGGCATCTCAAATCAGATCCGTTTCCGTTCTCCCTCTGCGAAACATGAATGAATGTCTGCCTAACAATTCCCCGCTCTCGTATCCAATGCGATTGGTCTCGCCGGTCTTCAGAGGCCCCAATAGGACGACGTATTGATTATCACCGCCAAGCTTTTGAGCGAAGTAGTCGCTTGCTCTTCTCCTGTCTTGGTGACATTTTTATCGTGGAATCTCATCACCACGATGTCGCATTCAGGATCTTCTGGCTTGGCTGATACAACATTCAGCTCCTTCACAAAAAGCCAAGGTGCAAACTACGCTCATAACCGCCCTGACTATCACCCCAAACTTTACAAAACCATCATTGATCATCATACTTCCACTGGTGGGCAGCTTGACACCATTCTAGATGTTGGCTGTGGCCCAGGGACTGCCGCCCGCGCACTCGCGCCGCATTTTACCCATGCCAGCGGCCTAGACCCATCTGAAGGCATGATAGAGCAGGCTCGGTTCCTTGGTGGAGCATCATCCGCTTCTGAACCCATTGGATTTGAAATCTCAACCGCTGAAGCTCTAGGATCGAATCTATCACCACCAATAGAGGATGCCAGTGTGGACTTAATCACCGCATCTACGGCCGCTCACTGGTTTGATATGGCACGGTTTTGGCCACATGCTGCACGCATCTTAAAACTTGGCGGTACAGTTGCAATCTGGGCAGTGGGATCTATCAAAATCCACCCCATGATGCCAAATGCTAGCGCCATCCAAGGAATACTAGATGGCTTAGAGAGGCATCTTGAGCCTTTTCACCAACCTGGCAGTCTCATAGTCCGGGATTTGTACCAGAATCTCGGTCTTCCGTGGACTCTCGATCCACCACTCAAGGGTTTCGATAAAGCCGCCTTCTTTCGCAAGGAATGGGGGCCTGAGGATAGTGGTGAGTTTTTTACTGGTGGTGGGCTAACTGTCGATCTGGACGCGATGGAGAGGATGCTTGGAACCACTAGCCCCGTCCAGCGATGGCGTGAAGCCTATCCAAATGATGCTGGAACTGAGCGAGATATTGTCCGCATCATGAGGCTGGAAATGGAACAGCTATTACATAATGCAGGTATAGACAAAGGGAAAGAGATTGTCAAAGGTAGTTTAAGAGGAGTTTTACTCATGGTCAAGAAGAATGCTTGAAAAACAGCTAAACGGTTTCGGAACTTTGGGCTGCTTGTTATGAATTTGTCGTAGTATAATGAGTCTGATAGCGTGTAGGCTAAAGCAGTGACGGAAGCCTTCCACACCACACTCAACTACTCTCTCAAATCTCATCTTGCCACCGTAATGTCGTTAACCACTAAAATCCAAACGTAGCATCCTACTCTTCACTACGATCGAAATCTGATTCTTCGTCGCTATCTTGTCCCCCCTCACCATCCTGTTCCTCTTCTCCGTCTTCTTCTTCTTCCTCCTCCTCCTCTTCCTCTTCCTCTTCCTCACTATCCTGTTCCTCTTCACTGTTTTCTGCTGAGAGACTGGTATCTACATCCGGGTAAATCCTTTCTTTGAACTGGGTGAGAATCCGAACAACTTCCTCGGCATGTTCGTGCTCCTCCTCTTCTTCTCTGTAATTCTTGATTTGTTTCAACAAATACCTGGCGGAAATGTTGTCGCCGGAGGCCTTTTCAAGGAGGAGCTTGAGAAGCCCAAATGAGCCATGTCTAGTTGCAGCCTCGCACCCCCATCCCAAAGGAGACCTTGACTCCTCTGCTTCTAAACTTGACCCGTGTTGCAGTAGCAGGGATAGACGCTCTTCAACCTTTTCAACATCATCATCTTTTATGCAGATGGTTTTGAAGACGTGACGGAAAAGAGCAGAAATAAAGCATTGCTGCTCTCCTTCTTGAAAATCTTCATCCGAGTACCAGCCACAGAATATAACGTCAGAATCAGCATCTGCACCAGCCTCAAGCAACAGCCGCATGCAGTCAATATTCTGTGCATATACTGCAGCGAAAAAAAGTGGACTCCCGCAGCTCTCTATATCAAGATTATGTCTCTCTCCATCCTCGTTTTCGTAATCCGTCATCGTGTCCACGTCAACGCCACGTGCTATAAACTCTCTCACCAGTTCAGTTTGTTTCAGCCCTGGCGGGTAGAGGCAGTGATGGAGTAGTGTCCACTGGAAATCATCGCCCTGCCAAAGTAGAGGGTCGGCACCAAGGCGAAGCAATTGCAAGGCTACTTCAAAATTATGGCATTTGACTGCATAAAAGAGGGCTGTGCCGTCTGTAGCCAGTGCATTAACACTAACCCCAGCTTTAATAAGCCCCCCGATGCAAGAAGTCATAGTTTCTGGGTCTTCCTGAATTCTGCAAGCATAGTGCAGCGCAGTACGGCCGTCAGCGTCCAGATCAGTAACATTGGCATCGTTGCGTCGCAGAAAAATAGCTGTCGTGCCTGGTTTCTTACTGCCGGCAGCCAAATGAAAAGGTGTCTGCCCTTTCTTATTCTTGGCCCCTGCATGGACACCGAGTTCCAGGAGGTACTCGATAATTTCGGTTTTCCCCGCTGAGGCAGCATAATGAAGTGCAGTCGAGCCCTCATTATCCGTTGCCGTCAACTTTGCCTCAGAGTATCGAAGTAGAAGCTTGAAGGTTGCTAAATCGCCGTTTTCTGCAGCAAGATGCAAAGGCATAGCACCGTTTGCATTTACAGCATCAATCACAACTTCAGGTCGGTCAACTAGAGGTTTGACAAAATGAATATTCCCCGTCGTAGCAGCGAAATGGAGGGCTGTTTGGCCATTATTGTCTGGGGTCGCGATATTCAGTTCAGATTGTCCCAATATGCGAGAGAAAAGGGCCATGTCTTCCGTCTTGGCTGCATGACGAAGCCCAGCTGCCGTCGTTGAAGGTTCTTTCAAATCAAGAAGAGGCTCAATGAGCTCGCTATGGCCATTTTCTGCTGCAATGGGGAACAAGATCTCGTTTTCTGCCACAAGATATGCCCCAGCCTTCACCAACATAGCTGCTGCATCTTTGACGCCGTTCTCATGAGCTATAGCTATATGTAGGGCATATGGGAAGCTAGGACAGTCATCCTTGCATTGGCAAACCTTCTTGCTGGAACAAAAGAGTCGCGAGGGCACATGGACATCAGCGTCGTTTGAGAGCAAGTACTCCACAATATCCCGATGCCCATTTTGAATCGCAATGTGGAGCGGCGTCGCTATAAACCTTAGGCGACCAGGAATCTCGTAGATGCTGTTGTGCAAGTCTTGTTCGGTTCTGGTGCCGTTAAGGTCCAAATTAGCGCCGTACTTGTGAGCAACCTTCATTGTGTCCAGTCGGCCCTGCTGTGCAGCCCATAAAACGCATGAGTCCAGTGGCGCATCGCGCGTGATGTTTCGTTTGTAAAGGGTCAGGTTGAGTATATCGTAAAAATGATGGTTTGTCCTCGCAAAGTAGGCATGAAAAAGGGCGTATGAGGAGGGGAGCTTTCCTTTTGCCGGGTGCACGTCAAACGTACACATTTCTGCAATCAAGCAGATAATTTCCGTCGGAAGGTTTTCCATTTTAATCATGATGAAATCCTTGACCCCGTCACTAAAGCATTTTTGGTTGTCATTTGCATGCGCTCACTTGCTGCAATTGATGACGAGGTGATCCCGTTATTAGCTCCGCCGCTGACCAAAACTTCATGACAAAACGATGAACTGCGGAACAATAAGAATCCGTCCCATTTGCCCCTTAATTATTTTATTCTAGCCTTTTCAGCCACGTCAAAATTTGGCTCCATCAGCTGAATCGCTAGTGCCATTCAGCTCCAATAGTAACGAGATACCCCATGTAGGGTGCACGGCCTAGCATGGTCGATTTGGGACACAGCAAGTTTGTATTCACACCTTCTTTTTCTTCAGTCCCAATACTGCTGACCACATTAGCATGTATAGAATTCTACGCGATTCTTGTTAGCGCGAAGGATCCAATATAACATTTCTCCAATGTTTTGAATTCGCAATGAGCCACAATGCAATTATCCTAATCAGCAGATCATTTGAGACAAGCTCAACTACCAGGCGCGACATGTTCCTCCAAAATCCAATTTCCTACCGTACTCTTATATTTGACAACTTCCAGAAACCGTCTCAAAGGCAACAAATACTTCTTTTCAGTCGTTGGGGGGGCTTGAAGTCACGAACCTCAGAAACCACATCTACAACATTCAACATTGCAAAATATGACTATAAGGGCCTACGTTCTCCTACAGGGTTCAAAAGTTGAGAACCAGGCTGTTGAATGCAACTAGTCCGGGATGGAAGATGGCGGCAGCTATCAAAAATCTTAATTCCACTTGTCGTTATACATTGCCTGTGATATTAAATAACGTTACAGTATCCCTAGCCTGTGCTTCGATATTTGAGGGTTTGTGTGACTGAACAATAAAACAACATTGTTTTCCATTATCCAGCGTCTTGTGTGCCTAAAATTTTATCATTTCAGCTGTGGATAACTGGCTGTCAGTGATGTATGCCATTTTCTTGCACACGTTGAGAATCCGAGATTCAGAGCACTTCATACATTCCAGTCTTATTTAGATAAAGACTTGCCTTTGATTGCTTCATTTTTATGAATCTCGTTACATTCCTAAGCTTGGCCTCTTTGAGTGACTTTGTCTTGAAAAACATTCCAAAGTTGTTGAAGTACGGGTCTTTCTCGGTGACCTAATTCAGGCACAGCACAGTGGCGATGTATGAACTGGGCTTGATACACCGAGTTTCAACACAGTAATCACAGTTTTCAGATAAATGCCAGTACTAAATCCGATACACCTGCCCTCAACTAACAACTGTACTTTTCAGTCCCTAAATAGGTCGAATCGACCTCGCTCGACCCTCAAAGCTAGTGCAAGTAAACGTAATGCTCGACCTGCTGGACTCTGTTTGACAAAATGAGGCAGTTGCAAAAGAAATAACCTGGAGCTTTGAAATACCATTGAGGATGTCAATCAGTTGTTTGATTGGCGACTTCAGCTAATGTAACTCAGAATCCACTGTCCCATCACAACAGTACGGGGTCAAATCTACAATTGCTACAGCAAAGTTGAATTTGCTTACCTTGAGGTAGATTCCACAAAACCACTTAGCCGCAACAGGATTGAGTACAAGGTTCCAATCTATACTATCTGCCCCGAATCAAAGAATATTCGACGCAGGTCCCCTATACCATACAATATTGATTCCTATTCCAATTAAGTTGTTGGATTTCACAATAAACCTGAATTTTATCAAGATTTTTGGGGTGTTGCATTTTTATCACTCTGGCATCGAAGTTCTTGACCTACCCAAGTAACCAGAATGCAGAAATTCGACGCACATTGCACTTATACAAGATTTCGTTCGAACAAGAGACCAGTCACCAGTCAGGAAATGCCGAATCAGGATTTATCTAGGCTCTTGCCTTGCATATATAAATATTCCTCCAGTGCCCAGCTGAGGACATATCGCCCACCAATAATTCACATTCTATCCACTAGGTTTAGCCAACCCCTCATCCATCCCCGCACCGGCCAGGTTCCGTCACTCAATAAGGTTAAGTAAGAAAGAAAACATCTTCGCAAACAAATTGCACCTGTAATTTTGAGGCCAGGGGTCAATTAGGCAGGTCGGAAAAGGCGAATAGCCAAGACCAGTCGGACGATGATTGGCGGAAAATCACCCAACGTATGATGGCTAATTCACGTGTGCTTCTGGACGCATTTTCGCGTCGGGTAGGGGCGTTATAGCCGTCGATCGCAGCTTATTCAGGAACACGAAGAAACTCGGTATTCGCGAAAATTGAGCCCGAGGAGAGGATGTGCGGATGCACATAATAAACCCATCAAAGGAAAGCGCATAAATAAGATATTAAATCCCGCTGCACCTGAATGGAAAACAATTCTCAAGCTTTATTTCCTTCATGCAACTTCTTACATCCAGACAGTTATTTCACCAAGTCTTGCATCAGCCATGAAGTTCCAACTTGTTACCTCCTTGATCACTGTCATTGGTGGAGCACTATCCTCGCCAATTAGCCAGCTCAATTCTCGAGCGAACAAACCACCGTACTTTCTCCTGACCGGCGACTCAACTGTTGCCATAAATGGAGGGTGGGGTGATGGTTTTATAGCCTACCTTGAAGCCCCTGCAGGCGGAGAAAACCACGGGAAGAGCGGTGCAACGACGGTCTCCTTTCGCGCACAAGGCCTTTGGGACGAAGTAATCAATGCCACAAAGGAACACGCCAGTGATTATGAACCAGTTGTCACTATTCAATTCGGTCACAATGACCAAAAGGAAGCAAGTGGGATTACAATTGAGCAGTTTCAGGCAAATTTGGAGGCGTTGGCCGAGGAAGTCAGAGCCGCTGGAGGCACACCAGTACGTATTTCTTGTTGCTCAAATTCCATGCTTCAATACCCATCTAACATGTGTACAAAGATACTCATCACCTCTCTTACACGACGTACATTTAGCAACGGAACAGTTGTCCAGAATCTTGAGGAGCAAAGGCTACGGGCCATTGCTGCCGCAGAGGCAGTTGGTGCACAATACTTGGACCTCAACCAAGCAAGCACAAACTACATTAACGCTGTTGGACAGGAAAATGCCGACTACTACAATTTGAGTGACGGTGATAGGACGCACCTAAATGAAGCGGGTCAAACGGTCTTTGGAAGAATGGTGGTTGATCTTCTATTGAGAAAGAGGGAAGACTTCACAGTCTTTTTCCAGGAAGCTGGATTGTTGAGCGAAAAGATATGGGCTGGAGAGTTTGCAACCGGAGATGAATAAGTCGATATTGTTCTGATAGTCTATTCGTCATACGTAAATGAGGAGTTTTGGATACACTCAGTTGTTGACAAAGAGTTGGGTGCTGGTATAATTGATGCCCAGGATAGATATTTCTCATTCAAGGATAAATCAATCTCTGAGCGCATTCAATCGAGCTTTTACCCATTCCTTCAGTTCTGAAAAGATTACCCGCCCAACTTCAGGGTCTCGAAGCTTCCATTTATCCCGGGCAGCCTCGAATTAGGAATGGATCCAGTTCCAGGTAGCCCTACAGGAACAAAACCTCCTTGCAATTCTATTTAAATAACAGTTGGCAATACTTGTGGCATGTTCCTGTGGGGCCAGTTAATCAGATATGTGTCAAGTAGGAAATTATGTGGTTCATAGCCTGTCTATTGGCTGTAAGAACCGCTTTGTCTCAGCCTTTCATTTCAACCAGAATTCAACTATCACTGTGTTCTGTAGGTGTTCAGCTTTTGTCTTAAGAAGAACCTAATCAGTCGGCACGCGACGGTCCATTTTCGGACACGCCTCAATTTCTCGATTTAAGGCGAGATCTGGTAGTCTCATAAACTTGGCAATAAACAAACCTTTTAGTTATAAAATGAAAGAAGAGCCGCCCGGTATCTGGCTAGGACCGATCTCACCAGTTTCCCAGATTTTATCACACGCAGGTCTGTCTTGGACATGTCTTGTCGCTCAGTTGTCGTTGTCCTTTTTTGTTTTGTGGCCTTCGGGCTCGCGTGGCAAGCACCATCTTATGATGGCTACAAGCGCATGTGGTCCTCAAGCTTTCTCGGCAGCGCGGATAGCCTACCTGACCGTTCAGCCTGGAGCATCATCACAGGTGACAACAATTTTAACAAGGAATACGAAAGATACACTTCGAGCAATCTCAATCTCCGACTGAGTGGCCTTGGGACTGTCCAAATTATCCCCCAGAAAGACAGTTCGGCCCCCGGAGGTTGGACATCAGCTCGAATCGAAAGCAGATACGTCATTACCCCAACAAATGGCAAAATTACCAGAATCGAGGCGTCTCTCCGGCTTGGTGGCAACTCTGCACGTCACAAGCAAGGTATTTGGCCTGCTTTCTGGGCACTTGGATACTCTTATCGTCAAGGAACGAAATGGCCTGCATGCGGAGAAATTGACATTATGGAAAACATCAACGGGCAAAACGTTGGGTACGGTGTTGCACACTGCCATAAAACCCCTGGAGGTGTCTGCAATGAAGACTCTGGAATCGCCGATACCGCTACTATTCCCGACAGCAAGTTTCACGTCTGGCGTGTTGAGTTTGACCGCAAGAGCTCGGATTTTAGAAGTCAGTCTGTTACGTGGTATATGGATGGCAAAAGGTTCAATAAAATGACTGGTGCACAAATCGGAAGCGCTGGCGTCTGGAAAACTCTTTGCCAGGATCCGATGTATCTTATTCTCAACGTTGCTATCGGTGGCTTTTGGGTGAGTTCTCTCAGTAAACCCATAATATATGAGTGGGTTGAAAATCACTTCAGAGTGCACGCTAATGCTATTGTTACAGCCCGGGCCCCCGAATTCAAATACTTGGGGCGGAACTGGCAGTATGATGGAGGTTGGATACGTTGCCCATTACGTGTCGATTTAGGAGAGGACTTCCTCTTCCGAGCAATGTGTTTTATTTGCCACAGCACATATACCACAATCATTTTGCAAATAGATAATAAATTTTCCTTTGTTAGAATATGGACAAGTTCGACAAGTATTGAAGTCCAAGGATAATTGTCACATTATCTACTAATCTCGCTCGCCAAACCAGTACGCGTTTAGCAATCACATGTTAATGAAGTCAACCGACTTGAAGGCACCCAGCACCATTATTTGCGCTAGGGGGGATGAATAAAGGAAGAGACTAAAATGTATTCAAACTCTATGACGAAAATAATTGCTTACTTCACGTCAATATGGTCCCATCTCATTCTGCACTGTGTTCTTACATTGAAGGCATTAACTAGAAAGGTGAAGCATCAGCGGGACTTAGCTATTATAAAATGTCCCTATTCTGAGTGTGTGCAAAGTCAACGCCCGAACAACCTTATTTATTTGTGAGCCTCCGCCACGACCACAATGCAGGAGCGATGTCCGAGAGCGCTAAATCTGTCAATCAACGTACAAAAAGTAGCATCTCCTGCATCAAGGAACAAATAAGTGATTGGCCAGTTCCTCTCCAAAGTCAAGGTCCATCACGTAGCCGAGACATGGTTTGACGAATAAGCCGGGCCACCCGGACTCCCAACAGGCGCAAAAGACCCAGGCCAGTGTCAAGCAACGCAAAATCTACTTCAAACAAGGCAGAAAGAGAGGGAGCAGATACAAATCTTAGGTCATTAATTTGTACTCGCTAACCCGTATGAAGCTAGCTTAGCACATGTAGTGCCTTAGTGTCCCACAATCCTCATTAGCGTGTGGCCCATTGGGCAACATCCAAAATAGCAAGGAAAGTAGCATAGGACGTGCTGATCGACCAACTTTACGATTATTCTTCCTTCAAAACAACTCTCCAGTATTTTCAATTGTAACTAGCCTGATTATTACGCGTTGATTTCATGGGAAGGGGGTTTGAACACATCCAATGACCTTCGTAACAACAGACAAACTGAAGCCATGGTCGTAAACGAGTTCTAGGGCGTGCAGTTAATGCAGCCCTGACGTCAGTAGGTCACATGGGTAGTGTGGCTGGGAACATGGTCATTTCTGAGCGCTTGGTCGATCGATGGATAGCCTGAGCAGAACGGTACTACCCTAAACTTACCTGCAATTTTATTTTTCGCTTTCCAACTAATATGAGGTAAACAGTTCTACTTGGTATTTTATTTCGATTCTTAATAAATTCGACTGTAAAAATTCGATATCAGACACAGAAAGCGAGCCAACGAAACAGCCATACTTGGACTAGGTTGATGCATATGCACTCACCAATGCCAGTGTGGATGGTGTAGGGTCCGGCGATTTTGTATGCACAATCGCATTGTGCAGAAAGAGGACCGTACTCGGACATCCTTAAACAATTAATTACTTTCAAACCACCGTCACAGTCACAATTTGTTGACGTGTGAACCGGGCGATATTCGGGTCTAAATGACCTGAGCAATTCTTTTCCAGGTGATGGTCTACCCGGTTTGTTGACTCACTCACGTGCTGTGAGACGAGTGTGTGGTTGGGCGGTGAGACGCAGAGCAATACCAGAATGAGCGACTACTCACACATCGACTTAGGGTTAATAAGACTAGGACAAGGTGGTTTAGGCCCTTCCAACATACCACTCGACCAAATGCATCGAGCTTAGGATTTTGGGGCTTTTCGCTGCGATAATTGGCGTTGCTAGGTTCATCTGGAAAACTTTGAGGTGGCAATCATGAGAGGTGGGGCCACGATCTGGACATGAACGTCACTCAAACTAGGCCGAGTGTACCAGCAGGCTTACTACGTCCAAGCTCCGCCTAACCTTGTGGTGTAACAACGCCATTCTTCTGAACCCAACTCCTCCACATCCACCTTCTTGTTGTTTTTGAATGGCGTCCTCCCCTCCTACGACAACTTGTGGCGGGCCTTGGGAATTATTGCGTGCACTCTACGGGTAGCATTGTTCCCGCACCACTCTCTTCGCCTACGTACGCATCGCAACCTTGTCTTCATTCGCTTCTCCTCAGTCCAATTCGACGCCATGGGCGACACCCTCGACAATTTCATGCCTGGGAGCCTTGGCAGCCAGCATAGCAGGCGACAAGCCGAAATACTCGACCGACACCTCCCCGATGGATACTCCGCCGACCCCGAAGCCAGCCTTCTTGGCCCCGACCAAACGCTGACCCCATCCGCCTCTGGTCTCAGCATTGATCAAGCCTCCAACACTGACCCGGCCGAATCATCCCTCAGACTCCAGGGAGGCGACATGCACCGCGACATTTTCAAGATCAAGGCCCGCGCCGGTTCAATGCGCCGATCTGCAACCTTTTCTCACCATTCGCCGCCGCCGCTGAGTGAACATGGGGACATGTCTTACCCTGAACAACGTGAACCGGGCGGTTTTCGACGGCACTATTTGCGACGACGGGCCCGACAAAGACGCATGAGTGGCTATACAGTCGTTGCTCGCAACTTTGTTGACTTCCTTGATCTCTATGGTAGCTTTGCCGGCGAGGATCTCGAAGACACCGACAGCGAGGACGAGTCTGCCATCGATGATAGTCCAGATGCCGAAGCCGAGCAACAACCAGAGCTCAGGCCGCTTCTTGGTCGCAACAAGAGTACAAGGCGAGTGTTGAAGAGGGGAGATGCTTCCACGACGAAGACTTTTTTCACTCTGATCAAAGCCTTCATTGGAACTGGTATCATGTTTTTGCCCAAGGCATTTCGCAACGGTGGCATTCTCTTCTCTTCCCTCGCCCTCATTGTCCTTTCTCTGGTCAACTGCGGCTGCTTCCGCCTGCTGCTAGACTGTCGTGAAAGGTATGGTGGGGGCTACGGAGAACTTGGCGCAGCCATTGTCGGACCCCGGTTCCGCAGTCTCATTTTAGCATCAATTGCCATTTCCCAGCTCGGATTTGTTTGCGCCGGTCTGATCTTCACGGCCGAAAATCTTTGGTCCTTCCTCGACGCCGTGACCCAAGGCAAGAATACATTGGGGCTGGATGTGCCGGCTCTCATTGCCCTTCAACTCATACTGCTCATACCACTAGCCTTGATCCGAAACATTTCCAAATTGGGTCCTGTGGCCCTGCTTGCCGATGTCTTTATTTTGATTGGCCTCACGTACATCTGGTACTATGACATTGCGACACTTGCTAGAGTTGGGCTGGAGCCCACCGTGAAGCTGTTCAACCCGTCTGATTTTACACTCACGATTGGCTCAGCCATTTTCACTTTTGAGGGCATTGGGCTTATTTTGCCAATCCAATCCAGTATGAAGAAGCCAGAACAATTCGGCAACTTGCTATACTTGGTCATGTTTCTCATCACCATCATCTTCACCTCTGTTGGAGCATTGTGTTATGCAACTTTTGGCGAGAACACGAAGATTCAGATCATCTCCAACTATCCTCAAGATTCACCTCTTGTCAATGCGGTCCAGTTTCTGTATTCGTTGGCAGTGCTTGCAGGCAATCCGGTTCAGCTATTCCCGGCCGTGCGAATCATTGAAACATCTGTGTTTGGGGAGCAGGCGACGGGGAAGAAGAGTGCAGCCATCAAGTGGAAGAAGAATGCTCTTCGGACACTTGTGGTGGGGGTCTGCGTGGGGGTTAGCATGCTTGGAGCAAGTGATTTGGATAAATTCGTTGCATTGATTGGCAGCTTTGCATGTGTTCCTTTGGTTTACATCTATCCGGCCTATTTGCATTACAAGGGGATAGCAGAAAAACAATGGGTCAAGAAGTTAGACATACTTCTCATGGTTGTTGGATTCATCGCCATGGTCTACACTACGGCCGTGACCGTGTTTCAGTGGATTGAGGATGCGTAATCCTGCTCACTGACCGCCATGTGCACCATTAACATTTCAAATGGGAGAAGGAGAGCATGTGGGATATTTGGTTTTGTTTGGTGCATTCTGTTGCATGCCTGGGGCTATCGACGATCATTAGGGGAATTTTTTTCGGGTCTTTTTTTGTTCATCTGATCTGGTCTACGATGGGTCATGGAGCCTCTAGTTAAAACACACCGAAACCGGAACCTGGTGTAGAGCACGACGGCATACGCCTTTGGGCCTAATGCGATTGCCACGTGGGAAAGGGGAGTTCAGGGTCCAGCCACTGGGCATACGCCCTGGCCGAGGCGAGTGGGCTTTATTCTTTTGAAATGAAGTGTGCTGGGCTGACACACTTGGCCCAGTGGTAGGAAGCAGCTTGAAGAGTTTGAATGGTCATGTGAGGAAGGGATGGCAGACGGGAGAGCAATTGTGGATCGGAACGTAAGACTCTGACTTGGAGATTGACCGACTTGTTGTGTGCAGGAACACGGTACTCATTGGTAGAATAATGGATAGATTGTGAAGATGGGGGCCAATCAATTGAGAAAACACCAAAGAAATTGAGCAAGAAGACCAGCCTCAAGAAAATAGACATGCATAACAAACGAGGCCTCACGGGCCAGGGCGATGTGTGTCACGGGGCCTGAAGAGACTGGCAGCGTGGAGACTGTACGGTTCGGCTGACAATTTCTGCTGCTCACCTGAACATGCAAGGCACCCAAAATAAACACCAACCAAAAGAGATAACCGAAGACAGCAGCAACCCAGTCGAGTTGTCAAAGCCAAGCCTGCATCGGCCAATGCCGCAAGCCGAGGGGGGCAGGTTTTGGAGCATGCTTCCAGACTCTGGCCCAGGCCACGCACCAGAGCCCAAGGAGCAAAAAAAAAACAAAGATGGATGAACCATGACACCGTCTCCGGGATTTCCTAATTGGGACTAATCAAGGCACGTTGCTTTGGGCCCGGGCTTCGGTAGATACGGGGGACGTGCTCCACTGGTGGGTGGAAAGAAGGGAAAAAAGAAGTGTCGTCTTGCGCTTGTACGTGCGCACATACAGTACATCGTCCTGCATGCACCTACAAGGGTTGTCTGATCTGCTGAGGACGAAACAGGGCACACACTAATTAGCACACGCATTCAAGCCTTTTTTTTTTCTTCTCTTCTCCTTCCACCTCCGTCGGCCCCGAAGCCTGTGGGGGGGCGAAAAAAAAAAATAGATGATGTGGTACCCCCCTGTTGTCGTCCAATGTCATGTGAACGTTTTGTTGCCCAACGATACCGGGGCCCCGATGGTTCAGTCCCCCCCGACGTTGCCGATCGCTGCCAGAGGGACGCCAATCTCCCAGCTTGTCGGGAACGGTCAATGAAGAATAGCCATGTTCCCCCCTGGCAGATGGCAAATATGGCAATGTCGATGTTTTTTTTAACGTCATGTGTGACGGTTACAAAACGAGTCTGTTTTGAGTGTGAGGGTGCGGAACGACGTCTGACCATGCCAATGTTGGAGGCATCAACAAAGGTGTTTCGCTACCTGAGGAATTGAACCCACCCATCCATACCGAGTTCATGATTCAACACAACACTGCCAACAGTCTCGGCCTGGGTTGAAGGCAAAAATTTTTCTTCTTTTTGAATGCCTGCAACAAGAACCGTTCCGGTTTTGGTTCCAGAGTGCCAATCAAAACAGCCAAGCCGTTGCCATCGCCGGACTGTCCGTGTAGCAAACCCCGCTGCTGCAAAGCACGCCAGGCACAGGACAGGCGGTAGGGCAGCATCGCGGCTATAGCTATCCGGGATGTCTGTTTTTGCTAACATCTCATGATGGGTGTCGAATGTAACCGTCATCTCGACACGCACACACACGCACGCACACATAGCCTCTCTACCCCTCTTTAGATTGACAGGCGATTTGCCTCCCTGGCCCCCTCTCGTATATTTCCCGGTGGAAGTCCCCGATAGGGTAGGGCGGACGCATGGAGATGAGCAGCGGGAATTGTAAATGAATGAATGCTAGCTCTGTAGATTGGATGCGGTCCGTCCGTCCATCCCCCTTTCCGCTCAGATGATCCGGGGCTCAACAAAAAAAGAAACACATCTTGGGGCTGGACTGGCCATGTCCCAGTCTGTGGAGAAGGCATCGTGACAATGGGACAGCCATTGACCCAGGAGGGCGCCAGAGTGTAGGATTGGCTTTCACGCCAAGGCGCCACGACCCCAAACTCCACATGCCGGCCATTCCAAAACCAGAGGCTTGGCTTTGAGGGGAGGAAGGAAGAATGCAGGCAGTGTGCAGCTGCGTGCCTGCCTGTCTGTGTGTCTGGTTCTGCGTCCGTGTCGGTGGATGCCATCTGATTCACCCACCCCCGCCCGCCCCCCACCCCCCAAGTCCATCTCCGCGTTGTTACCTCTCACCTCCACACTCTCACCGAAACGAAGGGTCGCCGAAGAGTCCATCCGAGGTCATGGGATTTGCCTTCTGACAAGCAAAGCAGAGCTAAGGCCCTTCCGCGGGACGACGCGACGCCTCCCGAGAACAGGCCAAGGTTCGCGCATTGGCCCAAGCACCCACGGCGCATGTGTCGCCAAGGGGTGGCCGAAGGTCGATCGCACACCCCCCGGCAGCCGCCCTGAGTTAACTCTTGAAGGAAATCCGAGCCTCGTCGGCATCATCCATATGGTCCTAGTGCTCGTTGCAACCACCTCTCTGTCTACGCTACCCACCCTCCTTTGATGGGTGCTTGCTACGCTCCGCCGCCTCCTGTCCACTCTTTGCCTTGCCTCGTGACACCTTGTGATTGCGTTTGAGTGTGTGTGCTGTGCTTGTGCTTGTGCGTCGGCGTGTAGGTGTGAGTACCATCGTGTGAGTGCCTGTCGTCGACCTCCCCCCGGAAAGTCACAGACGTTCTCGATCCCGGCTATCATTGCCCCGAACCTCAGATACAATGGCCACCGACCCGCAAGCTTTGTGTTATAAAAGAGCCCTCTTCCTCGCCATGAGAAGTTCCAATTCAGCACTCACTCAGCTCCAATTCCAATCACAACAACTCAATCAGCCTCATCCTCAATCCCAATAACACCAATCCCAAACTCTACATCCTCATCCTCCACCACCACCACAACAAAAATGTCTGCTCCCGCCATCCGAACTGTCGAGCAACAGGCCACTTCCACCAAGGCCGAAGCCCAGCAGCAGGCTCCTGTTCGCCAGACCACAGCCGCTCCCGGAAGCCTTCTCCCCGACTTCAGCTTGAAGGACAAGGTCATTGTTGTCTCTGGCGGTGCTCGTGGTCTTGGTCTTGTTCAGATCGAGGCTTGTCTCGAGGCTGGTGCCAAGGGTTAGTCTCCCAAGATTCATAACAACTCTCCAGCAATTGCTTACTGACATCTTCTAGTCTATGCGCTCGACCGCCTCGAACAGCCCGAGTCTGACTCTCAATTTGCCAAGGTTGCTCAGCGAGCCCGCGACGAGCTCGGCAGCTCCCTCACCTACTTCAAGGTTGACGTCCGTGACAATGCTCAGCTCAACAAGATCATCGAGGACATTGCCAACGAGAACAACCGACTTGATGGTCTCATTGCCGCCGCTGGTATCAACCAGGAGACTCCCGCCCTCGAGTACTCTGCCGAGGACACTGACCGTATGATGAGCATCAACTTCACTGGCTGCTTCATGACCGCTCAGGCTGTCGCTCGCCAGATGGTTCGCCTCAAGCAGCCTGGCAGCATCCTCATGATTGCTAGCATGAGCGGTACAATTGCCAACAAGGGAATGATCGCCCCGTAAGTCATCCCACTCGATGCCCAAAGACTGCACAACCACTAACAAGCCAACAGAGTTTACAACCCCTCCAAGGCTGCCGTTGTCCAGCTGGCTCGCAACCTGGCTTCCGAGTGGGGCCAGTATGGCATCCGTGTCAACACTCTCTCCCCCGGCTACATTCTCACCCAGATGCTTGAGAACCTGTTTGTCGAGTTCCCCGAGCGCAAGACCCGATGGGCTAGCGAGAACATGCTTGGCCGTCTCAGCACCCCCAACGAGTACCGCGGTGCTGCCGTCTTCCTCCTGAGCGACGCCAGCAGCTTCATGACTGGTAGCGACCTCCGCATCGACGGTGGCCACGCCGCTTGGTAAACAAATTAATGATGACACACAACGGATTAAAAATTTATACTGCCCCGGCTTAATGAGTAGCACGCAGGGGCATGCATAGGGGAGAAGGTGACTGAACCGATCTGCTTTCCGGCGTCTTGTAATAATTATTGGAGCGAGGAGAACATGGATGAGTGCGATAGCAATGCTCTTTTGCATCAATCCTTTTTAATAGCCAAAAAAAAATCGATATGAGTTTTCTTTTTTTAACAACTTGTCCTTCTTTAGTTGGTACTGGTGACATGAGACAGCACATCTTTGCGACCGAGTTTTTCTAACAGACCAGGGCGAATTCGTAGCTTGGTCTCAATTTCTCCATTGGCAAGACCATGATCACGCAGCTTCACAGCATCCACAACAGTGCGCATGTCAAGGAACCGTCTTCCCTGGGAGTTTGCACGCCCCATAGCTTCAAAATCTTCTTCTGCTTGTTGTTGTAAACGTCGTCTAGCCTCAAGCGCGGAAAGAGTCGGATTGCTTCGACGAGGAGGGAAAGAGGGCCCCATAGGTGCTGAAGGACCAAGATTGAAGGCGGCGGCGGATGAGGGGGAGAAGGTCGGGTTTGGGTCTACGACGCCCATGGAGTGAAGGCGTTTGGAGAATGATGCAAAGTCGGGATCCATGCCATCATTGACGATTGCTGTGTCCCGCAATTAGCTCCCTGCCTGTAGTCATGGGCTCAATTGATCTACCTTCATCCTTGGAACCATGGCCTGGGGGCGGCGCTCTGGTTTTTGCGATCGGCTGGGATCGCTGAGTCGTGGTTGAAGGAACCGCAGATCCGGCCCTAGTAGGGTATTTGCGCGTCGCACTTCTGGCGACTTTTGAAGACGTCGATCCCATTTCGCACGCCAAGCTGTTCTGTCAATTAGGAACTTGGTGGGTGAAGATTTGTAGTCGGGCAGTATGACGAAATGGAGAGCGCGATCGCGATCTTTCGGCGCGCAATTCTTCCGGGCGGTGACGCCCCAAGGTACCGAAGTACCTACCCCCCATTTGGTTGACCTAAAGGAAGAATTCGCGAATCTTCAGCGAGTCAATTGGCGCCCGAAATTGCAGCTCACAACTTTACTCCCGAGGAGTCAAATTTGTAATTAAAAAGAAAGCAGAAGATATTGTGTGAATTGTAATTGTCTGGCCCTACCTAGAACGGCACCGCCTATCTCGAACCACACTGCTCAAGAGCTAAGCTAAGATGGAATTTCTGCTACGTGATCTGTGACCAAGCATTGCCAAGTGTCGCTACCAAAGTAAATGGTGTTTCCGTCATTGTGACTTTGCCCGGTACTAATCGTGTCGCCAAGTTGCCAAAACAGATCGCCCGCCATTCCACTTGCTGCCAGGGATGTTTTCTGCCACTCGCTCTCAATTACACATTGGTCATAAGTCATACCGTCTGGGATTTGGGTTAGCTCACTCGCTCGCCACCTTAACATTTTTTTTGTTAAAAAAAAAAACCACTTACACTCTTCGAATAAACACGGGACCCCGGCTTCCACACAGAGTGCGGCGTGCGCCTTAACCCAATCATTGCCCCAATCTGTGCTGACACTCCCTGTGGTGAACGAGTTACTAGAAGGTCCCACCAAACCACGTCAGAAAATGCTGGCAAGCTTGACTTACAAGAGGTAGGGTAGAGATGGAATGTGGCGAAATCCAGCGTTTTTATTGTCAGCATCTTTTCCCAGTCCACCCCCTCATAATACGTGTAGGGATAGCTTCCATCTCCCGGAAGGCCAAACCCTTCGTCGCCCAAGCACACCAAATGGGCTGAATCGATCGACTTTATGTACTGGGAGATTTCCGTCGCCCAGTCAAAAATGACATCAGTATCGCAACCTTGGCAGCGCGGCTCATTGGCTAGCTCCCAAGCTAAGATGGCTGGTGAGTTGATGTATCTGTCCATGACTGCCTTGATGTAGGTTCGATACTGAGCTTGGGCATTCTCGTTCGTATACCACCCGGCATGATCACCACCGAAAGCATTTGTGTAGGCCGCAATTCCTCCGTAGTCGTTCCAATTATTCACAAAGTTAATTATGAGCTTGATGCCGTGATTCTCAGCAGCATTGACAATCCAATCAAGGCGCTGAAGACCTGTACTTCCCGTGTTGATCTCGGATCCCGACGAGGACAAATACTGGAACCAGACAGTGCCATCTGTCGGCTTAGTATTAACATCATTGAAGCCCCAGACTCGTAAGATCTTTAGCCCAGACTCGGCCAGATGGCTCATGACCAATTCAGCATCGCTTTGCAGGGGGAGGAAACTGCACCAATAGCAATTGCTCCCGGCGAAATAGCGAGTTTCTCCGTCAATAACGAACTTGGTTCCACTGACAGAAGGGAACTCGGTGCTTGTTGGTCTAGTAGTCACTGTGGCAGTCCGAGTGGTGGTTTGCATGGTTGTCCTGATGGTGGATGATGCTGTAGCCGAAGTGGAAGACTCGGTTCCTGTTGAAAATGTCAGTCGAGTACCAAAAGAAAAGCTTTGAGATTGCTCACCTGGAATGCATTGCGAATAGAACTCGTTATAATAGTGGCAAACAGCACCGGAAACACATTGCGTTGCTCCTGTCCAAGAAACTCCACCGCATTGCCCATACAGTGGTGCCTGTGATTGGGCCAATGCAACGCTGAGCAGCGAGGAAATAGTAACAATTGTAGACTTCATGAAGGGCGGCTCGATGACTGACACAGGTTTCCATTGGACATAGCGAACTGACTGCATTTATATTCTTTCCTTTGGGTCCTAAATCTCAATCCTCCTTGACGGAACATTACCATCCGCTGAAAGCTGCCGATTCAGCAAGGAAACTCCATCAATCAACACAGACACAATGCGCCCATCATTCAATACCGGATAACCAGTCCGTGCCTAATTGTGTAAATTCTAGCTTCTTGGCACATATTGGAGCAGGTGGGGTGATTCTAACCCATCACTGTCGGCGGCTCTTCGCGAATTGCTCAGTGCAGTGTCCAGATCCCCGCGGCTGACCAGCTATGATACGGAGGATGAGGTGCCGAGATTCCCGATTGCGACCGCATCCCGCTCTAGTTCATGATACTTTGCATCTGCAGGTATGCACACTGGATGAGTCGGTTAGCTCGCTAGTTTTAATCCCAGATCGCGTAGCTGGCTTCGGGCCGCTCTCCCGCTTGTTGCGAACCAGCCTCGATATCGATTGAGGATGCATCCGAATTCATCCACGGCCTAGTCCCAAAATCTTTTTGTCCATGGTGAAAAAGGACGCATGAGGAGTAGAACCCGAGAAAGCCGTATGTTCTTCCCACACTGTAATGTACGCTTTCATTCGGGGGCTTGTGGTTACTGCAGACTAGGTGAAGAACGTTCCCACAATAATAATTCCGCTCCTGTTCCTGCTTTCATCCTAACTTACCATGTATAGGTATATGTATATATATATTATTTGTTCTTATCTTTGCTACAAATTCCCGAGTTTCTCTCGCTTGCCAAAGTAACCAGACTTTGTGCGAGTTCCCAGCCAGATGTTCACCGCGCTGGACCTTGGCCACATCATACTTCTCCAGTCGGATGGCCTATATTGTAATGAAACCACTGGTAGCTTTTGAGTTAAAGGCTTCAAAGTTATCCATGTTATTCTGTCCCTTATGGTGCAGATCGCTGTCAGGTGCGATCCGAGAAATGACATGAGCTGCGGTCTTGGAGATAACCACATCAAACATGCCATTGGCGTTTTTGACTGAATGCGATAGAATTTTCTAAAGGTTATTTTACGGAGAATTGGATCAATAAAATCTACAATGGGTACGTTGATATAGACCTAGAAGTTCACACTCAGGAAAAAAGTACATGCCTATATTATACATTAGAAAAGGATCAGGGAATCAAGACGGGCGATAATCTGATCATTATTGAGGCATTGGGATCGCTTATTACTGATCTAAAGCAGCTCGTTCACAACTTCAACATCCGTTCTGAACCATCAACACAATATCCATGATATAGTGGGTCTGGGCTGCCAACTAGCTTGCTGGTGTAATCCCCAATATTCTCGTATTCATCCGCTCCATCCCATATCTGAGCGAAGCCAATCAAACGTATCGAGAAGCTCAAAGTTGAAGTCCAGAGGGCCGGTTAGATCCCAATCCAAGTTATCAAACGCAGCGTTTCCGCCGGCAGGAGTGTTTAAGTGGTGATCTAATACCCGTTGAATAATGACTTTGCAATCTGCGCATAGGTCTGCATTTGGTGCAGATGGACGGACCCAATCTAAAAACCCGACAAGTAGGCTTAACTGCTGTATTATAGTGGAGCGGCTCAAACGTGAGTCCCTAGGATGAGTACCACTGAATGATGGCTGTAAAAGCTCTAGGCAGAGAATGCCGCCACCTGGAGCGGCGTAGGCCATGAGCTAAGAATACATCAGATGGTGAACCAATTTTGATCGGTGAGATAAAATATACGAGCCACTCAAAATTACGTCGTGCGCCAGCAAATTGATCCTTGTGGCTCCAAAATAAAACCGTTATTTGAAGCATTTCAAAACTTGTCAGAAGCAACTCTCCTTTATCTGGTGATCCATTACGCAAGAGGAGCCTTTCAAGAAAAAAAATATTCTGTAGATGACCTAAATAGATCAACATTCTTGTATAAATGACTTCGATGTCGCATTTGGGATCAAAGAGAGCTCTTGAGTCAAAGACCAAACTGGTAGGAAACTCAGCCATCATTCGGAGTTGGCGTGCTTTTAGGTTCCTATCTTGAGTTAATACTGGCTTGCATGCTTATAACAGTTCATCATACTGGAGTTGATGAAGTGTTATGATTGATCTGTTGTCGAGGGCAATCTCAATCACCTCATCTAGAATGTCGGCAATCAATTTTCGAGCGCGAATTAGAGTTGCTGGGTATAGCCCCCCTTCGGTATTCCAGCCATTTTGATCTAATTTGTTTACTGCATTCATCAGTGTTTCGTCATTAGCTGTTAGAACCTCATCCGAAAGATCAAGTGGGAGAGGCGTCGAGCAATAACGGCGGCTAATCAGTGGTGGCCGACCTGTAAATGACACCGTAAATTTATCGCTATTAAATATTTGTGCGAAAACACGACGCTTATTTTCGGAACAAAGAGAGGGCTTATATGGGGTGCTGGATTCCTGTACATGAGCACCTAAGAATGTCATAATGGATATGGTTAACCCGTGAGCATTCCAACAGGAAGCACCTGGCAGTTTTAGCACTAATGGATTGAGGCGATGAATATCAACTTACTGGCATCGCCCGCTATGACTGACTCCAGGGTACCTCTCCGACGACATAGGTCTATCAGAAGGTCATTTCCTTCATTGAAGTGGCGTGAAATATCGATACAATAACCCAGACATGCCGATGATGTCTCTGCTGAATGCTTCTCAGGAATCCATGCTAAATGGCCCCTACGAAGTGCATCAAGAGCATCGGATATGCGTTCTACATAGACAAAGAGCAATCCAAGGGACTCCCACCGTATGTTGGGACCACAGAACTGGTCCAACCATGCACTTGCACTGGTATGAATGTCTTGGAATTCTTTGGCCGTGTTGTTGCAGATTTGTTCTGCTACAGTCTCTAGACCTTGTTCAAATGCCCCACGGAAGACCGTCTGCAGCGAGCGAACGATGCTGATAACAGCAATATGAGTCCAGCCTTCAGGCTCGAGGGAGTCATCACGGAACTTAGTTTGCTCGTTTAATTTAATCGGGAGGTGATCAAGGACGTAGAGACAGGCTTGTTGAATCGGGGATGGGAGATCGCCGAAGAGGATTGAAGATCTTTGGCGAGTTTTGTTAGTCTCGCTTCTTTCAGGTCTATCGCCATGAAGCAACGAAAGATTATGCTCCGTCTCTTTGAAAACTGCAGAATGGCTCGTGAAGCCCAGATAGCCCGGCGTGGGGCCCGAAACGAGGCCAGGAGTAGGCCCGGCCCGTGGGACGGTGGAGGAGCTAGCAGCTCTTCTGGTGCTGTTTAGGGGCAACTCGGCAGCTGAGTTTGGCTCGGTGGTTGGCCCTGATGTTTTGGATCTAAAAACCATGTTTGCTATTGGAAAACTTGGCTGGGGCGGCGGATTCGTAATTCAAATCCGAGCAATGACAGTTGCGCAACGTTTATTACTTGATCACTCCATCTAAACAAGATGCAAAAGCTGAGAAACAGAGTGGTATTAGAATATTGGAAGCGAGCAGGTGTAGAATAGCCCCAAAGAGTAACGAACAAAGATTGAATGAAAATACAAAAATGGCCTTGAATGTTACATGTGAGTTGAGTCGCATTATCTAATTTAGTACCTTAAATGTACTAGTGCTAAAACTGAATTGTGGCTTGACCCGCCACATCTTGAACGCTCTTGCATGTGGCTGTTCTTACGTGCCTATCACTATAGCAAGCTTTACCGCTCTAAAGGGGCAGGCAAGCTGTCCACTCCCTTGTTAGCTCCCCCACTATGCCTCAACCACCTTGCAGCAGCACCTTATCTGACGTGTCTTCTCGCAAAGTTGACAACTACGCGCAAACCACTTGCTGCTGCTTAAATACCCCGCCGCCGACGGACATTCGAATCGAATCGACCGGATCAAGATAACAACCACATTTTTCTGCACACAGGCCCCAATCAACGGCAGCGCCCCTCCATTGGCACCCATGGCCACGATGGATTATGAAGCTCTGAAGGAGCAATGGAGTGAAGTGGAGGATCGCGACGGTGTTCGCCTCAGTTGGAATGTTTTCCCTAGCTCTCGAATGGTAAGAATATTGAAACTACGTGAGAATCAGGGTTTAATTATTTCCTAGGAAGCATCGAGATTAGTTGTACCTATTGGAGCACTCTACACACCACTAAAGGAGAAGCCGGATACCCCCCTCCTACACTTTGAGCCTGTGACATGCAAACAGCCCTGCCGATCTGTCCTGAACCCATTCTGGTACGAAAAGGGCTCCTTGCCTTATTCTGATCTCGCTAACACTTTGTAAAGCCAGGTTGATGTTCGAGCTAGAGTTTGGATTTGTCCCTTCTGTCTCTCAAGGAACCAGCTTCCTCCCCATTACAAAGATATCACTGCCAACGCTATCCCTCCCGAGCTTCACCCTGCCAATACAACCATTGAGTATCGACTATCCCGACCGGCGCCTGCCCCTCCAATTTTTCTCTATGTGGTTGATATGTGCCAGGAAGCCGACAGTCTGGCGTCGTTGAAGGAGTCTCTGGTTATGAGCCTGAGCTTACTACCCGAAAATGCTCTTGTTGGTTTGATTACCTATGGAACAATGGTAAGTTGTCTAACTCTCATTTTACAACTCTATGTTGACCACTTGGAAGGCACATGTGCACGAAATTGGCTACGAGGAATGCGCCAAGTCATATGTGTTCCGAGGAAGCAAAGAGTACTCTGCGAAACAAGTTCAAGAAATGCTTGGGCTTTCTGCTTCTGGTGTACGACCAGGCATGCAGCCCCAGCCCGGCCGTCCCATGCCCACTGGCCCAGCCTCCCGTTTCCTCCTCCCTGTCCAACAGGCGGAATTTCAACTCACAAAGGCCCTCGAAGGGCTCCAGAAGGACCCCTGGCCAGTTGCAAACGATCGCCGCAGCCTCCGATGCACTGGAGTTGCCCTTAGTGTTGCAGTTGGCCTGATGGAATCGTCTTTCCAGAACGCTGGCGGTCGCATCATGCTGTTTGCTGGTGGGCCTGCCACAGAAGGACCTGGTATGGTGGTCGGTCCTGAGCTGAGGGAGCCAATTCGATCTCATCACGACATTGACAGAGATAATGTCAAATACTACAAAAAGGCGCTGAAGGTATAATTTCCTCGATTATAATAATTGACAGTACACTGACAAGAGCTGTACTAGTTCTACGATAACCTCGCTAAGCGCACAGCACACAACGGCCACATTATCGACATTTTTGCTGGTTGTCTCGATCAAGTTGGTCTCCTAGAAATGAAGGGGCTTTGTAATTCGACTGGTGGGCATATGATCCTCACTGACAGCTTTACATCGTCCATGTTCAAACAGTCGTTTGTGCGAATCTTCGAGAAAGACGGAGACGAGAATCTTTTGATGGGATTCAACGGTGTCCTTGAGGTGCTGACTACAAAGGAGCTCAAGGTCACTGGATTGATCGGACATGCTGTTTCTCTGAACAAGAAGTCGATTTCTGTCGGAGAAACCGAATGTGGCATTGGAAACACGTGCTCTTGGAAGATGTGCGGCATTGATCCTAAATCCAGCTATGGAATTTATTTCGAAATTGCGGGACAGGGCCCTGCTACCCATCAGCAGGCACCTCAAAAGGGGATGATGCAGTTTTTAACCTATTACCAGCACTCATCTGGGCAATTCCACCTTCGAGTAACAACGATTGCTCGAAACCTAAGTAGTCCGGCAGGCGACCCAGCAATCGCTCAGTCATTCGACCAAGAAGCGGCTGCTGTTCTCATGTCCAGGATTGCCGTTTTCAAAGCAGAAGTGGACGATGGCCCCGACGTTTTGCGGTGGGTTGACCGAATGCTGATTCGTCTCTGTTCGAGATTCGCGGATTATCGCAAGGATGACCCATCTTCATTCCGGCTTGAGAAGAACTTTACTCTATACCCTCAATTCATGTTCCATCTTCGACGAAGCCAGTTCTTACAAGTTTTCAACAATTCTCCTGACGAGACAGCATTCTACCGACATGTTCTCAACCATGAAGATGTTAGCAATTCGTTGGTTATGATCCAGCCAACCCTTGACTCGTACACATTTGACCAGGATGGCGGGCAACCTGTTCTGTTGGATTCTGCATCAATTCAACCTACCCACGTGCTACTCTTAGATACCTTCTTCCACATTCTCATTTTCCACGGAGAAACTATCGCTGAGTGGAGGAAAGCAGGCTACCAGGAACAGGAGGGCTATGAGAACTTTTCCACTCTCTTGGAGCAACCAAAGGAGGATGCTCGGGTAAGTGTTTTTTTTTATTGCGCCGAGCTGCTGCTAATTTTCGCATAGGATCTCATCACTGATAGGTTCCCTCTACCTCGATTCATCGTGTGCGACGCTGGTGGATCGCAGGCCAGATTTTTGCTCTCCAAGCTGAACCCATCGACGACGCACACAACCGGTCCTTATGGTGGTGTAGGTGCGACGACAGCCCAAACAATCTTCACGGATGATGTATCCCTGCAAACATTCATGGATCATCTCATGAAGTAAGATCCCTTTGTCTGTTACAATGTCATTTTTCGTACTAACCGTGCTCCCCTAGGCTTGCTGTGAGTGGCACGAACTAAGTCAACCTAAAATATCGGATTCATGGTCTATGGGGCCTCTCTGACTTTTCCCCCTGCTTTTTGTGGACGCGTAACGAGTCTACTAGCCGAGACCTTTAAATGCCTTAGGTATACTGGCAATAATATAAAATCTCCGGTAGATCTTTCGCTTCCACCAAAAAAAGAAAAAAAGGATTGAGGCCTAGATAGTGCAAATCTGTTCAGACAATCCCAATTTGGGAGACAGAAAATAATGGATTAAGCTCCAGCCTCTGAAATCATATGGGACCAATTCATAGAATAGACCATAGAACAGCAATGGACTTCGCATGGAATTGACTGCGTCACTGTGCCTCACGTGATCTAACCGCAAAAATCTTGCCTGAGGCATAGTGCGGGCGCGCGCTTACCCCTGCTGGAACCTGGCCTTTAGGGCACCCCAGCGGGGCACACACTTCTTTTTTATCTTTATTTCTGAGCAGGCGAACATTTTCTCTTTTCCTCTCAACCCCTTCGTCAATTCCGCCCGGTACGCAAACCACGAGCCTCTGCCGATCCCAAACACTTCAAAATGCGTACGTTTGCAATATATTCGCTGATAATTGTTGCTGACACTCGGTGCAGCTCCCAAGCTAGATCCCAATGAGATCAAGGTGATCCACCTCCGAGCCACTGGTGGTGAGGTTGGTGCCTCGTCCGCTCTGGCTCCCAAGATTGGTCCTCTGGGTCTGTCTCCCAAGAAGGTCGGAGAAGATATCGCCAAGGCTACTGGTGACTGGGTTCGTAACCGACATTGAGTGTTTCGCAGGGTTTGGCTGACAACAAAAATAGAAAGGCTTGCGCGTGACTGTCAAGCTCACCATCCAGAACCGTCAGGCTGCCGTGTCTGTCGTCCCCACTGCCTCGTCCCTCATTATCAAGGCTCTCAAGGAGCCCCCGCGTGACCGCAAGAAGGAGAAGAACATCAAGCACAACAAGTCTGTCACCCTCGACGAGATCATTGAGATTGCCCGCACCATGCGATTCAAGTCTTTCGCCAAGGAACTCTCGGGTACCGTCAAGGAGATTCTGGGCACCGCTTACAGTGTGGGATGCCAAGTCGATGGCAAGCCTCCCCAGGCTATCATCGATGCCATCAACAGCGGCGAGATTGACAGTAAGTTTTTCGTGCTTCCACCTGAAGCTCCACATCTAACATTGGTCACAGTTCCCGAGGAATAAAAGAGTTGCACTTAGGAGATAAAAAAAAAAGAGAACAAGTGCTACCCCTCCACAATCTCATTTCCTATTATGCTTGTGAACAATATCGATGTGTGAAATGCAACTGATCAATCATAACCCTTGACTCACTCTGAGATCTACCAAATCGCCCCGTGGTATATTTCTATTTTTGTGCAAGGAAGATTAACTCATACCGAATGGCCCTATACTCACCGCGACATTCTGGCCCTTGGCCACCATGGATGCCGAGGTCCATTAACACGGCCCACATACTCAACATACTACTTGTATTAGGAGAAACCCCAAATACCGACCCCCAACGTACTGCTATTATAAACGCAGTTGAGGGACCAGGAATGTGTCCCTGGAATACCAGTCCTGACTTGTAGCGACCGTAGGGAATCCCACAACCAAGGCTTGTGTAAGCATGTAACCTCAGCATGAGCATAGCACCCACATAGCCAGCGATCAGGTCGAATACCGTTTCGACTCAGTCTTATCTGGTCTAGGCTGGTATTATAAAAATAAAAACAAAAAAGGTTGTGACGCGATTGCGACATACACGAGCCTGCAGGCATGTCGCATAAAGTCTGTTGGGAAAATGCGCATGCAGTGGATAATTATTGGAAAAAACCTGTTTTGTAGCCTGTTTTGCTTTTGCGGATTGTCAAAGCGCTTCCAGCCGTTGAATAATCGTTTGCCTGAGGTATTCAGGCTCAACGCATGTCATAGCGAGTAATATTTTAGGCAACGGTACGTACCAACCAGCCATCGCAACACGGCGTGTCGCGCCAGGCTCCTTACCTCAGCGATGCCGTTCTCCAGGTGGAGCCTCGCCCGCCTCCGTGCCTACCGGCCCTTCGTTCACACTTTCAACTCCACTAATCTACCTAAGGTACCACCTTACACGACGGATTCCACCTCCAAGATAATGGCGGCGAGCTCCCGCTTCTGATGCGAAACTTGAGCTCCACTTCACCGGCCGTTCTGACGTTGCTTTCTCAACTGCGCCGACCTCTTAGCCTGCTATCCTGACCTTGTGGTAGTCATCATCGACGACGGACGGCCTGCCAGGTCAGGTCAGAGAGGCTAGAGCAAGAGGCAGAGAGTCCTGCTGCCCTGGTGGCGGTGGTGTTTCGGCGTTGGCCTCGTCCTCGCCCATGCAGCCAACCCCAAATGACCGTCAGCAATCTGAGCATCGCTTCGCCATCCCATATTGACGACCCCTTTAGCCATGCTCCCTGACCAACAGGCCATGCACGACCATCATATGCCAGCGTTGTCTTGTTTGGATTCCCCGCTTTTGTTTGTTCTCTCTGATACCCCGTTGTCATGTTGCCTCTTCTCCAGATGCCCCCTCCTGCGGTGACGCCGCCCCCATCGAACCTCGATGTTTTCGCACCCTTCCCAATCAACCACGCTTCGTTGGTCAACAATGCATATCCGCCAGACGGAGCCCTCTTGTATCAACGATCGTTTCCTATTCGAACCTCTCAACCATCGCGACGACCCCCCGCGCCCTCCAGCTCTCTGTATCCATCACACCCAGAACACCATCTTCGCCGAAAGACTCCAAACGGCACCGTCGATGCTGGTTACGATGGATCGCCTACCCCTCTCTCACATGGGCCGCCGCCATTGAAACACTTGGTACTACCAAGATCTGTGACATCGACACCTTTCCTTCCGGCAACCCCGCAGGCTCTCTCGTTGCGCGCGCATGGCTTGACCACCGGCCATCCCTCGTCGCCGAGTAATCTAGGCATCGACGACGATGGCAGGCATATTCACACAGGCGGCGTAACATGGCCGATCCACAGCGACGTGTCGCTGCATCCTGGACCCTTCCAGCAGAATGTTCATAGCGCTATTCCCTCTGGCCGACAGCAACTACCAGTGTCCTTTCGCGATGCTTCAGGAATGTTTCCTAGCCTTTATCAACCCCTTCTGAGGGCCAACGAATATAACGTCCGCGCCTTTTGCCCACCCCCAGTAGTGATGAACGACTCATTACCTTTTGGCCAAATGCCGATGCAAACGACACCTTCGTCTTGGAATCACGGGGCCGCCCTCCACCCTTGTGGCACGAACCTGTCTAGATCTGTCCAGCGAGATTTTGGACTCGCGGCTCACACACTCGGCTCCGAGTATTTGCAACGCTCGCCCTTTGATGGTGCTCTCGAACAAAATGCTTCTTTTAACCCATCGCTCCCCCCGCGCGCAAATATGGAAAGCCCAAGTCGTGATGCGAGAAATATCCAACACCACCCACGACCTGCTAGTTATGGATCCCAACAAGGATTTCGTGACAAGGTACTATCACAGGCTCACAGGAGTTACATGGATCTCATTGCGTATCTTCAAACATCAAGAAGGTCGCTGAATTCCAAGGGGGGTCCTGGCCTTGGCGCGTCAGCAAGGCTGTTGGTGTATCCCAAGCCTCCGAAACCTTTGCTGAGGACGTTGGCTGCCAACGAAGGAGGGCTCACAGCCAGATACTCAGATAGGTCTTCTGGACCAAACTACCAAATGGTAAATCATGGAGCGACTCAGTCTCTTGGATCATTTAATCACTCCTTCTCTGGAGCTAAGGTATCAATATTTGCCATGGCAAAATCGTCACTCGAAATGCTCAACAATCTTTGCGAACAAAGCGGCTGGAATTGGATCGACGGAATATTACTCGGAGGATGTTTACATTATGGAATGGAACAATACGAAAAAGCATTGGAATGGTTCTCGAGGATCATTGCTCTTGACTCGAGGTAAAGACTTGTCCCAAGTGAACTGTCAAGTGGCTGTTCCGTGGTGTCTGACTCTGTCGCAGTCACGTCGAGGCAATCACAAATATGGCTGCCGCCTTGTATTGCCTCAATCGTCAAGATGAGGCCGAGCAACACTGGATCAGAGCCGTCAGAGTGCAACCCGGCTATTTAGAGGCTTCCGAGCATCTCGTCGGGCTTCTATACAAACAACGAAGTAGAGAAGCTGTTGAGATCATCGACTATGTTCAACAGGCGCTGAGGTTATCATCAACTGAACCCATACGGCCAAACCGGTTACCGACCAGCGATAACCCACAGGAGATCCTTTCCGGAACCACCATATCTCATAATTTCCGAATTGCTGACTTGAAACAGGCGCAGCATCACAAAGTTGCTCCTCAACGAGGCGAAGCAGAGACCCCTGGCTTTGGATCGAGTGGTTATGCTATTCCTGGGTCTGAGAACGGCCGGATCCTTGCCCTCATCCATGCCAAGGGAACCATGCTTTACAGCCTGAAGGAGGTTCGAGGAGCATCAGAAGCCTTTGAAGAGGCGGTATTGATCAGTGTTGGTCGTCAAATGACTGGCATTCAGGACCTTGTTCGTCGTATCCAAACAGTTTTGTCGACCCCAGAACCACCATCGACTCAGCATATTCACCGGCAACGCCCTCGCCAGCCCTTGTTATTGCCCCCTGAAAGAGCTCGTCACACTGCACATCTAGTATTTGGCGGCACCGGGGACCTGCCAGGTCTTATATATGTATCAGAGGGCACCACCAAGCGCGCCGCTGTGCAAACGACTAGTAATTCTCTACTGTCGCTTGCCAAGATCTTCCAAGACGCTCTCTCCACCGGCAATGCGAGCCCACATGTTCTTCGACGTCCCTCGGGTGTTGAAGACATATTGGCACTTTACTATCTTTCGTTGTCCCTCCAGGAAAGTCCTTCGACAGCGAACAATGTTGGGATCCTCCTCGCAGGAGTGCAACAATCCACCTCGAATCCTCAAACCCCAAATTTCGATATGTTCCCTCCGCCGAATATTCCCGGTATTATACCTGGCAGTGGTCTCGCTCTGGCTTTGGCCTATTATCATTACGGGCTGCGACTAGACCCCAAACATGTTCACCTCCATACGAACCTTGGCAGCCTTTTGAAAGACATAGGCCAGTTGGATCTGGCTATCCAGATGTATGAGCAGGCCGTTTCGTGTGATGGAAACTTTGATATTGCCCTGACAAACTTGGCCAATGCGGTCAAGGACAGAGGTCGGATATGTGATGCCATCGGATATTACAAACGAGCTGTAGCCTCCAATCCTGAGTTTGCCGAAGCAGTGTGTGGTCTTTCAACAGCTTTGAATTCTGTTTGTGACTGGAGAGGTCGTGGCGGGGTTATCCTTCAATCTGGGAAATATGATCGCTGGCACGTCGACGACAGAGGACTTTTGGTTGACGCGCGGATTGTGGGTCATGAGAGTGGCCTCACCAGCCGGGTTGTTCATATAATTGGCAAGCAACTGGCCGAAGCATCTCAATGGGGACGGGGTGTCCTGGACGACAAAAGCATCGCAATCTTGCGTGAACATGCGGGTGTTCGCTGTTCGTCGAACTCTTTTCTGTCTGAAAAATCACTACGCGACTGGGCTGGAAGGCCTTGGGAAGGCTCCCGCGTTGTCCGTCTCGTGGAACGTGCTACCCAAGTAATGCAGCGGAAATGGTATCGCGATCGCTACGTGTTGGGTACAGAAATGGCTTCGCCGTACTCACGCCCACGATTGCCCGCTAACCTCAGCGTCCCATCAGCCCCGACTGTTCTTCCGTTCCATACATTCACATGCCCACTTTCTGCAAGAGACATTCGAGTCATCTCGCAACGCAATGCCGTTCGAATATCTTGCTCAACGCTTCGGTTGCCCTGGATCCCGTCGACAGTGTATCCGCCCCCTCCACCCCCAAGTCCTCAGCTGAACGTGGGTTATGTATCATCTGACTTCAACAACCATCCTTTAGCTCATCTGTATGCTTTAATTCTTCTGTCTGAATGTTTGCCGCAGCTAACGATAGTACTAGGATGCAATCTGTTTTCGGTCTCCACAATCCCCAACGCGCTCGGGCATTTTGTTATGCTACCACTGCAAGTGACAAGTCTGTCCATCGCCAACAGATTGAACGAGAAGCCCCCGTGTTCAGAGACGTGAGCAGCTGGCCTTCAGACAAATTAGTCGAGCAAATCGTCAAGGATGAGATTCACATCTTAGTCAACCTCAATGGTTATACGAGAGGAGCTCGAAACGAAATATTTGCTGCCCGCCCAGCCCCTATACAAATGTCATTCATGGGGTTTGCGGGGACACTGGGGGCAGAATGGTGTGATTATATCCTCGCAGATAGCACAGCGATTCCGCCTGAAACCCTTCGGCCCTGGCGTTCTAAGGTTGAGGTAGAGGATGTGTTCCGCGATGACACTGAGGGTGATGAGGATGGTTGGATGTACTCGGAGAATATAATTTTCTGCCGTGATACTTTCTTCTGCTGCGATCATGCTCAATCCTCTGAGGTAGGTGAACGGCAGGTGACGTGGAAAGAGGAGCAAAGTCGTCGGTGGAAAATGCGCAAAGAATTGTTCCCTACTCTCCCAGACGATATCATTATTATGGGGAATTTTAATCAATTATACAAGGTAAGCTAGTTTTCTCTAGTTGATTCTACGCCCACGGAGTTGCTGACCGAACCCAGATTGAACCGACAACTTTCCGATCATGGCTACGAATCTTAGCCCAAGTGCCCAAAGCAATCTTATGGCTGCTTCGATTCCCTGAACTAGGCGAACAGAACCTGCGGCGCACAGCTAAAGCGTGGGCCGGGTCTGAAGTTGCCAGCCGTCTCGTTTTCACAGATGTCGCGCCCAAAAGCCAGCACATTTCGCGCGCAAGAGTTTGCGATCTGTTTCTGGACACCCCAGAATGCAACGCGCACACTACAGCAGCAGATGTGTTATGGTCGAGCACGCCTCTCCTCACACTTCCTCGCTATCCCTACAAGATGTGCTCCCGAATGGCCGCCTCAATTCTACGGGGCGCGTTGCCCAAATCTCCAATGGGTCAGCAGGTAGCTACCGAGCTCATTGCCGGAAACGAATCTGAGTATGAGCAGAGAGCTGTCCGACTGGCGAGTGGGCTCAGCTACACGCTGACGGATGATGGGTCCGGAGAGGGGCATGGTCGACTGGCCGAAATGCGGAAACTGCTCTGGGATGAGCGGTGGCGCTGCGGACTCTTCGATACACATCGGTGGGTTTCTGACTTGGAAATGGCCTACGAAGAAGCATGGCGGCGTTGGGTCGCCGGAGAGAGTGGAGATATCCACCTGTGAATGCGAGGACGATGACAGAGCTGGAAGCGGCCTCGCCGAGTCTCCCGATATCACGATTAAATGTACGTACGGAACGAATGTATGAGAGGAGATCGATGAACGTTGGGGAAACTCCTCTTGCTTACGTGGAGATGGGAGGGAGTTTTGGCGTGAATGGATTTTGAACTGATCCCGGTGGATGTGCTGGATTCCTTGACTCGTTGCTTGCTTGTTTGTTTATTCGCTTGCTTTATAATGGCCCTTTGATTCAAGTAGAGAGGGTGGATAGAAAGCTCATGCATGACCAGAGATCATGTTTGGGATGGGATTTCCAAGAATAACGCGAGTTACATGACCTTGTCTTTAATTATTAGATACCCTGGATCACTAGCTACTTAGATAAGTACAGCAGGGAGGTAGACGTGGAGGTGCGTAGGTACTCCTGGCTGACTGGCTGGCCCGACAGTCATAGCTACTCAAGTACGTCCTCGCTCTTCGCTCGCTCACACACTTGCTCACCTCACCCACATCATATATTACACTATGTACCAAGGGTTACGGGTACTCACGAAGAAGATGTAAGAAAAACACAGGCGAACGAGCGGTCCAGGGCGGCCCGATTGGTTTGCCGGCCCACGACAGCGGCACACGCACGCCATGGGCTGCAATGAGTCGCCCGTTACCCGTCACTGGTAGTCATGAGAGCTCCCTGGAAGAGTTAGAGGTGTCTTGGACTAAGCGCCAGCAGCAGGCGAGCCAGCTGAATTGCAGTGCAGGGGATACCAGGCCAGGATTGGACCACGCTGCCGTGACCCAGTTGTGGCCAGCACAGGCAGCCCACCTGGGAGAAGCGGGCTGAGCTGTGCTGAGCTGAAAAACCGTTGCCGGGCTCGCTTGGCCTGTCCAAGGTTGGCCTAGGGCTTGAGGGAGCCTGACGCCACAACGGTTTTTGCTTTTAGGGGCCGTAGGGGCCCTCGGGTAGGGGGGTCCATTACCGCTGGGGCGGAGATGCAGACTATTGGCAGCAGCGTCATCTGGTCGCCCGGCGATCCCTGTGGTTGACTCGTGCCGGAACAAGGGGCGTGTCACAGCGGGGAGGGTGAGGTGCGAGGGTGGGGGTGTGCGGACTAGCACAACAGGCAGGATGAGAGACAGGCCTTTGGGGGTGCTGGTCTACGTTGGTGCTTGTGCTTGTTGCTTGTGCTGCATGGACATGGGCATGGGCTTGGACGACGGCATGCCGTGTGTGTTTGTTTTCAATGTCGGGCAATTTGTCAGTATCGTAGGCTAAGATTCACTCACTGACAGGCCACGACAGATTAGTGTGTGCTAGGGATTGCATCCCTAGATGTCAGTTTTGGGGAAGCAGTAGTCTCTCGAGGTGAAGTGACAGCGCCATGCTGTGCATCTCAGCCTGCTCACCGGAAAACTATCACCTCCACCATAAGCGGCTCGCCTCCGTTTCGACTGCCGCAGAGGGACGAGGCAGAGGTATGTCACATGGTGTTGGCATCTCCCCCCGCGCTCGGTGCTTGCCACAGGGTGCACTGAGTTCCGAGCTATGTTGTGCCACGGCGGATCAAGGTCCAGGGCAAAATCAGGCGATGGCAGCTCGAAGTGACATATCAACTCTCCGGCCTGGGCTGGCAATAGGCCTCATTTTTATCGTGGCGTGTGAAGCGAGTCAGGTATGGCACGTTGCCTCAAGCGCAATTGGTGCAATGTACACGGTGCCAACGATGGAGTCCTGGTCAGGCTCTAGCATTCCACCACCTCCGCGCGCAAGCTGTGCCAAGGGGACCTCTACAAGGCCTGTCGCTCCATTCTCCCAGCGCCCCAACCGAGGAGCATGGACGGATTGAGAAATAACAAGGTGGGAGGCGTTGTCAACAAGAGCCAGATCAAACTCTGCTTCAACATTGACTGCTCTGCGTGACTCGGGGTTGACGAGAGCAGTGTGCGAGGCTAGAAGCTAAAATAGCAAGCTAGGGGCTTCAGAGACGCTGGGTGAGGCGTGGGCTGGTGGCTTGGTATACGGCAAGGTCCGGCCAGAATGGACCGACCGACGATGACAAGCTGCCACTCCACCATGCTGCCTCATGGCTGACAGCTCCGGATTTGACGACGGTGATTTCCTTCCTTCACAGATGCAGACGACCCACCAAGCCAGCTGCTGCGTCTCAGCATCACGTCGAATGATCGGATGGGGAATTGGGGATAGAGAGCGGCAAGCGGGCAAGTGGCTGCCCGACCTGAGCCACCATGTGAGGAATCCAATCCAAACAAATGAAGACGTGTACAGACAGGTCGACTAACCGCCTGATGCCGGGCTCGGCCATGAGACCAAGGACCTGGGACCGGGACCATCACGATTCCCGTCGACGGCTAAAAGATTGGCAGGCGCCTTTTGTTTCGTTTCCTCTCGCTGCTTCACCTGAATTGGGGCACTCGGCGACGCCCGGGAAGCCCGCCTAGCTATCTTCAGGGCATCTTGCACCGGTCTCCCGGGCGGTGCAGGTGCAGGCAGCTCTGAGACCTTGCGGTCCTGGCCCGTCCGTGGCACTAGTCTCACTGCATCCGGGGCAGCGAGCCGCCGAGGGCACTCGTTGATGAAGCGTTGGCCTGGCCAGGGCGCACGTCCCGAGCATGTACAGTAGTCGAGGGGGAGAGGCTAGCCCGCCGCGGGACAGGTGGTTAATGTGCGCGAGCAAGGTGATGATGGGTCGTCGGCTGCTCATCGTCCATCGTCCATCATCCATCGTCCACTACACAGCGGAGGCCATCGCATCCGGCGAACGTTCCCCCCTCCAGCGCCGCAAATCTAATCCACTTAGCCAACCACGGTGCCACGATCAAGCCCTCTCAGCTTGTCACTCGCCAGCGAGCCGGATGCAGTCCAATATCCTGCCAGCCTTCCTCCTTGGTACGGTTACCTTGCGTCTCCATGCCCCCCAAAAAAATTACAATCCCGCCCACCAACCTTGACACCCTCACACCCTTTGCCTTCCACCCACTCCCTTAGATACCTCCACACCCACTCCTACGCACACCCCGGTTCCATCCACCCCTGCCCTAGCAGAAAACGCCGCCTGCCCCGTCCTTGGCCCGCCCATCTATCTCAACAGCGGCATCCTAGCAGCAGATCGAGAAAGTTTGTCGTCAGGGTGGTATGGTTAGTAACTCACACCCCCAAGTCTTTGCTTTTCCCCATACATTACGCTTCATGCCATTCACTGACCCCATCAGCCCCATCCTGTCCTCACGGATATTTCATCACCTCACCTCCCTCCCATTTAGCTCACGATCATCCTCAGACTTCATTACTACTTCTCTTCGTACCATTACCATTGTGTGCGCTGTGTATAAGACTGTCAATATCATCATCTTTTCTCTCAACTATTCTATTTTAATTCATCACCATATCAATAACAACCCATCCCGATCACACCCAGCTAATCCCAACAACGACCAAGTCGATCACCTCCCACACCACCGCCAGCACACACACACATCTCCTTCGGCTCTCACATACCACTTTTCAACATGACGACACACAGAAGAGGACCTTGGTCCAACGCCGAAGACGCGTATCTGATGCAACTGGTTCAAACACATGGCCCTCTCAACTGGGTACGAATTGCCCAGACGCTGGGCTCACGAACCCCAAAGCAGTGCCGCGAGCGCTACCACCAAAACCTCAAGCCAACATTGAACCATGATCCCATCACCCCGGAGGAAGGCCTCCAGATTGAGCGCCTTGTGCACGAGATCGGAAAGCGATGGGCCGAGATTGCCCGCCGGCTTCATGGACGCAGTGACAACGCAGTCAAGAACTGGTGGAATGGAAGCCAAAACCGACGCAAGAGACTCGATCGCCGGCGAGCGGTACAGAGCTTTGATGAGCACTACAACAGAGCCGGCCTCTCCATCTCGACACCCACTCTCCCTCTGCCCCGGAGCGCTGGATCTCAACAGAACCAAGGTCATCGACACCCTATGCCCTGGGTGGAGGCTCCTCTGCCATCACCGTGCTCGTCAGAATCCGCCGAGTCAGACTCAGGCTCCAACTACACAACATCACCTGGCCGACACACGTTGGCTTTACATGCGCCGGTAGAACTCCCTCCTCTCCGCACTGCCACAGTGGTGCCATCTGGCGACCCCAAGCTCCCCAGTCTGAGCTCTCTCGCCTCGCACCCATTCAGGGAAAGACATGACTCTCAGCCTCGACTGCCGCCCATGGTGCCACAAACCCAACTACCTACAGCACCAAACTCGCCTGCACAGCAGCACCTACAGCTGCGACAGCAGTCACAAGTTCTCTCGGACAAAGACTCGAGGATGAATGTGGCCGCTCTTCTGGGGTAAAAAGGCCGGTGAACTGGTGAAGCCCAGGCATCGCCTACTCTCTCTAGCCCGGGTTAAGTCCCGGGCACGAGACACCACCGCGGTCGGAGCTCAGCCAGCCGGGGTAGGACAGGGATGGCATAGCTTCATGGTTGGACTACCCGTCATGGGCAACCTCAACCACTCCCACATATGTCGACCCAATCGCGCCGAGCTCCGGGTGGCTAAGAGGCCAACTGGAAGTCCGCAGAACCTGAATCAACACATAGCTTCTCTATCTACACTGATGGAGTATGATATTACGATTGTAGTGAGGAAGGAGTTGAAAAAGTACATATACATGGTACTGTTTACAACAAACAAGACCACCTGAGGTGGAATAAGGCGCTAAAAAAAAAGGGACACGATGAAAAACATCCTCCACAATGTCTGTGTATTAAATGAACATACCGCAACTTACATAATGCGGAAGGAATGCAGTGATAAAGTAGATCTATCAAATTGACAGTGGCAAATGACCACCGAAATTGTATTCAAGACTTGGTTCCTCAAATGAAAAGTGAATAAGAATCATAGCATAGTTGCTTTTTCAAGCCAGCCACCCATAAATGGCACGGAACAAGACTCTACGCGTCGTGAAGCGGTCAGGCCAAACCAAAAACTACGTCAGGCCATATGTAGACGGTAGAAGTGGATCAGATGGATTGTTTTCTTGGTGCATTTGAGCGTTTAGGCATAATTACAGTCTTTCATCTGTACCGCAGGGTACGGAAGTTCGCAGAGGCATCGTAGGACAGCTAGACCCTGTTTCGGGGTGAGAGGGCAGTTCCAGGCTACAGGGGAACTTTGTTACCGCTAAGGCCGGTGTGGTAGCGCAGATTCACTTGCCACTGACAGACTGGTGGCACAATGGCTGGCATCTGGTCATCAGCATCCAGTATTCCCGGGTGTACTCGTACCCTCTCCTACCCCCTGCCCGCCCGCTGGAGACCGTGAGCAAGGCATTATTGATCATAGCACCGGAGCACGGAACTTGTGGCTAATTCTCTTTTTATCTTTTCTTCCTCTCAAGGTGCAAAGTTTGTGATACAAGCGGGTTGGGTTGCACTGATTTACATTCATCTGGTGGTTTTGGCTTCCGCGGACGCCGTAGGGGAGGGGGAGTGGAGGAGAGAGGCGCCTCACGCAGGCTCAAGCTGCCCATACCTTTCCCGTCGCGTGCCAGCCAATTGCTCCTCCAAGTGTGGCCAGCAGCAGCGCAAGGGCCATCCCTCGACGGTGTTTTCCCTCCTTGGACAGAAGCGTCGAGTTGGGACTGGAATGGTGGACAGGCTAAGCCGAAAACAGGGCCCTCCCAACCTCCTTGGGGGAATTGGACGGGAGTCTTTTTTTTCTCTCCTTCCTTTCTTTTCTTTGCTTATTGGGTTACCCTCGAAAAGGATAAAATTCGAGACTCCCGAGTGGATTGTGATAGGATTCGGAAACGGGGTGTCACTAATTTTGCTTTTGTCAAGGCACAGCTTATTATTATTATCATTTGTTTTACGATGCCTCCCGGCAATTTGGGTGGGTGGACGGGGTGACAATGATGAAATGTGATGGTTGTGCCGGGTGGTCCATGATGAGTGATGGAGAATGGAGGGATTGGGGGTTCGGGCAGGATCGACGTCGATCTGCAAGCGGGCACCGACCGACCGTATTGTCATATCCGATCCAGATGCTAAATCTCGATTTTCTGGGTACATCCTCTCGTACATGGCTACCGACTGCTCCGTACAGCATGCGACACCCAGCTGATACGCTTTGTCCCTTGTTCCTTGTCTTTTTCTGTCCCCCTTGTCCCTTGTCCTCTGTCAATGTTGGCTTGCTGTTGCTTGCTCTCGCCCCTCCCTCCCTGTCGCATATCACAATGGATGGTCCGGCTGGACATGGCGGCCGGGGTCGACAGTGCCCGCGGCCCAATGGGACCTCTTCCTTGTTCCCAATTCCCATTTCTACGCGGGTTAGGAGGGAGGGGGCGCGGGTCGTTGGCTTGCCTTGGCGCCCTTTTTGCTTGATAGGATGTGGCCCGGGTCGAGGGCCTCCCGTGAGGCAGTACAGTAGTTGGCGCCGCCGTTTATTGCCTTCATCACCGGCCAACGCCCAAACCAACCAACCCAACGTCGCGAACAAGGATCTCCGTCCAGCCCGTGGCCCGTTTTGGGCGTGTGGGTTAGAGGACTGGACTGACAAGGCACTTGGGACGGCGTCAACGCCAGAATCCCAAAGGGAATCAATGCACCTGTGATCGCCCACGCCCCCACCTAGCCAATACCGCCACGCCCATGCCATCCCATCTTACATCTGCACCCTGTCGCTCTCTCGCACCCCAGCCCCTGACAGAGCTAATTCCCATAAATCTAACCGTCGTCCACAGGCGAGTCTTGTCCGTCCCGCCAGCCCGTCGCCCCCAACCAGCGAGCCGTCGCTCCCCCGTAAACCATGATCCATGCTCAATGGCCATTGTCCGGGACGATCATCACCACTCTCACTTGTTTTCGGCATTTGTGTCGAGGAAATAAAAGAGACCCTCCAAAATTAGTTTAATCTATTGCACGCAGAGCGAAGAAAAAAATCCAATCAGCTATGCTTCGCACCCCTGCCGAACAATTTCGGCTCCAATCCAGCTCCTTGGAACCACACACGTCGCACCGCACGCGCCAACTCACTCAATCATCTCGTTCATCTTTGTGCACAAGGGCGCGTGACTGGTGGCCTACATGACGCCCTGCAATTCCTCGAGTCAGTCACTGTGCCTTGTGCTTATGCTTGTGATCCCACGCGCACAGCATGCTGATGAGCCTCTCTCTGTCCTATCTTCCATTACGCAAAATCAGGCGGGCGCGCAGCCACGGCAATCCTGCCGTCCGGGCTCCCTACCAACGAGACAGGAAGGGGCCCCATTCTCGACTGTTTTGCCCGCTTTGCTAGTGTATCTGCATGCATGCCTGCACGTCCCGAGGGGAGAGATACGTGGTAGCTTCCGCGTCGTTCGCAATCCGCAACGGCGCTCCAGCGCAAGAGGATGACGATGGATCCCCGGTCCAGTGGCAGCAGGCAAGTTGAACAAACCTGCTTGGCTTAGCGCTGGGGCTCTTGGAGATCGCTCTTCGTTTTTTTTTTTTTTTTTCCTCCAAAGGGGAATGGGGAGTGCGCATCAACCCGTTCTGCAGCCGGTGCTAGGGACGATATCCCTGCCGAGATACGAACACCCGCATCGAGTTTTTTTTGGGAGGGAGGGGGGGTCCTCCCTCCTCCCCACACGAGCTGAAAACCGGGAGTTGCCAATCGGGAAGTTAAAGGGAACAAGGGGGATGGCAGGAGAGGGGAGGGAAAAAAGAAAAGAAACCAGAAAGCGCATCAATTTTCCATCCGCCCTCATTTACGCATCGCCCTACGTTTTGAAGTCAGCACGTTCTCCCAAATCAATGGAGCTGAGCGCGTGCAAAACAAAGGGAAAAAGAAAAACCAATGTTCAGCACATGGGCAATAGAAACCGGGCAGATAAATGCGCCCCCAAGAATAGCAGCAGGTTTGTAATTGCGATTACCGATCCGACAGCCCCGTCCTCGACAAACAAATGGTCCCCCTCAAGTTGATTAGGCAAGGCGCGTGTCATTTTCGAGCCTGTCAGATTGCCTAGCTGACTTAACTTGTTTTGACCGGTTGGGCGAGAGGGGAGGGGTGGGAAAGTGGTGGGCAATTGCTTGCACCAGATGAGATGGACGGACGGGACGATGCGCAAGGGGGTTACGGACAGTTGGAATTGGGTGAGGGGGGTTCGCTTCGCAAAAGAGGAGGCTACCTCGGCGCTACGACTACAAGCAGATGGCTTCTTTGCAGGCTAATGAAGCTGCGACTTAGCAGCTGGACTAGACTTTTCCCAATTCCAAGTACAAGCCCCTGGTTTGACAGCATGGAAGCAAGGGCATGTTTCCATCCTGCCGGGAGCGCTGTTGAGTTGGGCACAAGGGAGGGGAGATTTTTTTTTTTTGCTTTGGCCGTTGCGCGTTTCTTTTCTTTTTGCTCTGTGGAAGGGGACCCTACCGTTTCTTTGCTTTTTATTTTATTTTAGTGAAGGTTACCTATCTCATCCCAACCAGAAGGGCGGGACTAGCTAGTGGCAGGCAGGCAGGCAAGCAAGCAAGCCCTGGGATTGGACTGACTGTATGAGAGACGACAAAAGAAGGAGGGCGAGAGAGAAGGGGTATCACCGCTCTCGCATCAATATCCCGGAAGGTAAACGGCATTGGTAGTGGTGGTAGTAGTGGTGATGGTTGTTTAGACATCGCAGACACGGGGGGGCGGCGCGGAATTGAGACACGGTTAGAACATTCTTGGATACGCGGGGATCATTTGTGGTTCCCTCTTTAACATCGTCAGCAGAGCGGCAACCCCGTTGCTGGTGCCGGTGCTTTGGGCCAAGTCGTCGTCACCGTCAGCATCATCGGTCACAACACTGCCACCACAACGGCGGCACGCATGCAGATCGCTCCGATGCAGCCTTCCCTCTCCCTCTCCCCCCATCGCCCACTCCTTTTTCTCTCTCGCCGAGGCGCGTGCGGCGGCGGCGGCAACGCTGCAGGCAAGGGATGGATTTAAGCAACTTTAGACTAGAAGCTCGAGCTCTCTCCGGCCGGTTAAAACAAAAACTGGACACGAGCGCGTTGTCGTTGCAGCTCACCCTCACAGCGCACCCCGAGGTACGTGAGCGTGCATAGTGCAGCGTAGCTTCAGGGATAGCTCGCCCATCCAGTCTTGAACCGGTCCCGGTGCGTTGGATACACTTGGGCGGGCACTAAGAAAAAACTTCCCACTCGCTACCAGAGCCTGCTCGTAATTCGTGGGAAAATGGCAAGTTTGCCATATGCCCAGATGGGGATCTAATCGCGATTGCTACCTTCTCTTTCCAGCCCTGTTTTTGCACGTCATGCTCGTTACTTTTTGGCCCTCCTTTCAATCATCCTCGCCTCACTATTTCCCTCCCCCCCCCCTACTGTCTGCTTCTCGTCAAAGCGATCGCTGCTCGCTTGGAGAGTTTGCATGTAACGGTAGGTAGGGATCGGGGGGGAGCTCCTGGGCTGGGAGGGCACAAGCCTGGACCCTTGCACCCGATTTCCATCGGGATCTCCATGGTGAGTGAGGTATCATATCCCGCCAATGTGTTTCTCTTCTGGGGAACCAGAGGAATTCACAGATTAGTGATCGCCAGGGGATGGGGGTAGGGGAGCCAAGTCGGCGTTAAATGTCACGTCACGTCATTGCGCCTGGGGACCTTGTCTCTGAGCGTGAGCGAGGCCGAGATGGACGGGGACGGCTCGACCGAAAATTTTCGGGCACCGTTGTGTGCGGCGCAAAGCCCCTGTTCCCTGTTCGCTGCCCCATCGGCACTGTTTGAGCTGAGCATGATCACCCACGCCTCCCCCTTCTGCAGCTTCCCTTGGCCCTGTCCGCCAACCAACCCTGGCCCTTGCCCTGTCATCCGCCAAATAGTCAGCCCCGTCGTGTTGGATCCCGCTGCCTCGTTGGCTGCGCTGCCATGGCTCGCGGCCCCCGGTGATGGTAGCGGCCCCGGTCCCACTTTCCCGCTCCCGCTCTCACATCCTCCCACCGTTGGCTAGAACCACACCCTCCACTGCCTGTGGGCTGCGGTACCACCAACCTTGATTCTCAAATCTCAGAATCTTGAGTCGCAAATCAGAAATCACATCTTCCTCTTAGCTGCCCCGGCCCTGGTTCCGGCTCCCAGCTCCCGGGTTCAGCTGCAGCCCCCAACGACGGCAGCCGATACTGGCATCGACTCAAGACGAGAGGGGGGGGGGATCACGACAGTCACCACCTGATCCCGTGCTCATCTAACGCAATGTATTTTCTGTATGAGATCCCTCCACCCTGATCCCAAACATTGTCGAGTCGAGTGTGTCACCATCACCCCCTGTTGTCTGTCTAGGTCCAAATATGTGAACCATCACCCGTTTCGTCCCCGTTAGTCGGGGCTTCCAGACTTGGTCGACCACGCTGCAACGGCGCTAAGACATAACCCTGGATCCATCTCCAATCCTCATGCTGCTCTTTTTTTGTCTCTTCTCTCCCTTTGTTTCTTTTCTTGGTTGCACCTCATCTCACTTCATTTATCCCGACGTCACATCCGCCTCCACGGTTGAATCAACAATGACAAGCCACCACCGCCCCGGTAGCATCGCGCTGCATTGCGTCGCGCCGTGTTACCGCCCCTAGGATGGACCCCCCCGTCCTTGGCTTCGCTTCCGTCGCTCACCCGAGTCCCCTTTCCCTGGCACTGAAGGGTCCAAGGCGCTGGATCCCTCATTAGCCTTGGCATATTACACCGGTGTTTGCGAAAAAAGCAATCATGCCTGCGGTCCGGGGGGTGACCCCCAAGGCCAGCCCGTACGAGCAGGGCGCGTTGAGACCCTGACCGGTCCGAAGGTGTCGACGCTGATCCGCGGCAGTGTCTCGGGATGTCCTTTTGAGCCCGCGACTAATCAGTAAATTCGTGACGTAGCTTGGTAGCCGCTCCCACGTTCCTTGGCCCAGCACCAAACGGCCGCCAGGGAGAGAGGGAGGGAGGTGAGGAGACAAAGCCACCTGTTGTCACCAACATCTCTGAATGAGGGAAGGAGGCATTGCTTTGTGCATGCAGGAGGATGGGTCAATGCCAGCGGGCAAGCCCCAGGCCTGAGTTCCCAAGAAGCGCCCGGCAAAGGACATGCCGCCCCCCCTTGTCGCTGTTTTCCCGTGCCCCCCCGCGCTCTTGGGAAAGCACGGTTGGTGCCAACGTGGATACGCTCTCCAATATTCCCAGGGCCAGATCATAGAAAAAAAAATTGGAGAGAAAAGGAAGAGAAGAACGAAGCAAAATGGCTGACAACCGACCCCACCCGGCATAGCGCTGTTTGCACTAGAGACGAGACAAGAAAAGAAAAGAAAATCACATTAGGTGCTGAAATCACCCACACGTTATGCTTGCGCAGAGTACAGGGTCAGCCAGTGTTGAAACCAGACGCCCCGCCATCAACAAATCCCGAGGATCTGGGTTCATCGGTCCTCGCTTATCGCCGTCCAGCGCCGCAGGGGGGGTGGGACACCTGCCTCACTCCGTACGTATGCTGCTGCAACTCTGCCACTGCAACCCTGCGACACTGCAAATACGTTACGGGATAGGCTTACATTTCTCCTTGCCGCGTATCTTTTCTGTGCCGTGTGCTCCGCGTCAGTTCTGACCCCCTCTCTCTTGCATCCGTCCTCAGGAGCCCAGGCGCCTCTCGGAATCCTCAGGAAGCGAGGCAACATGTACCGTCGGCAACCTTCTTTACACTTTGCCATCGCGCAATGGACGAGGGGGAGCAAAGTCAATCGAGTGCCATGGCTCGCAGAGGCTGGGAGGCCGTCGCTGGAAACGCTGCTTATATCCGACGGGCTCCATCCGCCAGGCCGAGGTTGTCCAACTCCTCATCGGTCGGACGACAGGTGCATGTGTTGGCATTCAATCCGTCCAAGTCAAGATACACCCAGCGATCCAAGGTTCACGTCTGATTCCGCGCCAATTATGCCCACTCAAGTGACAAGGCGAGAGAATTCTTGGAGGAAAAAGTAAATTGCCGCCAGGCATGGAAGCAGCCTATCAACTCTCTGTGCCACCCGAATGCTTGGTGCACAACATGAATCATTCACCGGTTTTCCGTCGACCCGTTCCGGCTCCAGGGTAAGTAAGACATGCAACAGTCTGTCAAGGGAGGCTCTACCATCCATTGTATTGTCCCAGGCCGACTCGCCACTGCAAATGATGGCTTAATAGTCCCAGTCACATTCCTCCTTTGGTCGGTCCCGATCAGAAACCCCAACTGCATTCCAGCGCCTCCAATCCGGCCTCAAGCCACCATCGTGCGTTCCCTCAACTACAACCTTAACGACAACGTTTTGTTCCAATCCACCGCGTAGAGTTTTACATCGTCGACTAAAGAGGGTAGTATCCGATGCCAAAGCTTTTCTGCTCCCCCCAACGCTAGATCCCGCGTCGCATCAACCCAGCCCAGCCCAACTCAAAAGGCCCGCGCGCCATGCTCTTTTCGTCACAGTCCTGACTCTCGCCCTTACCGTACCCCGCCTTGCGAGCCGGTTTCTGACAGCCCGTTGCTCTTGACACTGCATTCATCCCGATTAACTTCGGCCGGAGAAATGTCGTTTTCTGCCACAAAGTCATTACCCCCTCGGCTTCACCTCATCTAGCCTCAGCCGTTGTTGCTTTAGCCTAGCCTTGTTGCATCGACACCTCCTCTCTACAGTCTCACTTCGAGTTAGTTGAGTCTCGTCCAGGCCGCATCCGGTCCACCTTACGGCCCTAGACCTTTTTATCCACACCCACTAATTCCGGGACTGGTACCGCTCTGCCGTTGCTTTACCCCCATCAACGGGGCCGTCCTTGGCGCTGTTTGGCTCAACTAATGTGTGCTTTAGGCGTGGATCCATGCACTCTTGCCTGGAGGTTGCATGCGTGCCGTCTTCTCTGTTCAGGCTTGCTCGTGCCGTTGCAATGTTCTGCACTCTCGGCATATCATCCCCTGGCACAAACGAGAATTCTCGGCGGTGACGAGCGCGAGACAGCGTGGCACAAATCTGCCCCCGTTCCGCTCGATCGGACGGCGATCTACAAACGTCCCCACCCCGAGACTTCTTTGAGTCTGGGTTCCGTGTGTTCTCAAGTACCACCGGGCTTTGACTTGCGGCCCTGGATGAATCTGACTCGGATGTGGATCTTTCTTGGAATGGCCTTTCCTCTTTTGCCGTACACTCTTTTCTCGCACGAGCACGGCGTCGAGAGAAAGATTTAGCTCTGGCATGTCGGACAAGTCGTTTGCTCAGCCTGACGTCACTGCTTTCATCTATAATCCGTGGCCGGGAAACTATTTTGAGCTGGTTAGCTTCAGTATAGAGGGGAAGCGGAGATCCCATACGAATTGAGCTGTGATTCCCAAGAGCACCTTCGCGGGATAATGTGCCTTCTGTGACGTCTTGGCCTGTCTCATTGACCACTATCAACATTAGTTTCAACCCAAGCACGGTAAGTTTTTGATGGAGATGCGGTCATCACTCTTGGATTAGACGTTACCTTCCAGTTCGGATGGGCATGCAGGGCTGCAATCCTGAGGCCTGACAAGGCTGTCTGATCTTGCAAGCGCAACCGCCTCTAGGCCAGTAGCTGATGTCTGATGAATGAGAATCTCAAGTCGTTTAATCTCGGCCTTGTAATTCGCTTGTTGAATCATCCACTCTTCCTGTGCTAGACTGAACTCTTCTTGTTCCTTGGTGCGCTGGTCACGCACTCCCGCCAACTCTCGCTTGGCCACAAGAACCCTTTGTCTAAGGTGGCCGTAGCCTTCTATCAAATGTAGGATATGCGAATGGTACTGTACAGGCAGCGGGTCTGTGAGCGGCGTTGTCATCATCCTGACTTGCAGTGCCTCTAGCATCTGGTCAAGCGACGGGTTGTGCCATATGACGTCCCCCTCATTGGCCAAATGGCGGTTTTCCGAACGCGCCTTGGTCTCTTGGGCCTCATACTTGGTTTTGACCATGTTCTGCGAGCTCGAAAGGCGAGCTACAGTCTCGCGCTGCGAAACTTGTGTCTCCTCAATTCCTTGACCACCTTGGTGAAGCAGACGAAGGGTCGGTTCCGAACGGGGTGAGTGAAGTGTTCTCGGAACGCGGGCTCGACTTCCCCCGAGAAATCTCAACCAAGTTGTGTCGCTCATGATGTTGGGGCGCTCTCTGAGGGACGCTTGGCGGAGTGGGCGAGGTGTATCCTTGTGATGAAATATTGAGGAAGGTGAAATAGACCCGCGAAGAAGGGGCTGCCTGCTGCGTTGGTTTGACAGCTGCCACCGAAATATTTGCCAGCTGCACGTATCAAACACAAACCCCTCCATGCAAGTAAACAGCAACATGGCTGGTGTGATGGCTTGTTGATTCCGGGGCCGAGAGATTGTTTGTTCCAGGCCCAGGCACTGACAACGACCGTTTGCTATGTATGTCCCCGTCAAGGGGTGATGCGAGTGCCCAGTGTAGCATATAAGTTAGTATACTGCGGGTGAGAATAACGAGTATATTTAAAATGCAATCTGAATACTAGTTGATTCTTTATTCTTTATCTTTATTTTGTTTATGTGTGAATCGTATACAACTGTAACTGAAGATCATTCTTTTGGGGAATACACACTTAACAGACAGACCAACAAAACAAGCCAACAAACCAAACTGCGCTGAGTATATGTACCAAATCACAGACCCCCAGCCATTAAGCCCATCCGAAGGCAATCAGCCCAAGGTCGTTGATGTATGACAACTGTAGCTAAGCTGGCTTGGTGTTAGTCGGCTCTAGGGTAAGCGATCCCCTCTCCACAACTATGACGAGGCATGTGTCCTGTGGCCTCAGATGGTGTGAGAGAGATATTGAGATGATGAGATGAATCCAAGTGCCATTTCTGAGGCTATTTGAAGGGCTTGGATTTAAACCTTACCTTCTGCCCCTGGGTTGCTTTGGATCAACATCCGAGTAGCCGTGCCCAACTCGGCATCCTCTTCTTCCACAGACTCTTCTTCTATGAATGGGAGTCGAGGAGGAGTAGCATAGCCTGCGCCTAGTCTGGATATTTTTAAGATGGCCGATCTCTTCTCGGGAACCTCTGGCAAGGGGCGACGGGGAAGATGACAGGTGGCGGGGGAACTTTTCTCTCGAGTCGGTATTTTTAACAAGCTAAGAAGGGTCTGCACCAGTTCTTCTTCGTCTTTCTTTCCCGCCAAACCGAATTTCCTGAGAGAAGGAGGAATAGAGTCGTGACCTTCTAGTTTTGAGGTCACGTCGGCGGGCTTTCTCGTCGTTCCCCCAGTACTGTCCTTGGTGTCGAATTCGTCAAAAACGGCAGACTCAGGGACTAGGTTTAATTGTCGAAGGTTTTCCAATGAGCGATAATGGAAGCGGAATGAGACAAACGGGCTTTCCTTGGAGTCAATCAGAACCCAGTCATAGTAGTAGGCATCTTCTGGGCTCTCCAAGAGCCCCCCTGAAGGTGATCTAGCAGCGTCATTAACAAATTGGGTAAAAGAAAAACGGAAACCTTGTTTGCTTACATGATTCCATAGTCCTTCTGGTCTCGGTACTGCCCCAAGACGGGAGCTCTTCGTTTTCGACCCTTGGACCGGAAGATTTGGACTTCAATGAGCCCGCCGTCGCTAGCCACGGAAGCACTGCTTGTAGTTGGCAAGAAATAAAAGCAGCGGGCTTCAATTCCATCTCTCTTGTGAACAACCCCGTTTTCTCTATAGTGCCATCGATCATCCGGCTCCAACAGGGCGCGTGTGACCGAATGTGACGATTCTTTAGTGGTGGCTGTTCCCCAGCTGGTAATGTTCCTGCCGTTTATAAAGAGCTTGAAGTAAAGGTAACATGGGGGAGTTGGGGTCTTGTTGACCGAATATTGAATACCAAATTGGGATCCTGTGCGCGGTGAGCTTGAACAGCCAATAACCCTGAAAGTGGCAACCAGTGTCATTATTACCTGGGGACGAAGGGATGTAAACGGAAACATGGGAGTCAGCACATCGAACTGACGCTAAATCTGTTGGTGACTCCCCTGTAGGCGAGCTATGTGGCGACGGAGGACAAGTGAATGGGGAGGGCACAGGGCGAGAGAACTCAGGGAGCCTTTTGGTGCCAGGATATGTGACAATGGAAACGTCAACATGGCGAAGGACTGGCATGGCGAGGTGCAGACCCAACTTGGGAACGTGACTGGGCGAGCGAGCTGATGGTGCCAATGGATGCAAGGCGATCGAGAGAGAGAGCTGGAGAGGGATGATCGGGAGCTGGAACGTAGAAGAAGTGAGAGACAGTAAGAATAGGAAATCTTGGGACGGGAAGGGAGCGAGTATTGTCGCGGGGTTTTTGGAATGAAAAAGAACCGGAAAGGAGATATCTCTGGAGAAGATGGAGGATGAGATAGAGGGCAGAATTGCTCCAAGGGTTCGCAGAATTTGAGGCTTCTAAAAAGCCAGACCCATATGCCTTAGCTCTCACTGTACACCTAGTGCGTAGGTAGTCTAGGAAGATAGAGGTGAGTACGGCCTACATGGCCTTCAACTTTTGGCACGCCACGATTCTGATCATTGCAGTGTTAATGCAGTGTTGGCAGCTGCTCGCTGGTTTGGCCACATGGGCGCCTTTACTAATGCCGCTTTCAATACCGATATTCCGCTGGAAAGACCTGGCTATATTTCTGCATGCTGTTGCAAATGGAAACCATGCTCCAATTGATCATATGCAGTAATGCCCAAACGTGGTTCAACGAGCCCAGTCAAGATCAAATACCCACCGCATTGGGAAAGTAATGGAGTACGACTGCCGGATGACCATATTATTTCATGAATCAATTGACCCCCTTCCAATCATCGGCTTTCTTCGGAGATTTGTCCGGTTCTTGTTGAGATTAGTTTATAGTAGCAATACCCAAAGGTATTGGCAACAAGGGAGATGAAGCATGCAACAAAGTCAACGGGCGTCTATTTCTTTATCATATACAATCGACAGAAATGAGATACCGGGATGCAACGTATTGCCCACTCTTGTTCTCGCGGGTGCGCTCATCACCTAGCTCTGTCCTAACACCTGCTTGGTGTCCTCCTCCTTGCCTAGAAGCCCAAGGTTTCGTATTTGCTTAGCGCTCGGCGCATTATCTCGTGCTGTCGAAGTCTCGGATCGGGCGTAGGCCGCCTGCATGGCTAGGGCTCTCGCGTGCTGTCAATAGTCAGTAACTGGGCTCAAATTCGTATGCTTCGCGGGACGGCGACGCGATGCCCCACGAGTGATTTAGAACGCACCTCCTTCTTGTGGTGCAGGCACTCATAATAATCCTCGAGGACGAGGGAGCACTTCTTCTTTCCGGAGTCATCCTCGGCCGAGGTATTGACGACGTAGCAGGCCAGGACGTCCTGCCAGAAGGGAAAGCAACGGCCGGGGCCTGGAAACACGAAGCGCTGTGGTTAGCTGCTGAGTGTTCGGTACGGCCTCCTTTACTACTCACCGCCATTCAGGCCAAATCCCGACGCCATATTGAGCCAATTGGGTGCGTATCGAGACGTTCAGCTGGTCGAGAGATGGACTCTTTTGGCTCGTTTCCGCGGGTCTGTTCAACGTTGGAATTGACGACGCAGATGGCTTCCGGGCGTGAGTTGACCCGTGCGAATAGCAATCGCTGCCCTATGATTGGTTATATTTGGTGGGGAAGAATGCACTAACTGAAGGTACTGATAGCTGCTCGGTAAGTAGCATAAAAGCCAATGTTGCAGGTAATAGACGCATCTCTTTGGTGAAGCAGAATTTCGGCTAATTGCATTTTAGCCGACTTGCTTGCCTTGGACATTCAAGTGTGCCCCTCCGTGACAGGTACGTACCTCTCTAGTCGGGGAGCCACTAACCCAAGTTCAGAGAGAGTGTTGGAGCTACTGCGCTGTCCCACGTAGCTACAATCGCCTAACCTGGCATTTGGCCTCTGTATCCAACAACGACGACTCACCTTTTATGTACACATATGGCGAAACCCTTTGATGGCCAGACCTAAAATCTCTGAGCCGCGACAAATACCCATTCGGAAATCGAGCAAAGCGCTGGCACCCACTTCACGAGCTCGCTTCGGTTGAGCATCGACAATGGCTGTTCCTCAATCTTTGAGCCCTGCCAAAGTAGTCTTGCTTGCCGTGCACTTTGCGACGCAAGCCGACATCGATGGCCTGTCGCTTCTTACTGCGCAGCATGGCACAATATTGAGACAGGATCTCGTTCTTCGAATTCTCCTCACTCACCTCCCCGAAACACTCAAACCCGATGCCTACATTCCGCTCCTCCAGGCGTTGGCTGCCGACGAGGCGCCGCCGCACCAAGATCGGACCCTCGATACCCTATCTGTAGACGGTTTCTCCGACGATCAAGCTTCCAAAAGGGTTAAGAAACTTAAGCTCTTGCACCTGTCTGATCCTGGTATCGCAAACTACGATGAAGCCGACCCTTTGACTACATTTCTATTTCTGCGGGGCTATCGGATGGATGAGGAAGCTGGCATGCTTACCCAGCTCCCCGACCTGTTGATTCCTTTCCTTCAACGAAGCCCTGTGATAGAGACCTGGTTCGTCTCAACGGTATTGCCTCTGTTGCGAAGGAACCATGAATACTACCCTCATAAACCAACACGATACTCTCTCAGCGAATTCGAGAAGCTACCAGACCAAGCCGCCGTGGACTATTTGCTAGCTGAGACTGGAACTTCAGAGGATGGAATTCCCTTTCTCGGTCGTGATTTCAGAGGCTTAATTGGTCCATGGCTGTTCAATGATTCTAGATGGACACGAGAACCCATTAACGACCCAAGCAATGAATTTGATCCAGAAACCACTTTGGCATGCCCTGGCTGGGAGCAGGCACTCCATTGGCTTATCCAACAGGCACCCCACTCGTGGCCTACTGCTTTGAAAGTTGTTGAACAGTGGGATGGCCCGCAGGATGTCGATTTAATCGACGATGTCAACCTATGGTTTCAAGAACCCCAGCAGCGCTACTTGGATTCTACATATGCTCGCGCTGCGTTGGCTAGCGCGTACCTCATATCCGATGCCACTCCCGAGGCTTTGGAAGGAGCGCATAGGATATGCGCTCGAATCAAGTCACTGATGGACCAGGACTCGGATACTACTCTTCAAATGGAGGCATCTGCTTTGGCTGCTGTTCCTCAGTTCGACGCTGATGCGTTTGCCGGTGTAAAAACGGTGACCTATATGAGAAATGATTTACTAAAACCGTCGAATCCTTTGACCACATTGAGCTCCAACTCAATAAGCCTTTTGACTGCGCTTTTGCTGAGTGCATTTTTATTGACACGTGCTGGCATTCCCTGTACCGTGAAAAGGGCTGGTGAACTGGTGTTTTTGCAAGACCAGAGGGAGCAAAAGGCTGAACTTACGAGACTTATCCGCACACTCTCCGCGCACACGTCACAGAGTGATGATGAGTACTGGATTCGTGCACGCAAAGAAATTCTCTGGTTACAAAATTGGGGCAATCAGTCTTCTCTAGAGTCCAATGGACCTATCCACGGCGTGTTTGGAACAGTGCCCTTGGAATTCATCGAGACAGAGATACTGAAAGCTTTACTCTCCAACACAAGTACGTTGCTTGTCGCCTCCAATTTCAGATTCATATGCTAACCGTGAGGCCTATGCTTAGGGTATTCTCTTGCTCGATCAATCTATGAGGATGCTTTGGAGACACCTCTGCCAGCCACTGGGGTCCAAAACACCGTACAGCATTCAGCACTTGCTGCGTTTGACAATGCATCCAACCCAAATCGATCGAGGGGGGGTCTCAAAAAATGCGACGACATGTAAGTTCACCGGTGGTTCGTGCGAACTGCAGTTGACATCTGCTTGTAGTATCCACGCCTTTCCCAAAACAATGGGGAAAGGCCTCCTTTGCACAAGACAGATAGAAGCTTTGTTGAAGGCAACGCACGCTTTAAGCGACTATCGTCTCGTGCTCAAGCAAGGCGAACCATTCAGCCCAGTTGTTCTCAGGGTGCACTCAGACCCGATTTCTATTATTGAAAAGGTTCTGGAGCAGAACAAAAAAGCGTACACGCGGTTGCAAGAGTTCTTGGAACTTGGAAACAATATGGCCAATGCTGGCCTCCCCACGTCGCACAAGCCTGGGAAAAGACCCTCGGGTACAGATCGACAGGGTGTTGATAGCCTAATGATCGAAAAACGCATTGTCGCTATGTGCATCGGGGCAGCATTAAGGGAAGACGACTTCGAGACTGCTTACTCGTACGTAGTAAGCCGACTGGGTACATCATCAGATGCGGATCTGGAATCCCCAGAGGATGAATGGTCATGGAAAGCGGCCCTCGATGCTGGCAAGTACGTCCGTACCGAGAGATCCCAAAAGCCGACACATTTGGGGACAGCCAGTGGGAACCCCGAAATAAGACATCTTGAGCAACGCATTGAGTGTTTGGCAACTGCACTGCGCATTGCACCCTCAACCCAGCTCCAGGAGGTGCTGAAAACCTTCCGCCGGTGTGAGGAGCAACTCGACTTTGCTATCAAGGAAGAAGCGGCGAAGGAAGAAGCTTGGGATGCTGAGGGCGATTTCCGCAATCTCCCAGGAGCTTTTGATGCTCCTGACTTGGACAAAGCCTACCCATCCCGAAACATGACTGCGAGCGCCGCTGCTCGGCAGGCAGATGAGGCGCCAATGTCGCTCTTCGACCTGTCTCGGGCAACCGCTAGAGTCGCCTCAAGGAACCTTACGGCGTTATCTAGCTTACAAGGGATTGCCCAAGGGACAATGCAAACCCCAGCTGTTGAGGAGGACACCCACGGGGGAGAGCGCGTTAGAAAACGTGATCAACTACGAGAAGCCGCAACAGGGACTTTAGTTTCAGGTGTTGGCTGGCTCCTTGGAGCCAATGTTAACCGGGGGGGTCAGGATGACTAGCACTGATAACTTCAGTTCCATGCTCTTCCCAATGATAATGATGATGAAGTAGACGGCCGTGGTGAGAGTGTACAAAAATAATATGGAGTCAATTGTCTAGATAATACTACAATATGTATGAATACCCAATACACAGAATTGAGCTACCGACAGAATGGAATGTTTGGTGCTTTTGCACTGCGCTTCATACACTCGTTTACTCACCTAGGGGACTTAATTGATGTTGAGGAAATACGGAAGTGTTGCGCCACCAAATTCCCCACTCAAATGGCAAGGCATAAAAAGTCTTTTCCTGGGCAGTTGTGGGCAAGTGACGTGATTTGGCAGATGAAGGGATGTGGTCATACCGGACTCTGAAATGTAGGGACAATTCAAGCGTTGAGGTCCTGGAATGTAAAACCAACATTGCGAATCAGAACTGCACATGCAAAACGCGTAATTGTCAACCCGAGGATCTTCGAAATAATCATGAGGCTCCTCTTTCAAAAGAAAAAAAGGAGCAGATGTAAAGATACCTCAGACCTAGATCACATTAGTGGCCAGACAAACCATCGGCAATGGACAAGGTAGTCATAGCGTCTATGCCCGGGACTTTTTTCTTTCTTTTTTGGGGGTTGCTTTTTGTTGTGTAAGGAGCTGGGATTGGCTGGTGGGAATCACAAATCAGTGAATCAGCTAGGTTGCCCAGTCGAGTACTTTGAGAAGACGCCTGTCAGGATCAGCCTTGCGCCCTGGTTCGCACACGTTACCAGATATGGCCTTGCCGGATCTGGCAACGATGCAGACTTGGGGAATATCCGCTCACGGCGGCATCTGGGGAGGTAACCAACAGCGCAAAAGGCGGGCTTCGATGGAGAACACGAAGGGAAAGATTGGGCGCTGCGCATTGTAGCTTTCCATTCTTTCCCGCCACCGCACTCCCCTGGAAAAGTTGATTGGCGAGCATATTAAATGGTGCATGGCGTCAAGGCGATTATTACAGCGAATGGGTTGATTGATTTTTTTGGTGAAAGGTGGCGACACATTTACGGACAGGTCTGGTTTAAATGATAAATGTCAGTCAAGGCGACAAAGAGCCGCGAGATTGGTCGAGGCCAGCTTCGAATGGCGTGGTCGACTTCAACTCGCAGGCCCTTTTTGAAATTTTTGAGACGGCACAAGAAGGCTGCGAGCAATGAGTTCCGCAGTCGATGGTGAGTTTATTGATCCACAGGTTTCACCCGTCAAGGCCGACGTCGACATCTGCTGGGTGGTGTTGACAATACTATCAAGTAGTCGTCGATAGACGCGATGACTGATGAAGTGTTTGATTCTGCAAAGATCCGGAAGCTGCCATACGTGGTCCATCTGTGACCTTGTCGCCGCAAAACCGACCAGCAACAAGAAACTCAGTGATGCAGGCCGAGTACCCTTTTTGATTCCATTCCCTTAACGTCGCAATCACACGAAACTCCTGAGTGAGCAGAACCTAATCGAGAGCCTGCAGTAGTCCTTGCAAGGCGAAAGAAAAATGAAAGAAACAGGAAAGCGAACAAGCAAAACAGGGAGTCGAGGAAAGGAGAACTGAGACTCAACCCCAGGATATCCGCTGCTTTGCGAAAGCAGCTGGGGTCGACAATACCATTGGTACTTTAGTTGCGATCAGGACCTGGAAAGGTTAGCAAGACTTCCATAAAAATGAAACTAGTAGCTCGAACCTCCATAGGGATCGCGAGCCTCCGATCGGGAGGCGGACTCGCCATAGCTGGCAGCACCGGCTGGGGGAGCACCTCCCGCAGGTTCCCGAGACCGAGCAGCGTCACGATCGCCTCCGCGATCGTATCGGTCGCGTTCATAGCCACCAGGATTACCGCCACGGGGACCATAGCGATCGCGGTCCTCACGTCCAGCGTATCGCTCGCGACCATAACCCTCTTCACGGTCGCCGCGGCGTTCGTAGCCGCGCTCATAGTCGCGCTCGTATTCACGACCGCCACCGCTGCCGCCACCGCTGCCGCCGCCGCCGCCACTGCCACTACCGCCGCCGCTGCCACCACCGTAGCCTCGGTCCTCGTACCGCCGGTTCTCGCGGTAGCCACGGTTGTAGTCGCGATCATAGCCACCACTGCGGTCATCGTAGCGGCGCTCGTAGTTGCGATCGTAGCTGCGGTAGCGATAGGGATCGTCGCGACCGTAGCTGCCGCCTCCGTATCCGCCACGTCGGCGATCCTCATAGCGAGGACGAGGGTCTAGAGAATAGTGAGTAAGAGTTATCTTATAGAGGGAGGAAGAACATACCTCGCTTAGGAGGGCCAAAGTATTTGCCAGGGGTAGGGGTGCGAGGGCGAGCTCGACGAGCCTTCTCAATACTCAATGTACGGCCCTCAATTTGCTCACCCTGAAGGCCTTCCTTGGCAGCCTCAGCTTGCTCAGAGGTGACCATCTTGACGAAGCCAAAGCCACGAGATTCTTTGGTATGAGGATCACGCATGATCTGGCACTTCTCGACATCACCGTATTTTTCGAACATCTTGGAGACCTCAGCCTCGCTGAGTTTAGGATGGATGCCGGTGACGAACAAGTTAGAACCGGGGTTGACGGCACCGTCATCATCATCTCGGGGGGCAGAAACATCCTTCATGTTGCTGCGACGGCCGACACAGGTCAGTACGAGTTCGGCGCAAACAGTATCAACCTTCGAGGCAGCTCACCTATCGTTGTTGCCACTTGGCGAGGCAGAACGGCGACGGCCGGAATCGTTCTCGTCACGGGGGCGAGGAGAGGCGCTACGGTTATCGCGCTCGTAGCGAGGACCCTCATCTGTGATAAACTGTTAGTATATTGTTACGTGTGTCGAGGTTTATGCCGGCCTGGAGAGGCGTGGCACGCGCGGACGCGTGAATGGCAACTGGCTGAGTCACGGAACGCACCTTCGTAGCGGTCGCCATTGGCGGCCTCGTAGTCCATGGCGGTAGTAGCCATCGCGATTGATGCGAAAGGAAACAGAAATCTGGTTGATGATGGACTGGATGATGCGAAATGGCAATCGTGAGGTGTGTTGAGAAGTGAGGCTGAAGGGAGGATGAAAAAAAAAAATAATACAAGGTAGCGTAGGAAGGAGAGGGAGAAGGAACGGAAAAGTTTACAGGCCGATGTAGAGGGCAGTGTCAGACAGTTGGCAGAGGGGCTCGCCAGCTGCCAAACCCAACGCGCAAGGAGAACAAAGAGAAGAGGCGACAGGTGAATGCAGTTGATGACGGGTGGTGGATGAGCCTGGATGGGGGAATGAAGGATGGAGATGGGGAACGAGAGTGAGAAGCGAGTCTGGGACGGTGGTGGGCGCTGGGGAGACGAACTAACTGTCAGCACGTCAGCAGGGCCACCGCTGTCCTCCGGTAATAAGTTACTGGGTACTTCGGGGAGGTACCTGCCCTGCCTGCACACCATTCCAGGGTTCGCCTCGCCTCGCCTCGCCTGTGTTTTGCTGGTGGTGCACCATGTGCATGTTTGCCTCGCCCAAGACACTCTGGTCGACGTGCATATTCTTGTTATCTTTAATTTCGCCTCATCCATGTGCCTTTTTGCGGCCTGCACTCAAGTGCGCAATCCTTGGGAAAGACTTGACACCGCCTTCCTTCGGTAGGCCTTAGGCAAACAGCTTCTTGCAATGGCAACCTTGTAACGTCGTCCTGTGGACAAGCACGAGCCACCAATTGCTCTAGCCACCGGTGCCTGGATGCCCAGCGACATGATTTGTAAATTAGTGCCACCGTATGACAGACAGAGGCTGAATGTTTTTTTTTTCTTTTTCTTTTTTTACACTCTGGAGCACGTGGATGAAAACATTGCATACCACACACAATAGACGCAGCCAATAATCGAGGAAGGGAAATAGGCAATGAAGAAAAATTGCGTAAATTCAAAATCAGACTAGAATACCAATTTGCCCTCTCAAAGAAATGCTGCCCTCGATCGTGTCTTAGGTTGTCTTATCACAACGTCGTGAGAGAAATTTGCGCCAAGGACTGACTGTCTGTCAGCCATGTTGCCCCAGTGCCAATCTCTCAACAGCGCACCCAACAGGCAGGTACCGCCTCCTGTGCCTGCATCTAGTGCCCTAGCCTGTTCTGAACCCTGCAGCGCTTCCATCGGTCTTCACCAAGCCAGTCTAGACAGATTACAGTATTTTTGCCTGTCATTCCCCACAACCCCAGTTTCTACATCTTGTTGGTCCAACGGGTTTTGTCTGAATTAACTATCCGGCTGAGTAGACCGTCTCCTTTTCCTATATTTTCAAACTTCATTTACTCAAAGGGGAGTTTTTCAATTCAAAAGCCACTTGGACTGGAGTCAAAGCTGTGAGAATACTTCGTGCATCTTGCTTTGAATAGGCTTGGATGCTTGGAACAGTGTGGTTTGGCTGACCGCGAAGTTGAATATCCATGACGAAATGACCCTTTCACCCGGGCCACTTGTGAGAAAGTGAGCAATGTGGCTGGCTAATCCAACCAACTTACCTGGGGAAGCGGGGTCCTTCGTGGGAAGTTTGCGCTGCAGATCATCCTTCCCCTTGTTAATTCCCTAGTTATATGTGTATGCTTGCGTTGGGCCAAGGAGCCGAATTCCGGTTGTCGCTGTTCTGGTCGAGCAAAAGTGTCATCAGGCCAATCCGAATGCTTGTGGTAGGTTTTCCTGTTTATTGACCTTGTACTTGTTATTCTAATTGTTTAAGACAAAAGCACTGTTCATTAGGACTAATGGTCGTCACCCGCTTGAATTCGCTTAGTGTATTTATCCCCCAATCGGGTCATTCTTTTCCTTGCGGGGATATTAACTCGGTCTTCAATCAAGCGACTCCCGATTTCTTGCCTAGAACACAATCCGCCGCGTATATAATCTTCCAGGGGTTCCCTTTGCTCTTTCAATGAAATTTATATCAGCTACGCGTTTCAGTCAGTATCAGCGGCAGCGAGCCATCGAATAACCATGTCGCTTGAGGGAAAAGTTTACGCCATCACTGGCGGAGCGAGTGGCATTGGGCTTGCCACTGCCAAGATCCTTTCTCAGCGAGGCGCCATCGTTTGCATAGCTGACATTGACTCTACTGCAATGGATATGGCCACCTCACACTTCACTGAGAAGAACGCAAACTTCACTGTCACCAAAGTCGATGTTTCCCAAAGAAGCCAAGTCGAAAATTGGCTGGACAGCATAGTAAATCAGTACCAACGACTTGACGGTGCCGCCAACATGGCGGGTGTTATAGGGAAACACCACGGAGTTCGGGCGGTCGCAGATCTCGAGGATGATGAATGGCATAAAATCATTGCGGTTAACCTGACAGGAACCATGTATTGTTTACGTGCAGAATTGCGCAGAATTGTTGATGGAGGATCCATCGTCAACGCCGCTTCCATCCACGGCGTCAAGGGCATGTTTTCGTGATAACTTGTGGTGACACGCTTCCCTTTTTCTGACTACATTGCATAGGATTCGCCAAGCACAGCGCTTATGACGCCAGCAAGCACGGTATCGTTGGTCTGACCAAGGCTGCGGCAAAGGAAAACGGCCACCGGGAAGTGCGAGTCAATGCAGTGGCTCCAGGGGCAATATTCACACCTTTGATGGAAAAGGCATGGAACATCCACAGCAGACCAGAAGACGCCCCGTTTGATGAACCAAGCGCTTTCCAACGCCAGGGCACTCCTGAAGAATGCGCAAATGTGATTGCATTTCTTCTTGGGCCTGAGAGTACCTTTGTCAGCGGTAGTGTGTATGAAGTGGATGGGGCCTGGCTCTGACCGCGCTTTTCGATCCTGACAAATAGGCAATACGGTATGGAAGCGTTCGACAGCGATTTATTGTCCGCAATTTGAATTTACCAGACATCCTCAGGTTGCACATCGTGATTCTCTCCATCATCGCGAATATGCTGATGATCCTTGTCTCGTTTCATGGGTTTCCGCATATCGAAAGCATCCTCACTCGACTGGGTCGGATCGGTTGCATGGTCTCCATAGTAATCTTTGACAACACGGAAAACGCTGTAGCCCAAGTTCTTGTAAAATGTGATGGCACGATGGTTGCTCCTTCGAACGAACAAGTCCATAAACCACGCATCGTTTGCATCAGCCGCAAGTTCGAGTTGTCCAGTCAAGATTTTGCCAATTCCTGATCTTCGCGCCTCCGGGGCCACAGTAAGGGCAGTTATGTGAGCATGCCATGGGAGGTAATGTTCAGAGAACTTGTATGCATCGGGGGAGGATTCTACTTTGCCCATGACTGTTCCGAAATGGTCAGCACACGAGGTCAATTAATTTACACTAGCGTACACATGGACTTACTATAACCGACAATGTTTCCGTCCGTGTCTTCACAGACCTGAAAAAGTGAGGGCCACTTTGCATGGTACTGCAAATAAAAGTTGAGCTCGTACGTCTCTGTGAGCGGATCAAGATTGCACTTAGAGAATTTGTTCACGTCGTCGGGGCGGAATCGACGGAAGGTAGCCATGGCGGAGTAATTTTTGGGTAGGGAGATCGGGATTGGCAGTTCTGGAAACGTCGGGAGGGAGAGGGCGCGGAAGCGAGGTTCGGCAGATTGGGCAGTTGGGAGGCTCTGCGAAGTATTAATTTGGCTAGGACGTGGGGTTTTCAGGTGTCTTCAAATGTAGTGTGGCCGTGCCATGCTGAGTGGTGGGGTGCATGATAAGTTCAGCCACAAGCAGCCGCCAGCGAGGGGGGTTGCCACGACCGGTGGAATGAAACCCGACATAATCAGGTACCGACGCCCAAGTACAGGGCAGAGCGTTGCAGCGAGGGTAATACCTTGATCCCAGGTAGCATAATGCTAAGTCCCATGTCGGGCCCACCGCAAACTCGCTTCCACTGCATCGACCGCCACGACGGCATTGAACAGTCATCGTAACAATCGCTGTGGACGGCCTTAGTATCATCTTTTATGATTAATCCACGTGTCGTGGCATGCAGAACCTCCTCACTTGACGCCTGGAGTTGACGGCATCGTTCAACTATCCTCCAGCTTTGTCTCCGCTCGCTCGCTCGCGACTCATTAGCGGCGCTGGTGCTAATTGCCCCCCTCCCCCGAGCCAATATCAATAGGAGGCACGGCTGCCAACAAAGGCTGCGCCCAGATTATCTCTCGACTTTCTAGCCAACCCAGCCGTCCCGCGACTCCGCTGCCATCTGCATCTTGCATCATTTGGTTGTGGCGACCTTCCGAACCACGTCGGCCGCTTCTCCATCTCCATTCCTGCACCCACCGCTCTCTTGTCGACACGTGGGGTGCAGCTCTGGCAGTGCCAAGCTGCGAGTTTATCGCACCTCGCCTACCTCGTCCAAACGATCAAAAACCAACATGCCGTCCTCCCCACAGACCCCGAGGCACTCGAGGACCTCTTCGGCCTTTGACAGCTACTCGGGCTCCCCCCAAGACAGGCGTTTATCAAAGTCTTCCATGCCAGATCCTTCGACGCCTTTCCGTAACAGCTTCAACCAGGCCGACGGTCTAGATATGAGTGTCCTCGGAAGTGGAGGAGATGGAGGCGGAAACGGTATGGGAAACCTTGCCGACGAATTGGCCGATGCTTTCTCGGACTCGGGGGAAGAGGGCGAATACGATGATGGAGATCTGGACGGTGAACCGGCCGGCCCCGGCAATGAGCACCTGGGCGATGCTAGTGGGACAGGTGATGCCGGAAGTCCCTCTGAGGGCGAGGGAGAGAAGGCGAGGCAGATGACTCTTGGCCTGCCTTCGCCACGACGTGGACACCAAAGACAAAAGAGTGAATACGATGGGAGTGAGTACGGATCAGAGACGGACCTCGAATCCCCCGGAATGCCCCCAGGACTTGTGGCCAAGATGGATGCTGTGGAATCCCTAGCCCGACGAGGAACCGAGAATTATGGCGGACCAACCGATGACGTTTTCAAGAGAGTCACCAACGGGCTTCGGGACATTGGCTCCCAATCCAGCGTAGAAGCTAGTGCCTCAAGGTCAGAGTCCATCACACAACTGGTTATGAAGTGCATGCACTAACAGACATGACAGGTTGATAACAGCGCATTCAGCATTGACAACACACGTGAGCCATCAGACTCGCCAACTACACAACTTGACATTCGCTCTCCTATCACCTCTCGTTCCACCTCCCGACGAAGAGACAGTTGATGAGCTGGTTCCCTTGCTCGTGTCTCTCACTGACAGCATGCCTCGACCGTCAACATCTGCCTTCAATTCATTGACAGCGCTTCACACCATAACCTCGGATTTGGTTCAAACTTTGAATTACCTTTCTGATACACTTCACATGTCTCGACAAACTACTACCATGGCTACCAGGAGGCTGAAAAGCGCCAAGGAGATCGTGGCCGAAATGAGGCGTGAAGAAGAGCTAAGAGAAGAGGGCGAGCGTTGGCTAACCCGTGGCAACTGGGGTGAACGGCTGGAGAAGAGAGAGTGCGCAGGAGTATGCGGAGAGGTCATCGGAGGCTTTGAAGAAGTCTGCAATGGATGGCGAGAGAGGTTGCTTGCGCAAGCAGAATCGCAAGCATAGAGCTCGGCTCGATACGGCGTCATCCAAACATAAAGACAGCCGGCAGTGGGATTATTCCATTCCTACATTATTCTTCGCTTGCCTTTGTTAACTGGGGTCTCTTACCAAATTTCGTCTGTTTTGTTTATTATTTTGGGCAGCTGGATCTGATGCAGGAGAGTCAAGGGGCTACGTGGCATGGGAAACCCTTAAACAATTACGCATAGAACCGACATTTCCCTCGCAGCCGTATTAGAACGGGCGATTCGATGACTTATGATGAATAGATGACTGTGAAGGACAAATCCGGCTCAAAGCAGAACAAATATGCTGATACGCACCAGTATTGCAGAGTAGTTCAGCCTGAAGAGCCGAAGGTGGATGATCTGGGTACTTGGCTACATACAGGCAGGCAGTTATGGATGCGGCGAATTCCAGTTAGACAGCTCTAATACACAATAGGCCAAGGTGTTTATAGTGGTAAGACATGCATGGTCCAGTGTCTGGTCAAATCTCTTTGAATGTCCGGAGGGAGCAGTGAGGTACCTGTTCCACAAAAATCTACATGACGAGTAGTGATTTGCAAAGACTGCAATACATTATTGGATAAAGATTAGCGCGGTACTTCACTGCTCCCTCCGGACATTCAAAGAGATGGAACCTCCCGAGGCCTTGGCAGAACGGCTCCCGTTGATGTACACTGTCCCGAAAAAGCATGGGAACACGCACTGGAATCGGACGTGGACAAAGGGGGACGGGAACGCGAGCAGAACGCGTCAAAATGGCGTTTAGCGGCGGCCTATTGACGCGACCAGCCCGCGCGAGTTTAATGGGTCACGGAGGGGCGTGCAACTTACAGTGTGAATTTGAAAATGATACAGTATAGGTGGCATGGTTGGTTACTTGGGCAAGGAAGTGGTCATGAACGAGAATTGGTATCAGCAAAACATAGATATCTGTTGAGTTTTGGAATGGCAAGTATTGATGCGAGGCTCTTTTTGCTACCTAGCTTGCATTTTGTAGCACAATTTCGATCCTATAGTGACTACATGCTACCTGGATAGAGTAACAAATTCGCAAAACAATCAACAACACGAGACGAAGTGCCAATCAATAGAGCTTAACAATACAAGCCACTTTTTTTGAGACCCTCGCGGCAGCCATCGCATCCCGTTCTCACACCTGCTCGCGTCTAGCCCCGCCGAATCTCATTTCTCCAAGCACTGGGGGCTTTGGATGCCCAGGGCCGCAGAGAGATTGCAAGGACGCACCCTGTTTTACCATTCACCTTTCAACACCAAAGCATAGCGCTTCGCCAACACTAGTGATAAGAGCTAAGAAATAAGTGGCCAGTCTTGCTTTCCCGACGGCACAGATGCGGAACGTCCCGTTACTTTGAAGGCGTTTCGGGAACATAACAAAAACACACACGACACGAAGTTGGCCCACGCAATGTTTTTGTCTAGTTGAACTTGGCGAGACGCTCAGATAGGACCTGAATGCGCGTTTCTCGCTTTCACCAGAATAACGCTCGCTCCAGACGATTAAAAAGAAAGGAAAGCTGCATATACACAAACATCCATCCATAAATTCAGCCATACACATAAATAATTACATGCACGCATGCACGTACACGGCGCCAGCTCTCAGCCCGTAACGACGAGGATATAGACCGGCCCCGATAGGATAGACGTGACCTTGCCCGCATATGCGCGTGAGACAAAACAGGCGGTGGGATCGGTCCAGCGATGCGAGGGGGTGGTGTCTACCACTCCGATACAAATAGTGGTTCCCGCAAAGCAACGGTTCTCTCACGCCATTCGAAGCTAGTTGCATTTGACGACAGTAATGGGTCCAGTCCGAATGTGACAAGTGTGCAAATGTGTCCACGGTCCGGAGGGGCGTTCAGAAATTGGGCTTCTCAAGTCGCTGAATGGTGGATTGAGAGGGGCTGGACCTCGATGAAAGCCATAGTAGGCTGCATACTGTGTTTACAAACGAGCATGGTGCTCGGCCGCGTCCCGCTTAGAATGTCATCCATCATTTATCTTGCAGCAATGGGGTTTATGGCGGATATGGATCTAGCCATTCTCTCTCTCTCTCTCTCAATTTTAAGCATGTGAACTCAGTGACTCTAGTATAAGCTCGCTTTAAGCAAATTCTCAGGGAAACCCCACTCTGAGCGATGGGAATGGCAACAAACGACGAGGGTTTCCCAGTTCAGCATGGGCGTCAGTGCGGCACTACGGGAACGAAGCAGTGTGTAGTTGTGGGCGAGAACGAGAAGACATGCACCAGGGGTGCATTGGAACTGGAGTAGGACGCAATAATTATGAGCTCCGAGTTGGGAGGGAAAAAGCAAGCAGGGGCGCAAAAGCAAGTAAAATCACGTCCGGTAGAGTAGGCCTTGGCTCGGCTTGATTATTTTGGAACGGGGTCGAGTTGTTGTTATTGACGAGCGAACCCGCGCGTTTCCTGGCCGTCCGCGATCCCCCCTGTAACACCGGGGAGGCTGGCGTTTGCGCTGCCTGATTGGGTGCAGGCTAGCTCCAGGTGCTGAGCGCGCCTCCCAGGTCAACCTCCCTCCCACGTCGTCCACGAGCAGCCCTCCCGCCCGCCTTTCATGGTTTCATCCCCCAGGCCCCAAGCCCCCCAGCCAAAGCACCAGCACCTACGCCCACCCACTGCCCGCCGCAACTCTGCACCCGCCAACGCAACCAACACGCTGCTGCGCCAGCCAAACGTCAACCTCAATTCTCCCTCGACCACACCCACGAGCCCACCAAAACATTGCCAACTTTCTCCGTCTCTCACTTCTTCCGCTTCTTCCCCACCCCAAACACCGTCTACAATTCATTCTCTTCACCCAACCACAATCTTTTCCCCTCCTTTATTTCTACTCGATAGACCCTGCTTGCTCACGCGCTCGCTTTCGTCGCCCAAGCGCCCATTTCGCTCGTCGATCCGCCATCCGGCCTATGCAACTCCCGAGACGATGCGATAGACGCCTTTGTCATTCCAAGTCGAGACCTGCTAGACGGTGATAGGGACCTGCCCTCACCGTCTTGCCTGGCTTCATCCTTGTTCTCTATCATCAACATCGACATTCCTGCTCACTCAGACGGCCCGCCCCACCGCCAACCTTGAACCTCCTGGTCACCCATCCCTCAACCAAACCAGCCAGTGCTCCACGATCATGACACTACCAGTCGAGTCTGCTGGCCTCTCAGCAAACGCATCAGCATCCTCCAAGCGCACCATGGACGAGCCCAAAGCCGCCGCCACCTCTGGTCCCGCCCGCGCTGCCACTCCTCCTCCCCGCTCAGAACGTGCCCGTTTGGAGTCGAGGCACAACATAGACAACGGCCCAAATCGCTCTCTCCGTAGCGGCCACCGAATGAGCGACGTATCCCGACCGAGTCCTTTTGACATCGACGCTGTCGACCACGCCCTGCTACGAGAATTTCAGCGACCGCAGCGAGAGAGCACGCCGGGTTCAAGTCCCCATCGTAAACGCCAGAGGATAAATGGTGATCGGTTCGTCTGCACCTTGGCCGACTTCGCCGCTTTCCTGGGCTAACATTTCATAGATTTATTCCAACTCGCTCAGGCCAGGATCTCCAAGCCAGCTTCAGCTTGCTGCACGAAGACGGGTCCCCCGCCACTCCCTCCAAACAGAAGAAGCGAACCCCTCATGGCGAACTTCACTTCCAAAAGAGTATGGAGTATCCATTCCTGAAAGATGTTGGAGAAAGAGGAAATGCTAACAAACCATCTCAGCGGAAGAAGCTAATCGCACCTTCTCAACGCTGTTGCGCGCGGAGCTATTCGAGAATTCAGTTCCCCAAGCAACCACACCAACGCTCTCTCCCGATCATGGCCTTGCCTCGTCTCGCGCCTCCATTCATGACGGGACCCGATCCCACACCCCTCCCAATAACGCATCTACCACCTCGCTACCATCCTCATTAACGCCTTCTACTCCCCACAAGAACCTGTTTTCTTACATGTCTCCTCGCCAACACAGTCATGTTGCTGGACACCCCACTCCATCCAAGACTCCCCAGAGCAGACACGGACCGAACTTGGACACAAGAGCAGAAATCTACAGCTTGTCACCCGTAAGGTTTGGCAGTCAACAAATGCTGCTGAGTCCACGTCGCCAGCCGAGAGCCGTGAGCAAGGTACCTTACAAGGTACTGGACGCACCTGAGCTCGCTGATGATTTCTATTTGAATCTAGTGGATTGGGGGAGTGCGAATATCCTTGGCGTTGGGTTGGGTTCCAGCGTCTACATGTGGAACGCTCAGACAAGTAAAGTAAACAAGCTTTGCACATTAGAGGACGACACTGTCACTAGTGTATCATGGATCCAAAAAGGTACACATCTCGCCATTGGTACCGGCAAGGGTCTAGTCCAGATTTGGGACGCAGAGAAAGCTCGTAGATTGAGGACCATGACAGGCCACACAGCAAGAGTAGGGTCGTTGGCTTGGAACACTCACATTCTGACTTCTGGTTCACGCGATCGATTAATCTACCACAGAGACGTCCGAGCCCCGGATCAGTGGTTGAAGAAGTTGGTTGGCCATAAGCAGGAGGTTTGTGGACTGAAATGGAACTGCGAGGACGGTCAACTGGCCAGTGGCGGCAATGACAATAAGCTCATGGTATGGGACAAGCTGTCAGAAAGTCCACTCTGGAAATTCTCAGACCACACAGCAGCCGTCAAAGCCATCTCTTGGTCCCCTCATCAACGTGGTCTATTAGCGTCTGGGGGCGGCACGGCAGATCGCCGCATAATCTTCCACGATACCGTCAAAGGCACTGTTGTCAATGAAATCGATACTGGAAGCCAAGTGTGCAATATCGCTTGGTCAAAGAACTCGAATGAGATCGTTTCCACCCACGGTTATAGTCAAAACCAAATTGTGGTCTGGAAGTACCCCTCCATGACTCAGGTCGCCAGCTTGACTGGCCACACATACAGAGTACTTTATCTTGCGATGAGTCCAGATGGCCGAGTGGTAGTGACCGGCGCTGGCGACGAGACGTTGAGATTTTGGTCAGTGTTTGGCCGACGACCTGGAGCCCGAGAAGATGGTGACACGGGCGGCAGGCTGGCCGACTGGGGCGTCATTCGATAGAGGCCAACCAGGCATCACAGCACTTGGCCTTTTCTCAACCAAAATGATTTTGGTTTGGGCTCCTTCAGCCTCGGACAAATCTTCTGAGGATCTTCACAAAAAGAAAAAGAAATCTCCCGTCTACTTCTCGCGAGACGGGCGACACCAGGAGCATCTTGCTCCTTGGTTACATCTAATGCTCTTTGGAACAAATACCCCGATGGCTGTATCATATGTATTAACTGGCGTCGTGTTTTATTCACGTCTTCTCTGGCTAACGGATGAATCATGACTGGGGTGTTGGGTTGGGTTGGGTCTGCTTTACGTTGCTTTGTTCTTTTTTTTGGGATGGGGATTTATGGAATGTGGGTGGCAAACTTGAGCGATGACCGGAATGAAACCAAGGGATATCCGGTTGGGACGGCAAAGCTACCTAGCGATAGCTGTATTTTTTTGTTAAGCGAGTTCATTTATTACATTTACTCGTATCTTTGCCTAGCCTAGCGGAAAATTGCTAGACGGTAGCATCAGACTCCCGAGTCCACGGGTTGATTGAAAGCTCTTCCCCTCAATTGAACCGAACGATCTGATGAACAACTTCACCTGCTGCAATCATAGTTTGAATCATGTGAACTTGCATGCGTATTCCGCTCCTAAAAAAACTCACGTTTGCTCATGTTGTAGACCCGGCACGCGTACCGATTGATCCTCTGCATTCTTGAAGATAATTGAAATTTGTTGAACCACTCTTCATCACAAAACAGTGTCCTCGATTTTCTTTAATCTCGTGGTGCTCCTCCAAATCAAGGGGGGCAGGGGGTATACACAACTGGCTGAACAAGAAACATCCCTCAATGACCAACAAAATAACCACATACTATACCATATCCCAATCAAACACGTACAAAACAACCAAACCCAAGCGCCTATAACCGACCATATACGTGATCATGGCCGGAGATTGATCCAGCCGTCCCACACCACTCTTACCAATCAAACCGTCAGCCAACACATGCATAGCGAGATTCGTATTCAACAAGTGAGTCAACCACTCCTTCTCTCGCGTGCGCCGTGCCCGCGGGCTTCGTCAATTCCCGTTGAGCTAGATGCTTGCGTTTCATCAAGCAGTGGGATCTCATCAACACTGAGAGTGTTGTTCACATCATCCGCTGCCCCCATCATGTCCTTCATCCGCTCAGCTTCATTGGTGGACAAAATCTGGTCTGAAGAGGCAGCAGCTGGGTGTGTTTTATGTGATGTGTTTCCCTCGTCAGGGCGAGGTATCATTGGTGGTGAATGGGGCACATGCTCAGGAGAATTTTGCCACTTCATAACCTCTGCCTTCATAGCCTCCAATTCTTTCTGGAAGCGGGTGCCAAATACATCAATGTAGTAGGTAGCACCATTATATATACTCCAGATGAATACCACAGCAAGGAAGGAGGCTGAAGCATACCGGCTCAAAAACCAGAGTGGGCAGGGGAGCATGGTCAACACAGCATATGAGTACTGAATCATCATAAAGGCTGCTTCTTGAAAGGGCTCGGGTCTTGCCAAAACCATCTTTCCGATCCAGGTCTTCGAGTATGACTTGCGCAGCCAGGTGAAGGACGTCGGTCTACCGGCAGCAATCTTCTCCTTGCGGCGAAGAGAAATGAAGAAGTAATATGACAACTGCCAGAATGTGTAAGGGATCGTGCTCCATGCAAGCATCGACATGACATTGGCGTAGGCAGTGGGCGACCCTGGCTCTGAATTCCTAATAGTCCAAATGGCAGGGAAACGAACCCTTTGTGCTTCTGAAGGATAAAGATGGACTATACAGTGGAGAGTCGCACAAGGCATTATGTGAATAAAGAGCGATGTGACTTTGTCAAAACTGTGGAATACCAGCGAGTTGCGCCACAAGATGATGGCCACGGCATTGTTGCCGTAAGCAAGACAGTATGCTGCCGTGAATAGTCGCTTTGATGATGGGAAAATCCACATTGACAAAAATAAAAGCAGATTGACAAAATAGCAGAGATCTGCCAAGAAGTAGTGATACCCACGCTGATGGTACGTGTAGTAGCGTATAGGCATGAAATAAATTAGCTGGGCAGTGTACCAAAGATGAAAGTATTCGGGGTAGCCTCCAATCAGGTAACCACTGATGAAGATGTTGAGCACACCACAGATAAAGGAAATCTTCTCCCGCAAGCTGATCGTCTTTGTATCGTTCCACTTATTACCAAGCTTATCGATCCGTCGGCGCATGTGCTTGCGGTAGCGATCAAGCTGCTCATCTGCTGAGGGGACACGACGCCTCCATTCTTCAACCATACGGTGCCTAGCTGACTGCGTTTTAGACTTGAGTGCGCCTGTAGAACGGCGAACCTTGTCGGTTTGTGCGGAGATGCCCTTCTGCAACTTCTCGAGTTGCTGTGGCAGAGCAAAGTTATCGAGCAGGTCGAGTACAGTTAATCGGTCCAGGGGGGGCATGGAGGCATCCCAATCCTCATGGTAAGAACTACTGCCAGAGAATGATGGGTTCCTGGAATGGCGTGGGCTCTTGGGGGTGGTGGCACCCAAAACTGGAGTGTCGAGAACGGCATCGTCGGCGGACAGAGGGTTCGGGGTGATGGAAGGCTCGGGTTCGGGTGTTAATATGGGATCGCTATCGGTGGAAGTGGTGTCGGATTTGACGCCCAAAGGATTTGACGTGGTAGCCTTGGCGGAGGCACCTTTACTATCGTCGTCCATGATAGCGTCGTAGTATTGGTCAGGGAAACGCACGATAGTCCAGCGGGGCTGTATTTAAACGGTCAGTCGACAAATTCGTAAGGAGGAAACAAAGTTCAAGTATCAGCAAAGGGGTGATCTTACAAGAAAACAAAGAGGAGAGTTGGCCGTTGGATTTGTGGACAGGGGGAACAGCCCAAGACAACAGGGTCTAGAATCGGAATGTGAACTGAGGCAGCTACTTTTCACCTTAAATGTGGCGGCTGATCAACAACGACCTGAACCCCATGGGCGTAGTGCGGCGGTGATGACGGGAGTTCAGCGACGAAAGAAGGGTGTAAATAAGATCGCGAGGTAAATAGAAGATCAAAAATACGGCGGTGACAGCGACAAAACGATATCCACGTGGAGTGTGTCGACTGTTGAGTGCCCCTACAGCTGTGCCATGATGAAAGATACCCCGTGTCCCACCAATCCACTTCTGGCCTTTCTGGAGGGGCTTGGTGGAGAAGGAGGGAGGGAAAGACAGCATGCGGTAGCCACACGGGGTACTCGGAACGCGCCTCTACAGTGGATCGGCTCTTGATTCACCCACTAAGACCCTGCAAGTCTCCCTCCATCACCAGCAGATCGATGGGCTCTCGCTCCACCCACACTTTCAGTCCAAGCAAGACCTTGTTCTTGTGGGAGGGGATTTTCATGTGTCAACACGTGATGACGTCGGAAATTCCCTGCACCAAAAAAGTAGGGTGTTTCACAGCGCTTGAATGCTATAAGATCCAGGGCTTGATTAACGCATCTCGACCGCCGACGTGGCCAGTCTCATGTCGAATGTACATGACCGTCACCCACAATCGCGGCAAGACGCATAACGCCACTTTGCTCTTCTTCGGTAGTTCAGGGCTTGGAAATTCACCAGCGTGACCATTCCACCAGCATTGCGAACGAACACAATATATCCCAACAAATAGCCTGTAGGCACTACCATTGCATATATCCTTGAATCGTGAGCTGCTACGCCACCAGGTGCTGCGAGAAAGGCATGTGGTTGGACGCTGGGTCAGGTCAGCCAGCACTGTCAAGGTCTAGCATGAGACTTGTAGCACTCCCCTGGTGACCTCACTGAGAGACTACTTCACTAGCCGCCGTGCTCGGGTGCCTAACGACCTACCCACCTGTCTGTTGAACAATAAAGTGGTCCTTGATCGGGACGAAACACCGCATAGTGCTTTTTCTGGTTGTTGGCACTGTACTACTACTACTGCACCAGAAGCACGCTTCCACGGAGTATGCCTGAGGTTGATAAGTAAATACGTACCTTTCCTTGACGAGGCTGAGGGGTCCGTGCACGAATGTCCTTCCTCTTTTCCGGCAATGGCCAACGAGCGGCCAGTCAGCAATGAAGAGAAGCAGCACACTCGCTAGCTGTGAGGCTCACTGATCAGGTCGCGCGACGCGTTCCTTTGCAAGCACTAAACCTCGTCTCTTTTTTGGCGTCGCAACTTCAAGCCATTCGCACTCTCACGTTGACACCTCACTCAGCCACCTCAGGTTATGGCTTCTGACATGCGCCAGCCTCTACGCGACGCTTGTGCCTAATAGAGAAACTCCACCGTCGTCTTTTCAGTTGCGCGACTCCAGGTCGCAATTCCACTCGCCATTTGACGCGCCCTCACCCAGTCGCATTCGCGATCCTTGATACCCCTCCAACCTCCAACCTTCAATTCTCTCTTCCTCTCCTCCAATAAAAGATCACAGGGCTCCCGCCAACCACCGTCAACATGGGCAAACTTATCCGGCTCGAGCTCTTCAGTGAGTCCCCAGTCGCTTGCATCAACTCATACCAACTCGTCGCTAACGAGACTTCTCCCAGACTTCAAGTCCTACAAAGGCCATCACACACTGCTCTTCGGTGATTCGTATTTCACCTCAATCATTGGTCCCAATGGCTCGGGGAAATCTAACTCGTAAGTCTCGCTGGCATGCTCATCGCGCATTGTTCTAACCTCCCCTTCAGGATGGACGCCATCTCTTTCGTCCTCGGCATCAAGTCCTCCCATCTACGATCCGCCCACCTCAAAGATCTTGTCTACCGAGGCCGAGTGTTAAAAACATCAAAGATCAATGATGATGGCTCGGCTGACACCAATGGCCATGCCAACGGGTTTGACGATGACGACGACAAGGCCTCTCGCGGTGATCCCAAGACCGCGTGGGTCATGGCAGTATATGAGGACGATGCTGGCGACGAGCAGAAATGGAAACGCTCCATCACAAATCAAGGCGCGAGCGAATATCGTATCAACGACCGGGTCGTCACCGCTCTGCAGTACAATGAGGCGCTTGAGACCGAAAACATTCTTATCAAAGCCAGAAACTTCCTGGTGTTCCAAGGCGATGTCGAGGCTATCGCATCTCAATCACCTCAAGATCTAACTCGTCTTATTGAGCAGATTTCAGGCAGTCTAGAGCACAAGGCGGACTATGAAAGGCTTCAGGGAGAGTCTGAACAAGCTGCAGAGAACCAAAACTTCCAGCTCCATCGACGACGAGGCATCAACTCAGAAATTAAGCAATACCGTGAGCAGAAAAAGGAAGCGGAGAATTTCCAGAACAAAACGGATGACCGCGATGCTGCCATTGTCACTCAAACCCTGTGGAAGCTCTTTCATTTTCAGAAAGTTATGGACGAGTCACATGCAGCAATTCAAAATCATCAAGAAGACCTCAAGGAGCTGAAACGCAATGTGGAATCTTTCGAAAGGAGACTGGAAGCTGCGCGAAGGGAGCAAGCTGCCACTGGTCGTCAAGTCGCTCGTATAGACAAGGACATCAAAATCAAGGCACGAAGCATTGAAGACAAAGAGAACAGTCTGGTTCCTTTTGAAGAGAAGATTCACGAGTCCTCTCAGCAAATTGACAAGCTTCAGGCCCAAGTCACAAAAGTGTCAAAGGAGCGCGACGAGCAATCCGAGATTGTCGACAAGGTCAAGAAGGATATTGACAATGTGGAAAAGGCGCGTGAGCTTTTCGAGAACGACTACAAAGAACAAATGAAGAAGCAAGGCCGCGAGGTCAGTGATGAGGACCGAAGAGAATACAACGCCCTCCGTGCTCAGGTCATGGCTCGTTCGGGTTCTAATCAAGCGAAACTCGAGAATCTTGAGCGACAACGAAAGGCGGATGAAGTCACGGTCAATAACCTGCGAGGAAAGGTGGACAGCATTGCGGCTGCGATCGAAAAAATCGAGGCCGAAGTTGCCGGCATCGATGAGAGGAGAGCAGCAGCCGAGGTCGCCTCCAAGGAACTTTCTAAGGAAATCGATGCTAAGAAAAAGGAATTCAACCAACTTCAGTCTGAGCGAGTCCGAACAAACCAAAAGCGAACTGAGCTGGAGGAGAAACTCGAGGATGTGGCAAGAAAACTTCGAGAAGCCGATGATGGCCGTCGTCAAAATGACAAGGAGGTCAGAATGAAAGAAATGGTAACTTCTTTGAAGCGAATCTACCCTGGCGTCCGTGGTCGAATCGGCGATCTCTGCACACCAAAACAGAAGAAATTTGACGAGGCTGTCATTACAGCCCTAGGAAGAGACTTTGACTCGGTCGTTGTTGACTCGGAGAAGATTGGTGTTGAATGTGTCCAGTATCTCAAAGAGCAGAGATTCCCGCCAATGACGTTCATTCCTCTTGACAACATCAAGGTCAACGCTGTCAACACAGCTGTCAAGGGCTTTTCAGGAGCAAGGCTCACCATCGACACCATCAACTTTGATTCCTCTGTGGAGCGAGCTATGTCTTATGCGTGTGGAAGCTCAGTTGTATGCGACACTCTCGACGTCGCCAAACACATATGCTATGACAGAAAAATCCCTGTCAAGGCTGTGACTTTGGAAGGCTACATCATCCACAAGGCGGGTTTGATGACAGGCGGTCGTGGACCAGAGCAGAAAGGCGGAAAGCGACGCTTCGAAGAGGCAGATGTCCAAAATCTCCAAAGAATGGCTGCCAAACTGAAAGAAGAAATTGAGCGCCTGCCCAAGGCTGATCGCCGAGGCTCTCAGGAAGAATCACTTCAAATCGATCTCACCGGGCTTGAGCGGCGCCTGACTGTTGTTCGGGATGAGCTTGCCGCCTTCAACAAGAACCATGGCAGCAAAAAGCGGGAGCTGGACAACCACAAGAGACAACTCCGAGAACTTCAACCCAAATACGATGGACAAGCTTCGCAGCTCGAAAGCACAAAGGCGACTTGCCAAGAATTCAGCGACGCGATTGCTCGCGTTGAAGATGAGGTCTTTGGGGACTTCTGTACACGACTCGGATATAGCGATATTCGTGCCTACGACGCTTCACAGGGAAAGCTAGAGCAGGAGGTCTCCGAGAGGCGTAACCAATTCGAAGTGCAAAAGCAGAGGTTGTCTAGCCGCCTTCAATGGGAGAAAACTCGTCATGATGATACAGTTACTCGAATCAGCAGAATGCGGACCCACATCAGACGGCTCCAGAATGATACAAAGGCGTACACTGGAGAGAAGAACGCCATTCTAGAGGCGATGCAGCAGGAGCAGGACGAGACCGAGGCCCTACGAGAAACACTAGATGAAAGCCGAGCGGAACTAGGGGACAAGAATCAGAAGGTCGCCGAGGCCAGAGCTGAAGTACAGAAGCGCAGCAAAGACATTGATGCCCGATTGAAGGATATCAATGCGCTAGAGACAACAGTTCAGAAGAACAGCGCAAGTAAATCAGCTCTTTTGCGACGTTGTCGGCTGGAACAGATTCAGATTCCTCTCGTCGAAGGAACTTTGGATAACCTCCCCAATGAGGATGATTTGCTTCACCAAGATACAGAAGCCATGGACATTGACGGTGATGACGAAGAAATGATGGGCATCGCACTCGACGACCACGGAATCGCCATTGATTTTGATGGACTGGATGAAGAGCTCAAGAGCGTAAGTAACCTTTTTTTTTCTCGCCAACTTAGCCTTGCTAACCATGCGCAGTCGGATGCACCCAGCGTAGAGGAATCACTCACGGATAAAATCAATGCTCTTTCGGCAGAGCTAGAGAAACTCAACCCGAACATGCGAGCCATGGAAAGACTAGAGAGTGTTGAGTCCAGGCTCAAGCTCACAGACCAGGAATATGAGGACTCAAAAGCGGCAGCCCATGCAGCTAAGGAAGCATTTAATGATGTCAAACAGAGGAGATTCGAGCTCTTTAACAAGGCTTTCTCACATATTCAGGAACAAATTTCGAACGTCTATAAAGATCTTACACGATCTGAGGCGTACCCGCTGGGTGGACAAGCCTATCTAGACATTGAGGAGGATACCGATATGCCATACTTGTCTGGCATCAAGTACCACGCAATGCCGCCCCTGAAGCGATTCCGTGATATGGAGCATCTGTCTGGTGGTGAGAAGACCATGGCCGCGCTTGCTCTCTTGTTTGCCATTCACAGCTATCAACCAAGTCCGTTCTTCGTCCTAGACGAAGTGGACGCAGCGCTGGACAATGCAAACGTGGATAAGATCAAGAAGTATATCCGAGAGCACTCTGGTCCCGGAATGCAGTTCATCGTTATCAGTCTCAAGGCTGGCTTGTTCCAAGACAGTGAGAGTCTGGTTGGAGTCTATCGTGACCAAGAAGTGAACAGTTCAAGAACCCTGACATTAGATGTGAGCATAACCCCCTCTTTTTTTCACGCTCAGATGGCTAACTACATTTCTAGCTGAGGAAGTATGCGTAATAGGCTGTGGAATCCGGTGTGGCTATTTGCGGAAAGAGCTCGGGAGGAAAACGCATTACTAGAGAGTAGCATGTTTTTTTTTCTTTCGACTGGCGTGAATCGGGTCTGAATTTGGAGGGTGTAGTATGAAGTCACGACTCTGGGTGTACCAATTGACAGTGTAATACATGCCTGAGATTTACATACCATATTGTGGACGTGGTCAGGTAGCTTCCGGTCAAGAATTGAAGTTGTGATCAAGTGTTTTTCCCATCCAAGGGAATTTGGCGAGATAGTTCACATGTAATCCGAGTGAATGAGCGTAATGGCTGGTGGAGTGTCACACATGAGGCTGGGCTGTCAGGAATAAGTGGGTCATGCAGCGCTGCAGCCACAGCCCGTGCATAGCTCGCTGTACATCTCTCTATTTGCATCGGCTGCCTAGCAAAGAATTCAATCCTCTTTCAAACCACGATCTATACTGTTCACGATTCTGAACAATGATATAGCCTCATTCCGACAAAGGTCCCAAACCTGATAAGAGCAGATATTATTGCCCAGTCATTGAGGATTGATCATTCATAAGCGCCCTAGAATACGTCATGACCTTTCAGCTCTGAAAGGCTTGTTGCGCCGCTTTGTGTCGTCACAATCGCCATCGCGAATCAGATCCTTACGCCCTCACGACACCTCCTAAAGAGGTTCTCGCTGTCCAATACACCATTCCGATCTTCTGAGGGCATTTTTCCCGGCCTCACTATCCGATATCCCCCGACAAGCCCACCGCTTTCCGCCACCCTCTTTCACTTCGGCCGCTCGTCGCACACCAGACACGATGGACCTGGCAGTAACTCTCATCAAGACGGTCATGCGGGCCTTTTACCAGACTCGCGATATACTCGTTATTGATGCGCTGATTCTGCACGAAGCGTATGTCGCGTAGCGCATCGGATGAACCATGACAGATTGGCTAAAGGATTTGATGATTGCAGGCTCAGAGACGACGACTTGGCGTACCTGATGTCCATCAACACCAAAGATCTTCATAAGATCTGTGGTAAACTGCGCGAGGATAGATTCTTGACTGTGTTTGTGGTCCCCGAGATATCTCATTGACATGCCGGCGCTAACAAGACACAACAACAGACATACCCGATCAGAACTGCGAGAAGGAAACCCAAGACCGAGCAATCGAACATGGTACTACATCAACTACCGGAATACCATCGATGCCATCAAATGGCGCGTCTACACAATCGACAAGGAAGTCCAAGGTACAACACAGGTGGCAAACGAGAAGAAAGAATACTTTTGCTCGTTTTGCAAGGCCGAATGGACAGCTATGGAGGTTTTGGATAGCGTTGGGCCAGAGGGGTTCCTCTGTCACCGCTGCCATCGCGCTCTGACGTTTGAGGCGGATCGCAATGCAGGTGGTCACGAGCAGTCAACCCGTCTCAACGACCAATTCAAGTTCATCAGTGAGCTTCTTCCACAAATTGATGCTGTACACATCCCCGAATGCGACTTCGATCGTGCATTAGCCAAGGCGCGCCCAGTCGTTCGCGACGCGACTCACCAGCGCGCAGAAACAATTCCTGTCGACAACGGAGCCAACAGACCGATGGCCGTCAGGGGCTTAACCAACACAGGGCCACAGTCGATTGCGGTCAATATCTCAACATCGGATGGACCAACAGAGGCGGAGAAGGCCGCCGAGCAGGCTAAGAAAGAGCAGGCTGCTAGGCAAAACGCGCTTCCATCATGGATGTCGAACAGCACAGTCACTGGAGATTCGTTTTCTGGAGCAGCAGATACAGGTCCGAACACGGCTACCAATAATTCGAGCTCCAAGGGCTCGAAGCTCGCCAACCCAGTGGATAACGGCGCGAAAACCCAGATTGACGACATCTTTGAGAAGCTCAAGGCGGAGCAGGCAGCAGAGCGAGCCCGTGAGGCTGAGGACGACCAAGACTTTGGGTCAGAAGAAGATGATGAAGATGAGTTTGAAGATGTACCAGCAACTGGCAATGTATCGAGTCGAGATACACCGGTCACGCCCGCAATCAAGAGAGAGACTTCGGGTGATGTATCCCGAGAGGGAGACAGTTCAGATGAGAGACAGGCAAAGCGGGTCAAGGTGGAACCAGATATCAAAAAAGAAGAGGATGGTGGTGACAGCGATGAAGATGACATGGAGTTCGAAGATGTATAGACGGTCAAACGTGGCACAATCCAGACACAGGTCCCTTCCACAAGGGACACTATATTGGTCGATAATGGTGCTGGCGGAGCTAGAAAACAAATACCCTATTAAAATGTATGATAATTAGGATGAATACGGAGATTATGCAAAACAATGCCCTTCCAGTACTGAAATATGAGAAGTATTACAAAGGCGAAAGGTGGATCGATTTTTGCATGTGCCACTGCAAATCCCTGTAGGGTAGCCCATTGGATAATTTTGTTCCAAGGCACGATGCGAAAGTAAAAAAAAGTTATAAATTTATTTGACAACAGGACTTTTTCTCGAATATGAGGATAGGCACAGTTGAACTTTTCTCTTACTACGCCTTGCCCTGTGTTGACACGTGTTGCTGTGGTTTGTCTTGAGCGAATTGCTTTGCGCACTCACTGGTTCATTTGGAGTTGATCGACAGCTTATCATGCAATATTTAAAATCTGACCGAATTGTACTTGTTCACGCAATAATCATACAAAAAACCAGGCCCTAGGAAAACAAGAGTTGCTTGGCCAATATTAACCAATCTGAGATTATATCGTTTATTTTATTCCATAACCAACACGGTAGTAGTTATGTAATGATATTGTTAGACTTTTGTTCGGTTCCGAAGATGATGACCTACCACAATTTCGTGCGAACAAATCAGCATGGCGCAAGTCATTTCTAGTCGACTCCCCGCCCCGCACACCCAAACAGCTGGGCGCATTCGAGCCATGGCATACGCATGAGGATTCATACCTGGATTTGGATGGCATCACAGTGGAGCGATGCCGTTACGTTTCCCGCGCATTTTTCTGTTGCCGACCCATCTGCAGGCAGAAGAGCAACATGAGCTCGAGGATGAGATTGGGTCGTTGACTTACGACATCAGCGAAGCAGAGATCATAGTGGGAAACATCACACGGAGAGAGCGGGCTTTGTTTGAGCTGAGGCGGGCTGAACTCGAGACGGTACCCTTGGCACGACAGGAAACAACGTGCCAGGGCGACTCTCACGAGTCCACACATGGACAGTCCGGTAACCCACCCAGACCGAAAAGGAGGAGGCCATCGGAATCGCCAGAGAGGAATGAGAATACAGTAAGGGTTGTCAAGCTGGCTTGGCTAAGGGATTCGCTAGAGAAGGACAAGGTGCTACCCATCGACCCGTATCTCCTATACGAAGGCCAGAAAGTTTTGCGGGATGCCTCGTCAAACACCGCCAAGGGCTCCCCTTCTAGTGGAATACTGCAAAGAGCACGGAGCGATCAACTTGAAAACGTAACCATCCTACAAAGGTCACCGAAAAGGAATAGGCATGGGCGCCGTCCAGGCACATCTTCATCGCAATCACGTTCCCAGCAACCGCTTTCGCTCAGCCGTGAAACCACTTCAGAGCATGAAGCTGTGTTGCCAACAGTTCCGGAGTTTCTGCACACTATATACTCATGCCAGCGATCGACCCCCGTGAGTCCACCAAATGACGAGTTTATTGAGCTGTTGAAACAAGTCAGGACGATACGGTTGCTGCGCGGCGATCAGGTTGGTGTTAGAGCCTACTCCACTTCCATTGCTGCGCTGGCTGCCTATCCCTTTCTGTTGAAAACATCACAAGGCGAGACAGTCTTTCCACAAACCGCAGAGGTCCCATACTGACTGTATGTAGAGGTTGCGCGGCTGCCGGGATGTGGTGCAAGGATTGCCGAGCTATATCAGCAATGGAAAGGGACAGGCCACCTCATCGAGATGGACAAGGCGGAATCCGATACCATGGTGTCGGTGCTCAAACTCTTTTATGACATCTGGGGAGTGGGGGACACCACTGCACGCGAATTCTACCGGAAAGGTTTGCCTTTGCCCCTCGTGCGCAGCGTGAAAGCTTGATTCGAGCAGACTGACCGGTAGCTTGCAGGGTGGCGGGACTTGGACGACATTGTTGAACATGGATGGACAGGGCTAACCCGGGCTCAGCAAATTGGCGTCAAATACTACGAGGAGCTGAAGCTCAAGATCCCGCGCGAAGAAGCAGAGCGTATAGGAGCTGCTGTGCTTGATCATGCACGTAGACTCGATGCCGGATTTGAAATGGTTATTGTTGGGGGATTTCGGCGCGGGAAGACGGAGTGCGGAGATGTAGATGTTCTCCTGAGCCATCGGGATAATGTCACGACAATGGATGTGGTGGGCAAGATAGTCACGAGTCTCGAAAAGGCACATGTCATCACGCACACGCTCACCTTGTCGACCAAGAACAGCGAGCGAGGACAAGCCCCGCTTCCCTGGAGGGGAGAGGGAATTCGAGGGACAGGATTCGACACCCTCGACAAGGCCATGGTGGTATGGCAAGAGGCAGGACAAGAAGCGGCGCCGCACCGACGGGTAGACATCATCGTGAGCCCCTGGAAGACGGTTGGCTGCGCGATGCTGGGCTGGAGCGGTGCAACGACGTTTGAGAGAGACCTCCGAAGATACTGCAAAGCTGAGAAGGGATGGAAGTTTGACAGCAGCGGGATCCGGGACAGAACAGACGGGACATGGGTAGATCTGGAAGGCAGCTCCCGCGGCGATGTGGCCCCTGATATGGAGACGGCGGAGCGCCGGGTGTTTGAGGGGCTCGGGCTCGAGTGGCGACGGCCCGATGAGAGATGCACGGGATGAGGTTTTGATCCTTTTTATTTATTTTTAATGCTTTATTTTTTTTTTACTTTGCCCAACGAGGAAGATCTGCAAAGGTCGACAGGGCAGGGGCTCCTTTGTGCTGCGTATGGGCTCATGGGGGTTTTCGTAATTCGAAAGCTGCAGCGTGGCGATTGGCGCTGGCCGTGTAAGTGCGGCGTTGCGGACTTGGTATATATGGGGTTTGCGGAGTTTGGGATGCAGCCGCAGGCAGGTGGGCGACGACTGGAAACTGCCGAGTCAAGAATGAGACATGCACCGATGAATAAGCGGCGGCGGAAATGATTTCTGCCAGGCTGAAACCCGGGATCCAGATCCATCGAGGCCACTCTTGCGCATTTGCTAGATTCATGGTGCGTCTCCCGGAGCCGTGTTGGACCGTCGGTCGGCGTATCTCGCGTGTCCGAACACCGCCAGGCACGGCCTGTGACGAGGGACGCGGCGGGACATTGCGCGGCATGCTGGGACATTCCGCGCATGCTGCTGACTTGCGGCTTGTCCAACGGTCGAGATTCGCATTCGTCCCTCCCCCATCTTGATTTGATTGTGTTACCGTAGCAAACTGCCCGCATTCCGCACGTGTTTTCTTGCTGACCGGACCGTCGCCCCGGCACCGGGGAGCGGACCCTCGGCTTCACTGAATGCCGACCGCATACGGGCCAAGCATGGCTCCAGGATGATTACACATGGCACCTTTTCTTCTTCTTCTAGAAACTGCAAGCTAGGCCACCATAGGGCTGTATCCAAGTCCGCAAGCCCCCTCCTCCGCCGAAACAGGCCCGCGTTCACTGAGGCTGCGCTAAAAAATGATCTCCCAGCAGGGCGTTTCCAGGGGGGGGGGCTTAACTTTCTGTCGCCGAGTGGAGCTCCCGGGCACCGCTCCAGTTCCGGGGGAGAGAGAGAGAGAGAGAGAGCTCGATCGAAAGTATTAAACCGTCAAGTGCCCTTCTCTTCCTTGGTGAATTGTCTCTCATCTCCAGCTTCTCCATCCACCACAATCAACAAGCAGGTTGCAATCCCACCGCATACCTTTAAAGTCTTCTACCTCCAAAGGCCGCCTTGTTTTCCTTCCTAGCCCTGCCAACATCACTTCTTTCTATCTTGTCCTCCTCTCGCGAGATCTACATACCACGTGTTAAAAAAAAAAAGACAAACCTCTCGACACCCCTCAACACCGCCCACGATGCCTCTCACCATTGAGCTCCCCAACGAGTACAGGTAATTCCTCCCCCTCCTCCTCCACCATCCGTACCCGAGTTTCATCTTGGTTTCGGCCATTGTTCCTCCCGCTGACCTGCTCCCCCCCTGCAGCTATGTCCTGGTTGCCGCCACCTCGACCTTCTTCATCAACACCTACCACATGATCCTGACCAGCCAGGCTCGCAAGACCAGTGGCCTCAAGTACCCTATCCCCTACGCCTCCAACGAGCTGGCTGAGAAGGACCCCAAGGCTTACCAGTTCAACTGCGGTATGTTGCTACCTCTCTCTCTTTTTTTTTTTTTATCAAAATATTATTTTGATATTTTATTTGTTTGTTCTTGCTCTGGTTTCCCGTCTTGCTGACTTGCCGCTCAAAGCTCAACGCGCCCACGCCAACTTCACCGAGAACCAAATTTCCTTCCTTGGTGCCCTTCTCATCTCTGGCCTGCAATATCCCGTTGCTGCTGCTGCTCTTGGTGCCGGTTGGGTCTTTTCCCGCTTCATCTATGCCTACGGTTACACCTCTGGCAAGGGCCCCAAAGGACGCATGATGTATGATACCTCGCAATCTTGGCACCGTGAAAGACTCGTCAACTAACTCATTCGCCTAGGGGCTCTATTGGATCTTTCCTGTTTGACACCTCCTTGAAGGTTATGTCTGCTTACGTCTCTGTCGGCTTGGCTTTCGGACAATAAAAGCCTTGTGTTATAGACTATCAAATTCATCCGTAATAAGTTGCTGGCACTAATCATTGCTATTCAAACCGAGCCACACGAGAGCCACTATTCATTCCTGCGCCATGTCCCAGCCAACCGTGTTCATAAACCCATTGACGCCAGTTCTTTTGCCTTGGTACATATGTTTTGTTTGGTACTAAGTAACATGATGTAAAAAAAAAAAAGAGAAATAAATAAAATAAACAAAAGATTCATAACACATATTCATACCCGTGCTTCGTTTGTTGCCTCTATGCACGCTCGCACTGGTCGAGTGCTGTGTTCCTTTCCGTGAAGCCTATCTGCGAAGCTTTCTCTTCTTCAATTCCTGCGTGAAGGGCTCCTGGCCACTGTCATCGCCCGAGGCTGGATCTTCTGTAGCGACGGGGGCCTTGTCATGGCTCTCCATGAACCGCTCGATACCATTGTTACCAAGGAGGTAATCGCCATAGTATTTCAACGCATCAAAAATTTCTTCCCCCGTGGGGACGATGTGCTCCTTGGGCAAAAGGAAGCCATAGCTCCCAGTGTCACGAAGCTTGATTTGGTAGCTAAAGTGAGCCCGCATCTCGTGGTAAAACCAGTCAACAGCAGACCCCCCTCCGGACTCTACCCGAGACCAGTGTCGCTCGCCTCCCAAATCCCGTGCCGACACAGCGCCCTCGCAGGCAGATGAGACAGTGTAAGACTCACCGTTCGAGAGTCGAATGGACTTGGCAATGCCCGCGGCAAGTTCTTCAAGGTTTTCCAAATTTGGAGGATCCACTGAACATGTGTAGGAGAAGGGGTACAGGATCTGTTGGGAGTACGCGTGAAGGTCAACCAGCCCAACAAATCGAACATTGTTTCTCCAAGACTGGTTGCGTGCCCAAGCTGCTAGCTGAAGTGCCTCTGTGGCTTGGAACGGCTTCTCACCTCCGTAACTCTCGGAACAAGGGTCCCGTTGGACTCGAGAGCCATCCCACTCAAACCCAAAGGCACGATCGAGATCAAGACCACGACAGAACTGAAGGTTCGTTTGTTGTCTTGTCTTGCGCCAAAGACGATCAACGTTCCAAGTGTAATCGAAACCGTCCGGATTCGCGACAGGAATGAAGACAATGTCAAATCTGTCGAGGAATTTTGTAATCAACCGCTCCTTGCCATATGATGTAACGAAGGACCAGGCCAGATAATTGACAGTGCTTGTTGAGATCCACTCCCGAGCATGGGAGCCACCCATAATAACAATCGTTTTGCGAGGTGGTGGCACTGGGTTTGTTGATGGAACACCGACCCGAAGAGCCGGAATGTCACGACCTTCGTAAGATTTGCCAATGGTGGTATATTCCACATATGATGGGAACATAGCTTCGAGGAGGCGCATCCAACGGACGATGACAGGAAGGGGCTGGTAGTCTTGGAAAAATAGATTGTCGCCGGCAGAGGGTGCTGAGGCAAGGACTGGAGGGCCGGTACGGGGGTCCGAGCCGTGGGGATTGTTACCAGCCGGGAGCGATTGATAAACAGCGGCAGCGAGGTCGGGAATCAAAGTTGACTGGGCATATCGAAGAGATCTGGGGAGGAGACTAAGCAGAGGGGCAACTTCATCAGTGTGCAGTCGAATGTCGACGTAGTCCTCAGTAAAAGCCCAGACATCGAGAAACAAGCGACCGACGGCGTCGGACAGGGCGCCCTCCTCCTCAGCGGTGGATATATTGAATCGAAGAACGAGCTGGTTCGCATACTGAGCACGGAGTTGATTGAGCACGGCAGGTTTTGGGTCGTCCTTGGTCTTTGTGGGATGGCGTCCAAAGACGAACTCGATGGCGTTATCGCGAAGCTTCGTGAGGAACGGAAAGAGGCGGGTATTTTCGCCACCAGTGGTGTCAGGGGAGTTGCGGGCATAGGGGTTGTTGGTCGCGGCAGAGCGTTGACCATCAATGCCAGCAGCGCTGGCGGTCTGTAGAAGGAGCAGTGAGGCTGCTGCGATGCGGACGGCCGACACCTTCATCTTGAATCAACGAGTGGCTAAATGCTGATTGATCTGTGTCACAGAGGTCCAGCCCTTGGGCAGGGGGGAGGCCAGAAGATGATGAGGCTGTCGGTTGAAGATGTCAGAGTTCAAGCGCTGCACGCTGACGACGACGATGATAACGAAGGTATGGTATAGTGGAAGGGGTGGTGCGTGGTGAACAATGGTTAATCCAGAATACGACGAGACAACTCATGCACGTAATGATGATCCAGAGGCGGGATAGGTGGATGGGGCGCAGCGGGGCTGTTGGAGAAGGTACGTAGCTGGATAGCGAGTGCTCGCCAGTGCAGCATTTTTTTCGGCTGCCTGGCGGCCTTGGATGGTACCTGGCTGTGTGCGCTCACGGTGGGGCACAAGGTGAACTGACTATTTTTTATGATGGCCATGTTTCCCATGTGTTTCTAGATGTGCCCACGACGCGTGCTCTTGACAACGGCAGTTTTATTAGCTTGCCCAAGGAGGATAAGCCCTTCGCGGCGCCTCCAACACCACAAACTAGGTTTCTGCACCAGGTTTCAACCTTGCTTTAGTGGTTCGCTCAAGCGAATCGCCTGTCAGCCAGTCGAGCCGTTCGGAATGGTCGGTACATTCGTCGACGGGTGGTGAGAGAAGACGCGCCGCGGTCAGCTGGCATGGGCTGGCGGGGCTGGGCTGGGAAGGGTAGGTCGGGCATTCATCCTCATGGTGCCATTGCATCTCAGCGCGGCCCTGACAAGGGCATTGGTTGCTTGGATGAACCGCCTCGCAAAAGAAAAACCAAATAATAGAGGCCCTACCAATTTGTTTGGTCGTCGCTACGCCCAGCCCGTACCCAATAATTAGCAGAAGAGGGGCAACGACAGAGGGGGCAGAGGTGGGACATACGCTGGAACCCACCCAGTGCCTGTGCCTTGCTTAGCACCTACAGTTGGGAAGGTTATAGGGCGCTTGGGGCACCTAAGATACCTGGCTTCGGCGTCTTCACCTGCGAGGTACCAGCGCGGTGGAGCGGACAGCGGGAGTTGGGAGGAACCTAGCAAGGGAGAGGATGGGAGCGAGGGAGGAAAAGCAAACGTCAAGGGAGAGGCCCAAGGCCCACAGCGCCAGGGAATTATGCACTGTACGCCAGCCACACGGGAACCAGCCAGAGTCAAGCTTTCTCGCGTATGGAGCGTGTACCCCGGGCCACCCAGCCACATGGAATTCGGCACCCCGGGCACTGTATTGACAGGGCCCCAGCCAATGAGCGCCGCCTGTCGAGTGCCAGCTCAGGTCCCAGCCAGCCCAAGTCCCAGCCCCTGGACGCGCCGCCACCGGGGCGCAAAGACGGCCGAAGAGGCTACGAATAGCAGGTAGGTGCCCAGTGCCCACCAAAGGACTTTGGGGGCACTGGGATGGCGGGCGTTGCAGCGGCGCTGGCACTGGCGTAATTTGTACTGGCATTGCAACTGGCGTTGCATCGCGGTCCAGCGCCTACCAGCCCAAACATGTCCCCATCAAGCCAGACCGGACGACGTTCACCTTGACATCAGCGTCGCCAATCTTGGTCCTCCTTTGGCCATCACTTCCTCCTTTTCGCCATTGAGCCTATTCGACGCTGTCTCCCAGACAGGTTCCTCAATGAACTCCGCCGTTGCTCTTGGGTTTTCCCGCTAGCTCCGGTAGGTCTCGAGCCGCCGCTCTACTTGCACCCTTTCGCTTCGCCTTCGTCTCCCGAGCAAGTCGAACTACGTACCATACGTCTACGACGCCAGTCCACGTCCGCATACACCACATCCACAACCCACATCCCACTTCCACGTCTCCCGTGTTTCTTGTCCTAGGCCGCAACGTCGCCGCACTCACTTCTTTCCTTCTTTCCTTCCTTCATTCGCCTTCCTCTCGCCCAACTCGAACTCTGATCCGAACTCGACCCGCTCTCCATCGCCCCGGCTGGTGGCCGCGTACCATGAGCAGTCGCTGCCATGCCCTTCCTTCGCCGTCGTGGCATCATGGCCAGTGAGACCGATATGCGCCGTCATACGCTCTTCGCGCCGGGCTCCCCTACCTCTGACGCGCCCCCGAACCTCCCGACACAAACTGAAGTCAACAGCGACAACGATGTCGAGACCGAACCTATCGCCCTCCAGACCACCCGAGAATCTACTATTAGCCGCCCCGAATCCCCCCCGATCCAGGAGGAAAACAACAAACACCGTCGCTTTTCTGTCTTGAGGTTTCGCAATGCCTCGGACTCCCAGTTGTCCATCCGGGCTAAGCAGCAGGCTGAGAAGCCCCCTCCTGTTCCGCGACGTACCTCGCCCCCCCTTTGCACCTCCCTGCTAGCATGCCTTTTTTGCTGACATCCACCCTAGCCCCCGAAATAATCACTACTGCTCCCACCAACGACTTCAATGGACCGAAGAAGAGGCCTTCGCGCATAGGATTAAGTGCAAAGCTCCGACGCTCCAACGAGATCGCTCGCGATGAGCCCGTCCCCGGTCGACCCGCGCCAAGGAAGACGTTCAGAAGATCCTTTACTGAGGAGAGGAGCCGTCATGTTCTCGCAACCCTGGAGGAGCCCGAATCGCCTCGCCCCTCGACCCAGGCCACCCACAGCAGCCCCAATGGTACCATACTGACGCCGCCCCCAAATCGACAGTCTGAGTCGTCGAGATCAGATGCCAGCTCCAACGACCGCCATTCGCACCAGAGCCCGAGCACGACCCCAAAGAAGTCGACAACACCCTTCTTCAAGTTGCGCAGGGCCAAGAAGCCTCCCGAGCCTTTGTTCCCCGTCGCACATTTGCAGCAACCAAAGAGCAGAACCCCGCATGGCATCTCCTCGACATCCTCCTTGAACATCACAGCCACCCCGAGACCCGGTTCTGCCCAAACCAGCGACTTCCCCATGACAGGCACAGTCAGGAGTGAGCATGCGCCGAGGCTCAGTCAGTCCCCTGCTGCCGCTTTGTTCGCCCCTGGCGGAACACACTCTGGGGCGTCATCCCCTACTAGGACCAATCTATTGCGAGGAAGATCATCAACTATGAGCTCGATGGGTCGTGACTCCACGGATGACCATCTGCTGCCTCCAACAACCCGAACTTCCTCGTCTACGGGCCGCAAGAGCTTTGGCGATTTATTTGGGCTGACTCGCCTACGTCAAAACTCTGAACTTAGTCGCCAAGGGACATTGACTCCTACCACCCCTGGTTCAATTGCATCCAAGAACAACTCCCTCCAGTTGGCCAGGGAGTCATTTGTGCTGCCAGAACGTCGGGGCGACGAGTCTGCTGCTAAATATCTGGTGTTCCTTGAAGATGTTGCAAGTCGAGGCATCATTGCTTCCACTCTGGCCAAAAACTCAGATCCCTTTTTCTTATCCGTGCTGAGGAGCTACATGCGCAGCTTTAGCTTCTTCGGCGATCCGATGGACATGTGCATCCGCAAACTTCTAATGGAAGCGGAACTTCCAAAGGAGACACAGCAGATTGACCGCTTCCTACAGGCCTTTGCAAATCGATATCACGAGTGCAACCCGGGCATTTACTCGTCCCCTGACCAGGCGTACTTCATTGCATTTTCCCTTCTCATCCTCCACACCGATGTCTTCAATAAGAACAATAAGCACAAGATGCAAAAGCCTGACTATCTGAAGAACACGCGTGGGGAGGGAGTTTTTGACGACGTTTTAGAGTGCTTTTACGACAACATCACATATACCCCATTTATTCACGTTGAGGACGACTTTGAGCATGGCGATCGTTTTGCGTCGCACAGATCGAGGCGCAAGCCTCTCCTCCCATCTTCATCCAACGACCCTGCTAAAAGAGCGATAAAAGAGCCCATTGACCCATACACCCTAATTCTCGATGGAAACCTGGATGCGCTTCGCCCTAACCTAAAAGAGGCAATGAATCTCGACGACCACTACAACTACCTTGGTTCTGCAACCCGGCTGGATTTGAGGGACCTGCAAAAGACCTTTTTTAGAACTGGTGTTCTGCAAATCGTTTCGGCGAGGTCGCGCCCTGATGCGTTCATGTCCGAGCAGACTTCATTGAATCCTGAAGAAGCCCATCCCGGAATCGTGGACATCAAAGTTACCAAAGTCGGCCTGTTGTGGAGAAAGGATATCAAGAAGAGGAAGGCACGCTCGCCTTGGCAGGAATGGGGCGCGATTCTCACTGGCGCTCAGCTATACTTCTTCAGAAATACGAGCTGGGTTAAATCGTTAATGCACCAATATGACAATCATATCAAGGCTGGAAACGATGGCATTCCTTTGATTTTCAATCCACCCTTGGAAGAATTCAAGCCGGATGGCCTTATGTCTACACAAGGAGCCGTGGCTCTTCTTGACACAACCTATAAGAAGCACAAGAATGCATTCGTCTATGTGCGACAAGGTGGTTTGGAAGAGGTTCTCTTGGCTGACAATGAAGAGGAGTTGAATGACTGGCTTGCCAAGCTCAACTATGCCGCGGCCTTCAGGACCACAGGTGTGAGAATGCGTGGTGTCATCGGTGGAAACTATGATGGCCAAGGGCGTCGCGGCATGAGACGACTGGACAATGCTGATGGCGCCCAGCTGGTCCAGACTCCGACGGGGCTTGTGTCAATTGCGCGAAGCCGTATTGACCACAAGATGGCTGAGGATATCTCAACCGCCCGTCGTGAAGTCATGCAGCAAAAAATTGCCGAGGCGGAAGAGAAAATCCAGGAGTGCCAAAAGCAGCTGGACGACCAGCTGAGGAATGCACGCCATGTACAAATCCTGGCACCAATTCAGCCGAGGACGCGGGAGCAACTCATATCTGCGGCAGCTCGCATATCCGCGCAATTGAAGTGGACTCGCATGAATATTTGGAAGGAAAAATGTCATCGAGATATCCTCGTGCAGGACCTCGAGGACGAGCACCCCACGCCAAACTCTGCGTACACGCCCACCAAACAGCAATCGAATCGTCATTCTTACAGGACAGGGTCGCCAACGCCCCGCCCAACCCACGCTCGGAGAGGTTCCAGGTCAACACATCACTCTGGAACTGACGTCGCCCCTCGAACACCCACGGAACCCCCCTTGGCGAATGTTCCTGACGCGACAGAAGCCGAGAGTGATCTTCCGTCGCCTACAGATACAGTATTCCAAACACCTCCTCAAAGCGCCACACACCAACGGCAAAGCTCTCGGGATCTATCCAATGTGAAGCTTGACGCTGCAAGCACGAGGCACGGTTCTATTTCGAGTGTCGCAGGATCGCCTATTCAGCAGGTCACCTCGGCTCCTCAGGCGAAATCCCCGCCCGGCGATGAAGATGCCAAGTCACCCTCAGGACAGACTGAGCATGAGGACTCCGATGACCCCGACGCCGACGAGAGGAATTTACTGGAGCAGGCTGGCCTTTTAGAATCTAGGCCAAGCAGAGACCCCACGGATAAGATCCTGACATCAACGAGCGCTAACGGGCGCGATCGAGGTGCATCCATTGATAAGGATAAATTTGAGCGAAATAAAATCAGGCGAAGTCTGCAGCGCACCCTTAGGGAGGGCGCTGGTCATCTCTCTCACCACCGCAGCAAAAAGGGCAAAGAGCCAGCATTCAATGGTGCAGGTGACGAGGATTCAGGCGAGACGATGCTCTCGCGAGGGTCTGGTAGCTTTGTGGTTCACGGGAAGAAAGCCTCCGTCATCAACTTTGGCAGCGAGCTACAGAATATGTCGCAGGACGATTCTCTCCGTGCACGGAAACAAGCACAGCAACAAGACCCGCCCCTCTCCCCAGCAGCGAGCGAGGATGACTTTTACTCCATCGTGGGTGAATCGATAGAGGCAAGAGAGCGACGCGAATCAGCAGCTAGCGCCAGTACTGCTACGGCTCGAAGCTTTCGTGAGCTGCATCGGAAGTACTCTACTGCTCAGGCGGTTAGAAGTGCTTCGGTTGGCGGGAGATTGACGATTCCCTCGGACAATGAAAGTGAAGCGGCTGTGAGCTTTTCGGATGGTCGCCGAAGCCCACTGCCACCGATGGAAACCGAGACAGATGAGGAATTGGACGATGCCGGCGAGAAGAAGGATGACCTGGAGAGACGTGACTCTGATCAGGAGTCAATCCAGGATGTAGAGCAATTGCCTAGCCGCCCAGTCCAAGCGGTGAATGCATGATGCTTTCATACAGGGAGTTGATTTTTTCTTGTGGACATGTATTTGTGTTATTTAGCGTTTGTTGGGAAATGGAATCGCACACAAGCAAGAGCATATTTTGGGCATGCTTGGTTCTGCAAGGGATGAAAAAAGGACAATCAAGAGGCCGCTACGAGTCGAAAAGAGCTCTCGGCTGTGTAGTTTTTTATCACGATACGCAGACCGCGGGCCGGCTTCAATGAGGACATGTATCTAGACCTTTTCTTTTACTTTCCTACTCTCCCTCGAAACCCCTTTTTTTATTCATTGTTATTCAGTTCTAGGGGGAGGGAAAATCCTGTTTGACCAGTTTGGCGGAGCACAAAAAAGTAAGCGTAGAATTCAAATACTGTCACTTTCGCCTCACCATGTCAGTGCAAATTCCACTTGAAGTTGTGAGATGATGTGTGTTTTGTACAACGTGAACATCTTTTTGGGTTTATTCTGCCGATGGGGTGCTAGATCGTGAAAGACGCAGGGGTTGCCCGGGGTTTCTCTGGTGTCCTTTTTAATCTCGGCTGGAATGTCGCACGACGCGTCGTTGCATTGGCACGAGGACCACGATATTCTATTTTTTGCCCTTCTTCTTCTTCTTGGAGCTTGGTGGAGGCGCCCTTTCCACCTTGACTCCACCACCGCCAACCAGCTCCAGTGTCTCCTCATCCTTGACAATGCCTCCTTGGGTCGACTCTCCAGCCTTCTTCTTCCCCTTCTTACCCTTGGGGCGGTATGATGAACGATCCCGGAGAGGAAGCCAACGTTCCGGATCAGGTTTGGTCCCTTCGACATAATTTTTGGGCAGTCGCGTCTTTCTACGTCTCTTCTTGGGCTTCTCGCTCGATTCCTGGGGAGCAGATCGTTTGCCAGCCTGAGTGGGATTAGAGGCTGTAGCAATGCCCGCCTCAAGAAGAGCGTTGACATCCACTCCCTTGATGAGGACGTCGACGGGTGGGAGTTTCTCAATGTGTTGCTGCACATCTGATGGACGGGAGGGTGCGAGAGCAGCCACCAGCCCGGCAGCAGCAATATCGGATTCGTGTTGCTCGTCAAATAGCCTCTGGAATGAAGCGGCAGCCAATTGCAGATCTTGGGGGTTGGACGATTTCATAAGCTCAACACCGGCTTCCTCCAAGAGTGAAGCAGCGGACCCGGAGGGGCGCGTCTGCCAGTGCGTAGCCGCCTTTACCAGCTCAGATTTAGCGGAAGACTCTCGTCCCTGCGATCTGTTCAGAGCCACAGCAAGTGCAACAAGGCCGCCAGAAAATCGGACATCCATAGCCTCGGGTGATTGGGGATTCTCCAGGCGCTGCAGGAATGATTCCAGAATCGATAAGGCTGAACCAGCATGCCCATTGTCAAGTTGAATTTGAACAATGGCTAAGATAAGACCGACATCACTGGGTCTTTTACCTGCTAGGACCTGAAGTTTTCGAATCAACTGTTTCCCGGTGGCTCCTTCAGCAGTAGCAGCAGCATTCAGAACAGAGAGAATATTGATGTCAGCGGAGGTGGAAGGGTGCTCTGCCTGCTGCAGGAGTGTAGCGGTGCGGGACTTGACCCCTGGGGCTTTGGATGCTTGTAAGTTTACAACTAATTTGTTGCGGCGGAGAATGTTTGCTTGGTAATTGAAGAGCTTAGACGCCTTGTCACTTTCTGCTATTGTTTCGAATTTTCGTTGTAGTATAAATGCGTTTCCGATATCCGAGTCTAATGCCAATGTATTGTTTTGAGCGATGATTGTGAGCTCGGGATCCTCATCACTATATTGCAAAATTGGTTAGTGCTGAAATAGAGGAGAACATGGCTCGGTCTGGTAGGAACGCACTTCGGCTTGGCAAGCGAACTGTACAAATCGAGAGCTTCTTTAAGCTTGCCAGTTTTAGCGTAGACAAACGCTTGTTGTGCTAGAATAGGGCGCATTTCCAATTCCTTGTCTTCTTCTGTTAAGTCATCCGAGTTATCGCAGAGTCTGATGGCGCGTTGTAGCAGGTTGGCAGCATCATCTAGAGCACCTCGTGCGATGCAAGCACACGCCGCATTGTAGCAAACCTCGAAACCATCCGAATCTTGAACCGATGCAGGGTTTTCCGAAGCGTATCCCAGCCACTCCAACTGAGCAGAAACCGCGCGAGCGTTGATGGAAAGATCGTTTTCCTCATCAGCAGCTTCTTCAGCAAGAATACGATTGTAGATGGAACGGGCATTATCGAACCGTTCAGCACGATATGCGACCTGGGCGGCCACATGGCTAAAACTTCGCTTCCCTAGTCCAGCGGCTTGAAGGACGCTTGTAGCTTCGTCGAGCTTGCCCGTTTTATAGAGGGCGTAAGCTTTCTCAAGAACACATAGTGCGTTGAGTTTCGTGCCGCCTTCATCAATGGCGCGCAGAACATCGTCAAACCGGTCGAGCTTAAGGAGGGCGACAACGCGGGTGTGCTGGCTGTTTACATCGGTCTTGTTGGCCTTGATAGCAGCGTTTGCAGCCTTGAGGATCTCATCGTGGTCTTCGATAGAGGACGCCCGCAGCAAAGCGCTGAGGGTGGCAGCAGGATCTTGAGGCATTGTGGCTCTACGAGGGCCAATTCATGACCAGGACAGCTGGCGCCGTGGGTGTTGATGGAACGACGCGAACGACGGGGATATAGGAGCTATCCGACGTGGGCGACGATGTCGCCTAGGCCTATTGCTGAAGAGGTAGGTATGTTGCTGATGTCGTCTGTCGTGTGTCTAGGCGCACGGCGAATTCGAGGTAACGTGGTGGCGGGGCATAACGTGTGGATTTTTGGACAGCGGGGCTCATCAATTCAGATTTAGGTGTGGTAGCCTTCACCGTGCGTAAACATACAACACACATTAATCTGCACTGTTCTGTGATCCTTCTTTCAGCTTCATTTTCTCGTGGTCAATTTGTACCAATTCAAAGATAGGCGTCTTTAATTTAACACACACTCTGGAATATCCAGCACCCTAAAATGTAGTTGGATCTGATTAGTCAGCATGAAACATTCGATATCGCCTTCCATATACAAATTACAGGAGGTCTCGAAGGCTCTTGTGTGTAGATTGAAGCAGCTTATCACCTGATCTAGCAGCCGACTTTGAGGCTGACTGGCCCGCACCCTGACTTTTGGGCTTTAAACTTGACCTAGGTTTGCATTAGACCTGGTTGGTTGCTGACCTGCCTGACCTAACCCTTGTAATAGCTGCCGCAAACGCTGTTTGATTGATCTAGCTACCGCAATAGCTATGTGCTTGACCTAGGCCCTGACGGTAAACCGGGCCCTATTTAACCCGGGCTATGATAATGACCCGGCTAGTTCGTCATGTGATTAGTCCTGAGACCTAGCATGTTATTGTTACAGGCTGGGTCTACGCCCCAGCCCCTACCAGCGGTCCGACAGTTAGATACTAGTTTATCAAGTTGACGGACAGCTTCGATCAATACATATCCTTTTACCTTGTGCCGCAACGGATAGCGGTTTACGCCGCTGGAGGCCGTAGTGCTAGGTCTCGTTTTAGCCTCCGAGGCCGAATCTTCACAGTCATACAATATTGAGAGTATTTGATTTAGTATAAATAATAATGATACTAGTATTTATTTAAACCATGGACAATAATTAACGGGAAAGGGGCTCAGTTTGGTATTTTTCTTGTTTTTTTAATTCTTTTTTTTTTAAAAAAAGAAAAAAAAAAAGCCGATGTCGAAGACAAAAGTTTATCCAGCCACTGCTAGCCACATACTGCAGGACTTGCTTGAGCATTATTCGCTCCCAAAGAGGTTCCACCACTTTTTACGCTTCTTGCCTTCTTCGGGCGGGTACATGTACAGTGGATATGCCGGGTTGGGGATTCCCATTCCTCGTCTTGACTCTCGCCGTCGAATTTCACCAAGCTTGGTGCTATCAGAAGCTATAGTCACCAGAGAGACCCTGTTTTCAGCCACTGAAATTTTCTTGCTATTTCGATCCCGTGGAATCTTTTGGCGATGCCGGGTTGATGACCGGGTTGATGACCGACTTGTTGAGCTCGAGCCTGGGTTCTTGCTTTTGTTTTTCCCTGGTTTGGCCCCGGGCTTCTTGAGGGCTTTGGGCTTCTTGGACTTGCCCTGACTATCTGACTGACGAGAATGATGCCGGCTTTGCTTCTTACCCTTGCTTGTGATGCCACGTCGCGAGCTACTGAAGTTTGCCCCTGAACTGACTCGTTGAGACAAGTCCTCGATAGTGCGTATTGCATCAAGGCTTGTTCCGTGTGATAGAGCTAATAAGGAGTTGTAGTCAACCACGGGAGGCTGACGACTTCCAAAGCTCCGGACAACCTTGTTTAGGGCGGCGGTGAGCCTCTTTACGATCCGGTTTAATGCCGACTGTGACGCAACTGGCAGGCATTTTACTTTAGATGCACGAGCGACGTGGGTTTGCAGATGCAGATAGGCAAGACTCACCATCGCCTTCCTCAAACTGAGCCCCATTTCGCAAGACGTGAGACGAGTAAGCCCGACGCACTCTTGCCCGATCAGAACGCAAGGAGCTGCCTAGACTCGATTGGAGACTGTCAGACGAGGCGTCATCACCCCCATTGTCCTCGTTACCGTGATGACTTTTGAGCAACGATAAACATTTGGTATACGTATCGAGCAGTGATGTAACTGCGGTCCCAAAGGACCCCATGGTGACCGGGTGTTGCAACTTGGCAGCCGGCCGGCTAGATTGCATGAGGAATCACGACACGACGTGGGCTGGGCCCCGTTATCGGAGAGAGCACGTGGACGCGCAAAGACCCTTGTTGGGAGTGAGGATTTGTGACCTGGAACCTGTTGAAGCCACAGCCTCTCCCGTTACCAGTCCACCGCCCACTGCCTACCCACCCCGATGAGCGCGAATGGATGGCAGGGCGTGACGGTGTGCGTTTGACCAGGGTTGTCAGGGTCCCACGCTCCTGTGTCCGCCAAAGGACGCCAGAAAGGAAAGAAAAAAACAAAGTGCTCGCACGCACAGAGCCCAACCCACATGCCGCAGGCTGCATACCGCCCGCTGCTGCGAACAAGACAGAGACAAGTCGCCGCTGGGCTTAAGCCCTTGAGATAACCAGCGGGCGAAGCATGATGATAAGTCATGCAGGGACAACACCCTTGTCCCGCGCCCCGAGTGATGCACAGGTACGTATCCGGATTGGCAGTCTTACAGCCAGTAGTATGTACATATTGTGCTTGTCAAGCTGGATGAGCAAGTAGCACGGGCCAGGCGCTTGAAACACCATAGATACGGCAGAGATGCCCAAAGCCGGCCGCCAGGAGTCGAGGCCGTTGACGCGAACAAATTCTTTCAACAGGGGCCGCGTCCGGTGTTCGGAAGCGCGTGAGCAGGTCCAATTTTCCTTGAATAGCCACCCCAGCATCGGTTTGGGGTCGATGGGGTCCGATCGCTGCGAACAGCTATTTACCTTACGTACCGACTTACAAAGAGAAGGGCGAAAGTGGACCGAGAAAACGCCGCCAACTCACAGCAAACAGTGCCAAAATGGGACCAACAGGGACAGGCCCGAAGCTACAGGGGGCTGTCGCTGGCGTGGGAGCATGTGTGTGTGTGTAGCGAATGTGTCTTCAGAATCCACGTCCGGAAAGGCAGAACCAGAGCCGGAGAGGGCGGAGTGAGGGTGGAGGGCGGAAGACGTAACCGCTGGCCACCAGGCCAGGCGAGCGGCGAGAAGATTTGAGAGGTTTGGAGAGGGTGTGGGGGTACTACTGCGGAGAGCCTGGATGGCTTCTGCGACCTAATCAATCAATAATCAATCAGCTGGCGGCCCACAGAGGTACCCGCAGACGTCGTCTCTTGTCTCAAGCCCGGCCATGGATCCGTCAATCATCATCGTCGGCCTGACCACGATCAACAATCATGATCCAGCATGGCTTCACACCCCGGTAGTCCAGCTACGGCACCGTCCCCTTCGCCCGTTTCGCGCCCGTGAGACCGCCCCCAATGTTGCCCCCAATGGCGAGCAAATGCTAGATTATCTCGGGCTTTTTTTTTTCTTCTCCTAGAGAAAGGGAAAAATTTTTCTTGCCTGCCACAAAAAACGGCTAGTTTCCTGTCCCTCAAGCAGCACGACAAGGAGGGCCGCAAGCCACCACACATTGCTTGTACGTACATGCATCCTCTCTCACCCACATGCGCATCCACCTTGCTGCTACCCACCACTTGCTAAAAAGAACACTCAAGGCGCAATACAACGCCTTTCTCATATCAGACAAACGCAAGGCAGGGTTTCGCGTCAGTCCCGCCCCAGCAAATCAAGACCCATGCGCTATCAGGGTCCCTCGGGTTCCTGGTGTCCTCTTGGTTCCCTTTAGGTCTGGTCTGCCTGCTTGTTGCGCCGCCCCCTCCCCCTTCCCTCCCTCCCGTAGCTTGCGGACTACCCGTGGGACTAATCCTGGCCCTTCCCGTGGGCTTCCCGTGGGCCTCGCTGCCCTCCCTCGCGCGCGCCCCCCACCCTCCCCGTTGCCTGTGCTGCTTGTGGTGCCATGGCCCTGCGGGTCTCGACGTGGGAGCCGTGATGCCATCTGCCAGTCTGCGGGCGCAACCGGTCTGGGATTCGTGGGTTGGCCGTGGATGGCGATGGCGAGAGCGGATGATAACGTCGCAGCAGTGGATCCCTCCTTTCTTCTCTGCTAGCACACTACACGGCTCCCGCAACGCTCTCGACCCGTCTGCTACCTTGCCCGTCGCCGTTGCCGTCGTGGTCCCTGCTGTCGCCCGCGTCCTCCACGCTCGTGGGCCCTTCGTACCTTGCTAACAATCTTGACCCGGAATCGCTAAACCCCAGTATCCCTGGGCACGAATCTCGACATCGGCCTGCCTTATGATTAGAGCCGCCCGCCTGTCCCCAGCGGCTGCGGGATCCTCTTTGCTCCATCCCATATCTCTCTCCCGCCTCCCTCAACCCGCCCATGGCCACAGCATTTCGACTCCGTAAACCATCGACTTCCAGGTTCGAAGAACCCCAATGCCGCCCTCTCCCTCCCGTTCACCACCTCCGGCCTCGACGCCGCCTGCCCCCCACGACGACTCTCATCTGCCCAAAGGACAATGTCGCTACATCATGATGATTCCCGAGCTCAAGGGTCAGCGCTGTGGTTGCTCGGGTTTTGATCACAACAAAGCCCTGCCCGGTGCCACGTGCCATTGCGGGCATCTCTCCTGCTTCCACATGGCTTCCTCAGAAGCCCCTTCGCCTGGCCAGAACAGAGCAGAGATTGAAACTATCAAGCAGCGACTCCAAGGTCTTGAGGATAACGCCATCCGCAGCGACCACGACAGGCTGGACGATGTTGTCGCGCGCGTTAGCGAACTAGAGGAGACTGTTGAGAGAAACAAGGATGATGCCCTCGCCGAACTCAAAGGATCTTTCCGAAACAGCTTTGCCGCCTGGCAAATGGTTGAGCAGTTGCAGAAGCGCATGAAGGACCTGGAAGAGCTCTACCAGGCTCAAAGCCAACAGATCGCCCAGGCTAGCAGGGACATGGACGACATGCGAAACCGCCAGCTTGAGTTGCTGGACAGCGACGAAATTCTGGAGGAGAGGATCGAAAAGCTTGAAAGTGCCGAGCCATTACTCTCGCCTCCTCAGGACGCATCGCCAACTGACTCATCGTTTGATGCCATCCAGCTCTCCACAGGTGCGACTCCTGAGCTCCACCGACAACCGAACCCCTCATCCATCCCCATGACACGAGCCTCATCGTCCTCGGCATCATCCAGGCCATGGACTATTCACATTTCTCTAATGCCGTCCAAGGAGCAACCATTCCCTTTCGAGAAGGACACCACCGCCTATAAAAGGTGTCTGTCCCGCGGCCTCCACAGAATGGTGGCTGTTGAAGGCGACGATGCGCAATCCTTCTCCACGGCCGTGTCGAGAGCATTCGGCTCGGTCCTCAAGGGCCGCCCATGGATGCCGCTGCAGGCAAAGCTCTGCGATGCTGCACAGCTCAAAGGTCTTCCGATGCTCCGCCCCCTTGATCCCAGGCTCGCCAACGGCGAATACGACAGAGACTTCATCCGGAACCACTGTGCAGTAGTGGACTCGAATGGCAAGCTTGATTCACTCTACATCGCCATGCAGCACGACACCCTGTCATGGAAGTTCCTAAGACAATCGCCTGCTTATTTGGAAGGCTTGGAGTCAAGCTGGGAGCACGATGTCTATCTTGATCAAAAGGACGAAAAAGATCCAACTGTCTTATTTGATTATTTTCTTGGCACCGACGATCAACTCGCAGCAGGCACCATCGTGGCCCCCTTCGGAACTCTAAAGCGAAGTGTCTCAGAGGTTTCATTCACTTCCGGTCTTGATGAATCTGATGCATCGAGGGCAAAAATGCCTCGGACCTGCAAATCGGGGCGGATAGAGCTCCGACGAGGGGTCGAGACTGCCTGACGAGCGTTGGTGGATATCCAAGGACATGAGAAACTGAGTTATTTTTATTGAACGATATAGAAAGGCCGGAAACACTGGGAGCAAATGGATTTGGACTTGATTTTTTTTTCTTTTTCAGCGGGAACATAATGAGGCGTTTAAACAGTGTTGGAGTTGATACCTCGGGAGCGATTCGAGGCCTGCCTGAACCCCGCGTTCAGCAACCACGACATTGGAGAATTAGAGATGCATAGAAGAAAGGGCTGGCTAATATACCCCGAGATGCTGTATGTATATTCACGGCTTAAGTAGAAAAGCTCTGTATTTGAATTTCATCTGCTGTGGACAAACGTTGGCTCCTACATTCGAGCGAGATGTGAAAACTCGTATACTGCGTGAGCGAAACCTGCAAGCACCAAGGTGAGTCATTTCGCCAACGGTCCCCTGAGGTCGTCTGCGTGAGGCGATGCATTCCCCACTCGGTATCCTCTCTCACCTCGACAACTGGAACGTCGCGGTTGAGCAGCTGAGAGCAAGCCGGACATTGAGCTTCGGTCATTTCATTAGAGAAAGTGGATCGGCCAACTGTTCTAGCGTTCCAACGGGGGCAGGCACAACACGGTCTTGGCTCTTTAGCACTGATTGATAAGGGAGAACCTCGGCGGGAAATTCAGCGTGCCAATTGGCGCGGGCTTTCGGAAATGGTGATCAAGGCGGTCTTGTGGGAGGGAAACCTTGAATTCTCGGACACTCAGCCCGTAGTTACACGCGGCCTCTGCGAAGACAAGGAGGCAGCAAAAGCTTGATACCCACGGCCAGTAGCCAAGGCGGTCTGGGATCATGGGGTTGGCTTTTTTTCATCTGTGGGGGGGTTTTTTTTTTTGCACGACATCCCCCCTGGCGAACGAAGAAAAAAATTGTCTCTCGAGTGCTCCGTCATCTTGGCAAATTAGGCCCAAGCCAGCCTCCGCGATCTACGCCTGACTGACGGCATCGATATTGGCTCAGGTTCCATCACGGCGCCCCTCACAGCAAGGTTTGCATGTGCACCGCACCAGGCCGGGGCAAACCCTCGGGTGGTAATGCCCCCAAGGTATCCATATCTTCCCCCCGATGCTCGCAAGGCCGACCTATGTACTCCAGGCGCGTGTGCGGTGTCGACCAAGAAATAGGGTGGCCGATTAGGCCTCAGCAGACGAACCCACTAGAACAAGGAATGCCTGGGGAGCCTGGTCGAGCTTATTGACGCCAAACAGACAGCGGGCTGAGCCTACCCATCTCCTGCGCCAAAGAATCGGACGTTGAGCCGTGTCCGCCGCCTACAAAACCATCTGTTGCCATCGAGCCTATGCTATACATTCCAGTGCATCGTTTTCAACGTGGCTCGCTGTCTTACTGTTGAGTGGTTTCATCGTGTTTTCAACGTCATTGTTCGTGTATCTGGATTGCGATTGTGCGGGATCGGCAATGCTTGTACTCGTCCTTCAACACTATAACACCAATATATATGTAGCAAGTACTTGATGCCGTCCTTTTTTTGTTTGGCATATAGCTTGTCCAAGTCCATAACTTGTTACAATTCAACCCTTCGATCGATGGTTGCACTTGGATGCACTTCTCCACAAAATTAATCCCACTCGTCCATTCACGTGACACGTGCAGAGAAATCAGTTGCTAGGGGCCCGCCAGGTCGCCATATTTGACTAACCGTGTGTTATTCAAGCCGCTCCAACACGACCACAGAGTTAACATCCAGTCGTCTATTCAACTCGGATTATAGGCGCATTTGCTTTGCTTTTTTCTTTGAAAGACGCTTTTTATAGTACAGACTGTAATAACTATACCTGTCGGGATTTCCATGAATCAACCAACCACACATTCCCCAGGGCGTACGAGGGTCAGTGGATACCGACGGAACGGCAAATTGAAATCGTGTGAGCCCTGTAGGAAAAGCAAATTGAGATGCGATCATTCTCTTCCTATCTGTGGAAGATGTCTTGCGAAGCGAAAAGGCGACCGATGTACCTACCACCCAAATCCATTGAGTCGAGACCCTCAGAGCAGCGTTGTAAGTGATTGAGGCCGTCATTTTCTGGCCTACCCTCGACGATACTACCCATGCAATGCCCAATCCTAACACCACCAGGCCGAACAGTTTGTGCCAAGATCCATCATTCCGGCAACTGTAGTCCATGATGCAGCTCGCTCAAGCGAGGAAATCTCAATTGAGCCCTGTGACCAAGTGCCGGACACGCACCCCCCTACACAGGTTGTTGTAGAGCCACCTTTGCAGGCTCACGAGGAATCTGCCGTGACAACCCAAGCCCTCGAAGCCGCCTTAAATTTGAATAATGCAAGAAGTCCGGTGTTTCTTGGCGCCACCTCTTTCTCGTCTATTCTCACAGAAAATTTGAACAATATCCATGATGCTTTCCCTAGTGCGAAAGCGCCCAGCCAAAAACATGATGAAATCTCCGCCGACACGGTTGCACATGGCTGCCGGGTATTATCCTTCCTCAGAGACAGGGATGTGATAGAGCAGGGAATCGAGCGCTGGTATAGAAAGAGCGAAGGGTCGTGTATCTGCCCCGAGTTTATCATGAGCCAATGGCTGCACCAGTTATGGCAACACCATGAGCATTCCTTGAACAGCCCCGATCACGAACCCATGCTGCAACTGTGTCAAAATGTATGGAGCTCAACAAAGGTTCCAATCCCAGTTGGTAAACAAACACTCGTCTCGGAATGGGTAAGGAAAGGTACAGGTCATGATCTTCGATGGCAGGTGATTGGACTCGTCGCAATCGTTGTTGGGCTATGTGTTGTCGCCATGCCCGCATCTGACGAGTTCTTCATCAATCATGGAATTTCGCGCGATACCATCCTAAATAATATGTTGGAGCTTTCGCAGTCCTGCGTGAGTTTCTGCCGCGCTCTTAATGCAATGGATGATTTGTTTGTCTGGCTTCTCTACGAACGCGTGAGACTTCTGCGTGCGGTCAAGGGGGAAGGGGGCTACGAAACATATCGTGCTGGGGGCGAGACCATAGATGCCCTTGTCGTCCTAGGTCTGCATCAGAGCAATCGTTATACCAACAATGTCCCGTTCTTTCTGTTGGAGTTGAGAAGACGACTGGTTTGCGGCGTATGCACCATGGAAACCAGCACGGCTGCATTCCTTGGCCGCCCCAAACGACTCCTATATCGCTACAGCGACATAGAAGCCCCGCTGGACCTCAAGGATGAACAAATTACCTTGGAGGGTGCTGAGTTGGCAGCTATTTTAGCCGGCCTCCACGCTGACGGGTTCAACAAAGATAAGAGGCTCTACCGCACCACATGGTTGAGATTGTGGCTGCCCTTTGACCAAATCCGAGAAGAAATACTCGACCTAGCTCTCGGCAGGCACATGGCAGAGGATGTTTTGCGACGAGCAGAATCCATCCAGAAACGAGGCGTGCAAGAATGGTCTCGGCTTCCGCCATTTATGCGGGAAGCCGGGCACCAACTGACGCAGAACCGCATGCTGCCTCCGCTAGAGGTTTTGTACCGGACATTGTTTCAACAAGACTACTACTCCAATCAACTTTTGCTGCAGCGGGTATTGATACTGAAGACGGGAGCTGGTCCCGAGCGTCTGGTCGGCGTTGCGCAGCGTATCCTCAGGGACACACTGCTCATCACACAACGCAACGACATTGGGACCATGTTCGAAATGGACTTTGTATTCTTGCTCATCATGCACGGGATGCGCAGCGCCGCCGTCTTGGCTGTGGAATTGCTGAAGCAGGAACAGCGCCGGGCTGGATCGGACAAGCCGCTGTTGCCACGAAGCCGAACCATCCAGGACCTGTCCGTCTTTGCCGCGCGACTCGGCGCCGTCGACCCTTCCAACAAAGGCTTCGGCATATGCGAACAAGGGCGACGAGTGCTTGTTTTTATTCTAGACCAAATCCTCGGCCCAGAGACCACTACCACCGTGCAGGATTCACATTCGCCGCATACAACGCCGACGCCACAGATGGACACTGGTGGCGCTGTACTGCAGCCTGCTGGGCCTGTTGGCAATTCGGGCTCGGAGGTGTTCGCCGATCTAAATTTAGATCAGATTATGGGTTATGGGTCTACCATAACCCTGGGAAGTGATCATGACTTTGTTCAATGGCTGGAAAACGTGAATTGGGATGAATTTGATGCATGAGTCTTTCATTCAACCTCTCGGGTATGCGATAGGCAAAACTGGCTGGCGGTGCTCTCGGACTGAAAAATTACCTAAGCCTACATGATACGGAGTCAATCCGAGCACGAACACGCGAAAATAAAACCATAATACTTTTGTAGCAATCTTTATATACATATATCAACGATAATATATACATTATATATGTTATGGTTATCTGGCTGAAGAAGGAGGCTTAGCTTTCGAGTATTGTAATTCCTGTCCGAGAGATCGGAATCAAAAGCTACTCCGATTATTAAGTGGGCCCGCGACATGTCGGAGTTCGGAGTAGACGATCGGAATACACACACTCGGAGTTGGTTGTGTATAAGACAGCGAGCACATCAGGTATTTTGAAGCAGCAATGCCATTCTAATTCAGCAAATCGTGCCGATAACTCAAAATTAATTATATACTTATCTTCTTTCTTCGATATCGGAATAATGGCCCCCTTCCCGGATTCACAGCTGCTGGGCGAATGGTTGGCGCAACATGCGGACAAATTGGCGGGGGCTGCCATTGCAGTCATCTCCAAGGACGGACAGACAAACAGCGCGGCCATTGGGTGTCTGGACGTGGGGAGTGACGGAATGGTGACCAAATCCACGCCATTCATGCTTGGCTCAATCTGCAAGGTGTTTACAGCAACATTGGTTCTGCAGCTTGTCCAGCAGGGCCAAATCTCACTGGATGATTCCATCGTCCAGCGGCTTCCGGAGACGAAGCGCCTATACCCGGACGCAAGCAACGAAGCATCGATACGTCAGATTCTGGGGCACTCTGGGGGCCTGGTTGATATCTTTGAACCGGTCAGCGACTTGGACGATGCTGTCGACAAACTGGCTCGACAAGGGCTCCTGGCGAATCCCGGAGCGATGGTTTCCTACAGCAACGCTGGGTACATACTTCTCGGGGCCCTGCTTGAAAGACTAACGGGATCAAGCTGGGAAGTTTTGTTCCGGTCGCGTATTGTCGGCAGTTCTCAACCAGGGCCGAAGAGGGCAGCTCTGAGTATCGGCAGCGTAGACCCACCCGTTTCCGAGGACCCACTGGTTGCCGAAGATCATGTCCTTGGTCCGGATGGGACATTCCGACGACAATTGATGTGGCCACGCCTGACAGGTCTTTTTGCGGCAGCAGGAACGGTAACAGCGGCGTCTGTCGAGGACACCGCTGGTATACTGAGAAGCCTGTTTTGGGGCGATGTGGTAACACCGACCTCCCGTCGGGAAATGTCAACGCTCCGATACCGTCTCCCAGGCCCAAGCCTTTGGTGTGAGGGCTGGGGCTTGGGCTGGAGCGTCGTTGATGCAAGCCGGGGCTTGGTTGGCCACATGGGAGGATCGTCAACGTTCATTTTGGGGAGCGAGGAAATGGGCAGAGCCGTTGTGTTTCTTTCCAACACGGCCAATGGCGCATTTGTCGGCCGCCAGCTTGCACTCCGAGCCATGGGGCTCGACCATGTGCAAATCCCGCCCATTGTCACAGCTCCGGGTGTCGTTGATATTCCGCTAGCCAGTTTCCAGGGAAGATATGGAATTCCGGTATTTTACTGCGATGTATCGGTGTCGGCCGAGGTCCCGGACAAGCTACAGGTCAAGTCGAGCCTTGATCAAGGAGGCCCAATTATTCTGCAACACCTTGCTGGCTCGACCTTTACGGGGGAGTTAATGACCATGCCGACTGAGTTTACATTTGTACGAAACTCCGAGGGCACCAATGTCAGGTTCTTGCACGCTGGCTTCCGGGCGCTCGTCAGGATTGCCGACGAATAGCGCGTGGGCATGCTATGGCTTGTGAAGGTTCGGAGTTTTGCTGGGGATCAGAGGCACGGAGTACACTGGATCTGGCCTTGATAGTGAGCTTGCTTACATTTTGTCTCTCCTTGGAATAATAATGATAAAGAAGTCATGTTGAGACCACTCGCTCGGCATTGAGTAATAAACGTGCTTGATGGCTTGATCAAGTCCTTGTTCATGAGATGGTGTTGTGCAGAGACACTAAACGGAGGGTCGTGTCCGTTTTGACGAGCTTACGGTAACCGTGCACCGTTTTTGGAGCTGGCCTATGCACAGCTTGCATAAAACTTGGAGACGGAGTTGGTCTACCAAAGGTACATGGGGCCGGGTGGACCGGCGGCGTGCCACGGCAGGGGACTTGGCTCACTGTGGCCGTCCGCGCTCCAGGGACTCGGTGCATTGAAGGCGGCCAGCACTTAGGTGGTCCAGATCCAGAGGTGGAGGCCCGGCACCGACGAGAGTCGCGCCTCAGCCTCACGGAACTCCACTGCGCCCATCTCCTCTCCTCCAGCATCGTCATCTCCAACTCTGCCCATTGTCACGTTTTGCACGTCACTTGCACTCGGGTGGCTTCTCACTCTCGGTGCGCCCTGCCGCCTCCCTGTGCTTCAATTCCTGATTGAGAGCTCTCTTCCTCCAGGTGCACTTCCTTTTCTGCGCTCTGCTTCCCCACGCGACCAAGATGGATCTGGATATTGAAATGGACGATGCCGTCGACACGACGCTCGACGCGCCCATTGTCGACTCTGCACACAATGATATTCTCGTGAGTCTGCACGGAGATTTCCCTCAGGCCCAAGCTAACCTCCTGTTTCTAGCAGCCCGATGAGCCAGAAGAACTCGGCGAGGTCGCCGACGACGATCCTCCCACCGATGATTCAAAGAAGGTGGTGCCGAACAAGATCAACATCCGCGGCGTGGACAGCCTACACACATCAGACATTAAAGCCTACGTCAAATCGTTTTTCGGTGACGTCGACCGCGTCGAATGGGTCGACGACACTTCAGCCAACCTTGTTTTTGGCTCCGAGGCGACAGCCCGGGATGCCATCGTCGCTCTGAGCGCAGTTCCCGTCGCCGATGCCACTGCTCTCTCAATTGACGAGTCCCTACCCGCAAAGCCAGTGGACGGCAAACCCGAAATCAACCTGCACCTACGATTTGCTGTGGAGACGGACAAGAAGGCGGTCGGTGCCGCACTGCGCAGTCGCTACTACCTCCTTCACCCCGAGCATGATCCTGAAGAGCGTCGGCGACGACAGCAAGACGGTCGTTCCAGGTACAGAGAGCGGGATGGTGACTATCGTCGGGATAGCGATTATCGTCGAGACGACTACCGCAGGGACGGCGACAGACGACGGAGACGTGACTCGGAGGAAGACATCGAGACATTTGAAGCAAGCATGTACGACGACGCCCCACGCTCATCTAGAGATCGACGGGATTCATGGTCAGAAGATCGCCCGCGATCCTTTGCCAATGAAAACAGGGGCAAAGAATTATTCGCCGACCGCAGAACCAGGCGCGATCGATCGGCATCGCCCAGGCGAGACGGCGACGGAGATGACCTTATGGCCGACCGAGCCAGCTCGTCAGGCAACAGAGCGAGGGCTCGCACCCTCAAGGATCGCATATCATCCGACAACAGTATCAAGGAGTTGTTCCCAAGCAAGTCGTCAGGAAAGGGCGGCGGCCGGCTGGACCAGCTCGAACGCGCCATTGGCTCGGCACACCTTAAGGAGGAGGACCGGCCCAAGATCGTCTCCGTTCCTGACGGACCCGATCGCGGCACCTTCAACATCCGCGGCCTTGCGAGCCAGCGCGGCGAAGGCGAGGGTTTCTCCATCAAAGGCGCTGCGGCGGGCGCCAATGCGCGCGAGCTGTTTCCGGGCAAGTTTAGCGGCAACAACTCTGGCAAGGAGCTATTCGATGGAAACCGAACAAAGAAGCGACAGAAAGCCGAGGATCTCTTTTCATAGTTGGAGGATGACGAATATTGGAAGTTACAAAATGAACACGACTAGTCAATAGTTTGGATGGGCGGGTGGATGCATCCGCGGATAGATGGTCATGATACGATACCACGGCGCAACAAAATCAGTAGTAATGCTCTGGGCAAAGCCTTTTGTTTCTCAACCACTGTTCTGTTCTGTTTCGAGCTTGACTGTGACGCGACGGCGCATCCGAGTGAACTTTGCCACTTGACAGGAATCACCACCACTTTTCCAGCAGAACTTGGGTCTTGTCCAGCCCAAGTCCTTCTTCAGAAGTCAGCAGCTGAACCAACTCGTCTGTCATGGCCTGGGGGCCGCAAACGTAGACGACTGTAGAGGCTCGTTCCCCATCGCCAACTGCAGCTCTCAGGTCGCCGTAGTTGAGACGGCGCCCCCGTATCTCCAACCCTGACCTGCCCGGCTCCCCTCCCAGGCCTTGCGTGAGAGGCGAATCAGACGACGCGCTTCCTGTCGCAAACACTTGCAGCCTGCCCTTGAGCCCGCCCTCCTCGAACAGCCTGGAAATCCTATCGAGGAAGACAATCTCGGCGACGCCGCCCCTCGGCAGCTTGCTGGCGTACAGCACCTCGACGTGGCCGTCGAAACTGCCCTCGGCTATGGAGCTCATCATGCTCATGAGGGGGTTAACTCCCACGCCACCCGCCACGAAGACGATGCGGTCGAGTTCGCGGACCGCCCTGTCCGTCGGGGGGAAGACGAAGCTGCCGCCAACGCGCACCTGGAGCGTCGACCCGAGGATCTCGGCGGTCGGGCGCCAGAGCCACGCCGCGGGCGCATTATCCGGCGACTCCTGCACGGCGAGCTCGAGGTAGGGCTCTTGCGCCGATGCTGCTGCCGATGGTGGGGATGTGATTGTGAAGCCGCCCGCCTTAGGGATGCCGGGGACGTACGTGTCGAGCCATTGACCGGCCGAGAACTGCAAGTGACGGTGGAATCAGTCATGAGCCATCCATTTCCATCATATTTAATAAGGTAAAGAAGAATAATAAGAGAAAGAAGAAAAGGGGGAGGGGGCGGAAAGAGCAAGAGCATGGGGGTCTAGTTCCAGATGTGAAGAAGCCAATCGAAATGATTATCATGGCGTATGTTGCTCGAGGATCAGACCAGTTCAGCGGGCTAATCAAAGGAGCAGGCCAAGATGGAAAATTTTAAATCTCATGGTATAGCTGCTGTCGCATTAAACGATCTGATTGAAGATGATGCCGTATGAAGGACGTTGTGAAGTTCCTCGATTGGTGACGCAGCTTCGTCATGAACAATGGGGAGTTCAAAGGCCATTTTGAGCTACGCATATTTGAACTGTGTATTCAAAACTTGCTGATCGTCTTCACAACGCATAAGGGTCTCTCCATAAAGTTTCCGTATTGCATTGCCCTCAGTGGTTTGTTGCGAAGGCAATCGTACCACGGGATTAGAAAGGCTGTGACCCATCCTCAGAGAAACTTGAACAACTTGACGCATCTCAATGAAAACCTTGAAAAAGAAAGACCCTCTTTAGGAGAGAATGCCTACCGTCACAGGCCCAGATTGGAGCATTAGCCGAAAGAGCCGCACTCGTTCGTTGACTTGATCTATGCGGCCGAGCGTCACATCAAGAAGACTCTATTTCACCCATTTGGTCAGCCAAAGTACAAGGTCGTATCATTTGGACCATGCTAGATACCTCGTTTCTGGGTTCCTGAGCTGTTCGCTCAATGTGGCTGGTGCGACTCGTCATGTTTGCCTTGTTCGCCCTGATCAAAGTCGATAAGAGCGACACCCCTTGCGTCCGGACCAAATTAATACAGTTCCTAGAATACTTGGCGGCCTTTGGGTTCATCAAATTGGCGTTACTATTGGAAAATGGCTGAGTGTACGCAGAGTAATGGTCAAGCTGAGTTTATTTCCATGTGGGGTAGGTACACAGCATTCCTTCACGCCTATCTATCATTATGGGTAGTTACTAATGGCATACCTCCACTCTGATGCCAAGGTCGGCGGATCCTCACAAAATATGTACCTGTTTGAAGCGACAACTGCAAATAAACAGAGACGTTTGATCGTCATTTTAATTTGTTTCTATCTTCCTCAATTTTTGGGATCCTCCGATCCCGTCATAAACTGCCCTTCTCTCTCATTACATACATCGGCACATCGACACATTGTTCAGCCCGTATCAATTATAGACAATTTAGGACGACTCCGTCCAGTTGACCTGGTCCATGACCTGTCCTGCAGTTGGATGGGTGTATGCAATTCTCAACCGTAGTCGCAAGGGCTGAAGTATCGGTTAGCAAGTCTAGCTTGAAAAAGAAATAGAGGATGAAGAAAAATACGTACCCCCTTGCACCCAGATACTCTCATCATCTGGGTGGCTTCGGCTCCGGGTCCGAGGTCCGAGGAAGAAATGCTCAACAGCTGCAGCTTCTGAGACTTGGGCACAGCAGCCTGCAGTCCGACATTGCTCAAGGTACCCGATCCATTGTTGCGGAATTTCGCAGTGGCCTGGATCATGCCCTCAGCATTGCGCTGGATCTGGAACGTCAGGTTAAGGTCATTGGCATCATAGCAGGCAATTCCAGCAGGGGCTGGAGGGGCTGCTGGCTGAGGAGTGGTCGCCGACATTTGCGACATGAGATCGAGGCCTGCCGAGGGAGGCGCTGGGGACGCAGTGGAGGGCTCAGGACCGGATCCAAACAGGTCCATGATAGACGAAACGTTGGATTGCTGAGGAGGTGGTGATGTGGAGGTGGGAGCGGGCGAAGACGTGCCACCTAGAATATCGGCAAGGAGGTCGGCGTTTGTAGTCGACGGCGCGGTTGAGGGTGCGGCAGCGGGGCCATCCATAATGTCGAGGAGATCCTGCTCCGTAGGCTTGATGACACGCGATTTCCGGTTGGCTGCTTTTTTCTTGGTAGGTGCCTGGCCAAGAACTCGCGACTCCTCCTTGATCTGGGGAACAGGCATCTTTTCCAACACACCCCTGCGAACCTGATCCACCGAGAAGAGATTTCCGTACTCGACGGCTCGCTGTTGGATCTCGACATCAAGGCTAGTCTGGTGTTGCTGCAAAAGTCGTCGGACTCGCTCAACCTGGGCTGCGTCCGAGAACCGTGTTGTCAGCTTCATAAGCGCTGTTACAATATACTCAGTCGAAACTTGAGTAGCATAGGCACTGTTGAGAATGAGCGAGAATAGGTCAACAATCTCATGATCTTTGACCTCCTGGACCAATTCTTCTTCTTCATATTGCCCGCCCTTCAAGAGAGCATCTGCGTATTCACCGATACACCAGGCTCCGGCCTGTGTTAAGCTTTCCTGGGTAATGTCCTTCTTGAGGTTGACGTAGAGCTTCTGGACGGCATATGTTTGCAGCTCGGGTGTGGTGGCAACCAATCGGACAAACGACGACAAAATCTGTTCCTTGACATAGTTGCCAGCCAATGACAAGACACGCAGCATTGTGTCAAAATGCCAGCGCTTGTTCGGGGCAAACTTGTCAGCCGCTATGCCAATCTGACTTGTCATGGTTGGTTTGAACTCGTTATCAGCGACCTCGAGGAAAGCGAGGAGCTCCCGGATCAGAACACGCACGTTGCTTTCGTTAATGAGAGTGAAGCTGAGATCCAAGGCTCGGCGTCGAATGCTGATATCGGGGTCGCGCAAACACTCGAGAATCGTGTTCCTATGTCTCTGTACAGCGTTTGGTTCAATTGCGACGACTTTGATCAGGGTGTTGAGAGCTACATATCGAATATTGTTGTCGCGGTTGGTAAGGAATTTGCCCAAAATATTTACACCAAGGACTCGCAGACCCGAGTCAGCCTCGATATCGAGGATAGTGCGGACGGCTTCGTACAGAATCGAGTTGCCGACGTTTTTGGATGCCTCGGTGTTGGTAGCAACCTGCGCGAGTATGTCGTTGATCTGCTCGCTGATCTGGGCGTCGCCCACAGCTAGCACTCGCAGTAGGTGCAGAATCTTGACTTGGAGGAAGGGGTCCGTAATGCCCGTCACATCATGCTCGGGGGCATACCCTGACGTGGCCAGACTCTTGAGGCTCCTGACAAGTCCAGGGACGAAGGGTCTGAACTTTTCGACGATCCCTTCCTCTCCCCCTTCCTCCTCATCGGCCTCGCAAAGGCTGGTAACCAGAGTAAGACCACAAAGCAAAACTCCGTGGTTCCGATCCGAAAGGAGCTGGGTTGCCTTCTCGAGAAAATGCTCCTGGAGGTCGGGCACCTTGCGACATATGCGCATGGCACACAGAGCGGCCTTTCGTCTGATGTAAGGGTTGGAGGTGGAAATTAGGTTCTCGATTTCGGGGAAGAGATCTCGCGACATTTCGATCGAGGCAATGTTGCCTAGGGTGCAGAGCGCAAGGCCGACGACATATTGATTGGAGTGTCCGAGGTCACTGGGTTCGAGGTCAGCGATGGCACTGATGGCGGGCAGGGACAAATATACTTCTTGAGCGAGTTGGTGACTAGGGTCAAGACCTCTTGGTTCTCATCAAGCAGCAGACTTGTAGCAAGGTGTCCTAGGCGCTTGTCGGCGAATCGAGGAGAGGCGAGGAGCTTCAAACACTCAATCTGTCCAAAGTGGGTTCGCTCTCCAAGTGTAAAGAGGTAGAGGAGCTTCGCAACGTTGTTTCGCCTGGGCCGTGTAATATCAGTATGCCAATCTTTGTCTCAGAAACTATGGACACCAACCGGATGTTGGGATCGTGGCTATCTTCCCTGAAGCTGGCACGGATGGCAGCACTCTCCTTTTGGATGACGGCTCGTTCGTCGGCAATGGTCTTGGCCGCCCGCACATTGCGGATGAACTGTTTTACTGCAGCACCAGGAGATCAGCCGTAGCTCTTTCGTCATTCAGAGCCGCCTCGGGCGGGGGAGGCGGCTGTCGTGGCCAGAACCATACAGGAACTCATCTTGAAGTGATGGATGACGACCCGGCGATTGGGCCGCCTTGGGGATACTGATCCAGGGGCTGTGAAGGTGTGTTGGAGGGACAAAAGGATCGCCCAGGATCAATCAGCTCCAAGATTAACCAGGAGGCCAAATGAAGGTCGAGAAAGAGGGACTGGGCTGGCGTATTTGAGGAGGCTTCCCTGGCTCAAGGCAGCTGTTTAACGCAGGTTGCGCCGTCACAGGTCGCTGCTCACACTGACGGTGTGCTGCTTGCTCTATGCTGCGGCGGACACATTTCAACGTGGGGCTTGGGGGGGTCGCAAAGCCAAGCAGAACCCCTGGGTACGTACCTTTCCATTCTCATCCCACCCAGCCCAGTCGACAAGGGGATGTCTGGCGAAGCGCTAGAGACTCCAGTTGGTGCTAAAACCAGTGTCGGAATAACCAACGGGCCGGGCCGAAGTCATCATCACAGCTACAAGTCGTCTCCCAAGCATTGGTGTAAGCAATCGTAGACATTAACTTGGTATAGAGTGTGCATCGCCTCATACAGCAAAGAATTCCCACCCCAATATTACACCTGGTCCCTTTTAGGTTGCTGATTTTCACTCCGTGTTCCTTGTAAAATCCGTATTTCCCATCAGAACGAAACCAAACCCCCTTGCGCCCAATTATTGTACATCAAGACGCTGAAATGGATGCGCCTCCGTGTTCAGCACCCATTTGTCCAAACTCACGACATCAAAGTCGCTAAAAATGAGGTAGAAATATTTCAGCGTCTCCGCTAGCCAGAAACTCTCCATACTGTCCATCTTGACAGGCTCCTTCTTGGTGACATCATCAATGGCCGAGGCCCCAATTTCGGTGTAAGTCGCCGTGTCGATTCGAAGGAACATTGCCCATGCCTTATCCATCCACGTCGGATCACCCGTCAACCGGTACATAATGAATATCGATTCAATAGCCTCCGGTCGTAGAATGTACTTGGGATCTCCCACGGCAGCCATGCCCTGAGGGATGTTGTGTGTCTCAACGACCTCTTCTGCTGTGGGTTTCTTCCAGTTCTTGTTCTTGACTGGCGGCGGTTCGAATTCGGTTGGATTCTGCTCGATAATCGCCTGTAACCAGGTCTGCTCATTCCAGGCACAATCTTCTAGGCTGGCATCGATGCCGCCGCATGGAACGAAATTAAAAACCTCCGGAGCGAGCCCCGTCTCTGTAGCATTATACGCCCAGATACAACCCTCGGTCAGTTGCGCTGCCACCTCAAGATCTCCCGGCTGCTCAAAGAGGCGACTAGCCAAGCCAACCATACCACCAGCGAAGCAGGTCAAATGTTGGCCACGGTACACCTCGGTGAATTTGGGCTTCTCGCCAGGTAGGTCAGTCACTACATAGTCGCCCGAGATTAGGATAGGTGTTTTCCATGGAGTAAGGGCCTTCCGGAAGAGATGTTTCTTGGCAACTGGCAAAAATTTCTCGTACATATCTCGTGGTTGGTTGAGTTGCCCCCCGAGAAGAAGATACTGTTTGGGAAGGTATTCATATAACGAATCAGACATGCCGCCAAGGGTAAAATCAGTGCCCGCATGAAACGCCGGTGTGTAGCCATCGATTTCTACTGGCCACATGCCGGGGAGGCGTGAGTTGAGTTGGGATTCTTCAAAGTGATCTCCAATTCTCTTGATGGCGTCATAATACTTCATGTCGCCTGTCAACTGAGACAACTTTGTGAATTCGAGGCTCATCGAGCCCATTTCCGAGACTAGCACATGTTGACTGGCGACTTGTTTTTTTCCATAAGCAAACCTGTAACGTGGGGTCAGCACTACTCAATGCAAGTTGCCTCTTTTAACAGGAAAAAAAAACAAGGAAAAGAGGGGAAGCCAAACTTACTGTTTCCAGTCCCATCTGGTTACAGGCATGTGGTTGGGGGTATCAAAGGCGCACATGAGAAGGTCGCCCACCTCAATGGCCTTGTTTAAAAGTGCCGTATGACACTTGCCACTTATTTCATAAGCGGATATAAACCCTCCAAGGTAGCGGATAGTGGTCTCGAAAATGTTGAGGAGTGGGATGGCGCTTCGTGAAAAGTCAATGCCTTGGGCGGCTGCAACAGCTACGGTAAACTCGTCCTTCATGTCCATGATCCACAGCGAGTCAAGCGAATCGACCAAAGTAGCCGCCCAACCGCCGAAGGGATCTTTGGTTTTCCCCGTGAGGGGTGTGACCTCGTCATGCATCCAAGCATAGTGAGAGTATCCTTTCCAACTATGCTCAAAGCTCTTTTTGACGGCGGCGAGGCGGTAGAGTCGCTGCTCGCGGGCAGCATCATCCTCTTTGGGGGACTCGGCCTGGATTCGAGGGATCTTGACGCCTTGACGCCCCGATGGTATGGGGGCGGGCTTCTCGACAGGATATCTCGCGGGGCGTGTGGCCCATTTGTGAGGTCCAGGGCCAGCCAGCGGATCGTCAGAGCCAAAGGAATTCCGGAGATAGAAAAAGCATAGAAGCCAAACTGCCGCCACCACAAGCCAGAGGCGACCGCCGCGCCTGAGGCCAGACATATTGCAGTGCGGTGCAGTGCGGTGCAGTAGGCCGAGCTGGCTGAACTAAGGCTGGTTGGAGGCTGACAATGGAGAGTCGGGAGAGGACGGCAAGACGCTCACATCTCAGCCCGAGGATGAAAGGATGGGGATTTGATGACGGCAACGCCAGGCAGGAAAACACAGTAGGTCATGAATTCGGGCGTCAGCCGCAATCCGGGTCTCGCTGTTGGCACGCATAGCTCCTCCCTGACATAGCCCTCTCCCTCGCTCCCTCGCGCCTGCACCTGAGCTCTGCTCCTCGTACCGTGCCCGTACCGAACCCGTACCGCACCCCTATCCGCAAGCTACTGATCCCCATACTAAATTGCCAGTCGTGGTAAAGACCGAAGGTAGCACCTTGAGGTGACACCCTACTGCACACCTCCCAAATGTGGCTGAACTCCAAGGGTGGGCTTTCTTGAGACCAAGAAATTACATGCTCCGGCGGGGGTGACACGTGCAAATGTCACCCAGTGGCTCAACCTTGGCTCCAGATGGTCTCTGATTGTTAGGATACATCTAGAAGACCCCTCACCAGAACCCCCAAAAGGAGATAGAATCATGCGCGCATGCATGCCTGTACCACGCGCGATACAGGCTCCCATATTCGACCACACGCTGTGCCGCCTCTGCTTACAGGCCCTGGGGCCCAAACGGGACCAAGACCGATCCGCTTCTCCAGCCGGAATCCGCCATCGCATTTCGAGGCCGAGCCCCAGCTTGCCCCAGCTCGCCCAACCAGCAGTCCCTGGTACCCTAGCCCCTCATCACCCGGGTGGACGCCGCGGCAGCAATAGTCTGAGACTGTTTGTTTTTTTAGCTATCCAACCCTCTGGGGCTGCCAATAGCGCCATTGCATGCTGACAGGCCCAGACTCGATATTTTCTGACAACCCCGTCACCCAGCGGAGCAAGGTTGTGAGACCGTTTGTTTCTCAGGCCAGATGGCAACAAACCTAACCAGCCAGAGGCATGGATTTCTCGTCTCCCCCACTCATGCCCTTCCCCCCTCTGCTGACCCCTGAATCCCGAGCAACAACCACCGCACATGGCCATTCACTTATCAATGCTCTGCAGAGTAAGCACACTGATCAGCCCGAATTGCGGCCCAGTCATCTGCAGAGAGAGACATGGCATTCGCAATCTACATCCCGTGCCGCCGCTGAACAGCAACCCACACCTGAATCCATTGTGGGCTGGCTGTAGGGCTGACGGGCACGACGCTGCGGGGATCATGCTGGTGGTGCTTTTCCTGTTGACCGCTTGTGATGCCCCTCAATCACAACCACGGCCAACCTTCTATCGTAGTCCAGCCTATGCAACAGTCGCAGATGAATATCTATTTCCAGCATCCCGCCAGCGGCGCTTACACGCGTCAGATACTCTTCACAGGTGCACACGTTTCACTACCTGGATGGTGGGAGTTTGATCCCGACTTGAAAGATTGCTCTATTGTCGCAGGCTATAGTTTGAACACCAGCTGTACAATAGGGCTGTTGAGAATAAGTGAACACGGAAACCAAGCCATCCCTCACAACATCAACCCAACCAGTCGTAGATGCTCCCCGAAACGCTTGCAATTTTGCCATTAAGAAAGCAGAAGAGTTCCCGCGGCCTCTGGACATCCTACATATTCACCAACCACCCGCCCCGCCAGTACACTTATCAAATGTGAAGGTGTAGAGATCAAACGGCCGAGGGATGGGTTGTTCGGGTATCAAAGTCCCATCCTTTACTTTTGCATCATGAGCTGGACGAACTCGTTGTCTGGCAATATTTGTGAGCGAATCGTTTTCAACATATGGCACTGTGTTCGACTTACAGTCAATGCGGCCATCACCGTCCTGGTCAGCCTCTCGGATCATCTCGTCAACCTCGTCATCAGTGAGCTTCTCACCGATAGAGGTCATGACGTGACGAAGCTCAGCAGCAGAGATAAAGCCGTTGTTGTCGCGGTCAAACACCTGAGATGGATCAATATTTCGGCTGGCTCAGAATCTTATGCATTTGCACCCACCTTGAAAGCTTCTCGGATCTCTTCCTCGGAGTCGGTGTCCTTCATTTTGCGAGCCATCATGGTAAGAAACTCTTTGCAGCTGTGTTAGGCCACAGCGATCGTAAAGAGAAAGAAGGGGGCTGTTGCCACGCACCAGGGAAATCGATAGTGCCATTGTTGTCGGCATCAACCTCGTTGATCATGTCCTGGAGCTCAGACTCGGAGGGGTTCTGACCCAGGGAGCGCATGACAGTGCCAAGCTCCTTGGTGGTAATCTGGCCTACAATATGTCATTTAGTCGACTATTACTGGGCCAATTCGCGTCGAATGGGTTTGGGGTGGTGGAGGAGCGATCTTAAACAGGTCGAAGGTGCAGTCGAGCGGGAGCCGCCAGGAGAAGTGTTGCGTAGCGTTGAGGGGGAGCGAACTCACCATCGCCATCCTTGTCCTGCGCGAACGGGTTAGCATTCAACAATCTCAACACAGCCGACAGGGCCATTTGGCCCAACAGAGGGCACGGGGTGAACATACAAAGAGGGAGAAGGCCTCCTTGAACTCAGAGACCTGCTCTTCGGTGAGAGAATCAGCCTATAGACATGTCTAGGTCAGTAGCAGGTTCAAACGAGGACAGCATCAGCAACGAGCGGCCCGCCCCTCCCAACGGACTGGCGGGGTCCAAGACAGGTAGAAACAGGGCGAAACCAGGGGAAGCAAGTTGAGAGAGGGCTCGCAAGATCGCAAAGACGCTGCTCCGGGGGAAATAGAAGAGACTCACCATTTTGGACGGTGGCGATAAGGAGAAGTTGGAGGTTAGGGGTTGGTGTTGATCGCGCAAGCAAACGGGAGATGAGATGGATAAGTTGTGAAGCCGCGGGGTTCTTGGCCAAGAAAGTCGGACCTTTTCGCAGGCGGGTTTGGAGCTTCGTGGGGACTGACGGGGACCCGACAGTGAGCGAATGGACGGAGAGTATGGGCTTCAGGGGGCGACAAAAATATGTTAGGTACCTTAGGCATACAGACCAGCTCCTACGGCATGCCCGCCCCTTCAGAGACATGCCGAGTTGGGGGACCAGCCACACTGAAGAGTCCCTAAAGGCGGGGAGGAGCCTGCACCAGGGATGTGTTTTAGGCATATTATCGGCAACGAACGCACTGTTTCCCGCACGGCCATGCATCAGTAGCCCCAGGGGCTTGACAGTAGCTTCACTGATGACATGTGTGCTAGAGCTCTCCGAGGGTCGGCCGCTGGAGCGGGTCCATTCTGCAGCTGCCTGGTCGAATTAGCACTGTACGGCTCCCTCCTGCACCAGCCCCAATCCCCGTCCGGCTCCAAGTTCGCCCATCTCGAGTTTGAGGCTGATTAGATACGTATCCTCACCATGCCGCTGAGGTAAGTTAAAGGACAGGACGGGACTGCGGCGCACGTCTCCCGCGGGCACATGCCTTGCCTACTACCTGGCCAACTTAGTAGCTTCGTAGTGGACACTTTGATTGTACGTAGTCCCCCCCATCGCGCTACAGCCCCCCCTGTCGACAAGTTGCCAGTGTGTCGTAACGCCCCCAATTCGTCAAACAACGTCGCCAGCTGCCAGTAATCCAGTGGAGTGCGCCAGCTAACCTAGGTAGCCAAGCACCGAGCCTCCAGCCAGAACTCCATCCTCCACCAAAGCTCCTCCATGACGTCCAACTCATCCGCGACCGTCTCATGACGCCTTTTCTGCGACCTGGCATACACAATCTCACCTTTCATATTTGTTCACACTGACGGTCGCTACGATCACCGCTTGCGTCCGCCATGTGGCGAGACCGCACTAACCTGTACGCATCTAGTCCATCCCTCCGGCCATGAACCGAAGCCATCGCAAGTTGCCAATGCTAATGCACTCTTTTTCATCCCCCTAGATACATCTCCTATCGCCAGTCGTATGCGCACCATCCCACGCAACGGAAACCCTACGGAGCCGGTGCGTCTGGAGCCGGTGGTGCCTTGGCCGATACCTACGGAAGCAGCAGCTATGCCAACGAAGACCGGCGCGGCCTGCTGTCGGCCGGCGCATTCGACGATGATGGCGACGCCGTGATTGAGATGGATCTCCTACCCCCGCGCTGGGCCGATATTTCCGACGAAATCACAGATCTGATCACCGACATTACTACCAAGAGCCAGAGCCTGGAAAAGCTTCATCAGAAGCATGTCCTACCGGGGTTTAATGACGACGACGCCAAGCGCGCAGAGGAGGCCCAGATCGAAAAGCTCACGCAACAGATCACAAAATCCTTTCACGACTGTCACCGGTGTATCCAGCAGGTTGAGCAAATGGTCCGCGAGTCAAAGAATGCCGGTACCATTAGCAGGGCTGAGGAGACCATGGCTAAGAATATACAAATATCCTTGGCTTCCAAGGTTCAAGACGCAAGCGCCAGCTTTAGGAAGAAGCAGAGCGCCTACCTAAAAAGTACAGCTCCAGCTCCTTTTCCTCTCTTTCGTTTTTCGAATAGTCTGGTTTACTGACACTGATTCCTAGAACTCCGGGGCATGGGTGGACTCGGCTCTCCCTTGGGTGAGCGATCCAGCACACCACAGCCAGGCTACTTCGATCCCTCTCTACAGGAGTCTGATGCTGATCGACATTTCTCTCAATCAACCCTACAGGCAGCGACTCAGCAGAGGATGTTGCATTCCAATGATGCCGTCATCGCCCAGCGCGAGCAAGAAATCGAAGACATTGCTCAGAGTATCATTGAGCTTTCAGATCTATTCCGCGATCTTCAGAACATGGTCATTGATCAAGGCACTATGCTGGATCGCATCGACTACAACGTCGAGCGCATGAACACGGAAGTCAAAGCCGCCGACAAGGAGCTGAACGTCGCCTCGGGGTATCAGCGTAAGACGACAAAGAGGAAAATCATCCTCCTTTTAATTCTTATCATTGCAGGCTTGTTCATCCTGCTGCTGATCAAACCAAAAAAGCACGACTGAATGTTATAAAGAAATTCCCATGTTAGGATACCCGCCATCATATTGGACTCTATCGCCACCTGTGGCGATATGCAATGAGATCCCAAGATGTTAGGCCAGGGCTGCATTTGCTGTTGATCAATCAAAAAAGGGTGCAACTGGTGGAGTTGAGTCTGGAGTCCTCTATACATGTACCAATACAATGTAAAGCACTTATGAAGGACATGTTACTGATGTAATTGGAGTAAAGGCATGTTTTTTATTAATATTATTACACATCCATCGCCCGTTTTCCCGCTTAGTGCATCGAATATTGCGCATCTCGTCATGCCTCACGCGTGGGTTTGGGGATGGGTTCTGGGGGGTCGTAAGCCTGGTTGATGAGTTTTGGATATTGATTCCAAAGCCTCGGCTTATAGTCCTCAAGTTGTTTGCTAAAGTGCGGAAGGGTTGGAAGAAGCTCCATGCCCCAGGCTTCATTGATCAAACGCTTCAGGTTGGCTGGGGAAAGTTCGCGCTCGTCCCTTGATCGATGTCGACTTCGACCAGGAACTTGGGCAACGGAAATGCGGGAGACGAGTGCGCTCTTGAGTACCTGGGTATTGATATGCAGTCCCCTGTCGCGGAGCGTCGCTAAAAAGTGTACTCCCCAGGCAATATCGAAATCTGTTGATTTTGCAGTGGTCACCTGCAGGAGTGCCCGAGTGGTTGGCGGGGAGGCTATCTTCTTGTCAAAGCTCCATCTAACAATCGCACGCTGTAATGATGAATCAAATAGCTTTGCGGCTGGGTGCTGCTGATTGGAAAGGGGAAGATCCGAAGGGATGCAGTGGACTGCATCTGGCGCTGTATGTCGCTTTGATTTGTGCTTGGTTCTTGGCCTTCCCTGAGGTTTTTCCCAAGAGGCGACCAGGTCTCCGGGTCTAACCTCATCTCTCCAAAATTCATCAAAGAATCCCGACAAGGTGTCTGTGTTTCGGGTACTGGAATCGTTTCCTTCATCAGTCCCTTTATATTCCCGCGAGTTTTTGTTTACGATAGGCTTCTGCTCCGATGGTAAATCATCCTGATGTACTGGAAGCAGACCTGCTGGTGTTGATGTGTAAAGATCAATAATCTCGTGACTCAACTGTTCAAATTCATCGAACCTTTCAAGTCGACCAAGATTGTAGAGGATAATGCGCCACCATTTGAGAGGTACTGCTACATCATGCTGTGCTACCCTTCGAATGATGTGAATTGCACGGTCTAGCTCAGGGTCTTGTCCTTTCCCATGAACTTTCTGCCTTACCTTCTTGGGAAAATACCATAGACTCCGGAAAACACGTTCCAAAAGCTTCATTGCAGTGGGATGTGACAACCCAATGTTATTGAACTCCATCTTATCCAGCAAGAGTCTAGCCCTTGCTAAATCATTTCTGGCCAAGGTCACTTCGAGTTGCTTGTTGAGATCCTTGGGAGGGGACGACCGTTTCTGCGCCTCTGGCCGACCAAGAGCAATAGACTCCACCTCGTGGAGGAGTTGTTCGTACTTTTCATCTTGGCGCCTCCTGGCTGCCTCTATAAGCATCCGTCTAGTGTCTTTATCGTCGAATTCGTCAGGATGCACGTCACAGTGAACCAGTTCCGTCAACAGTTCTTGCTGGCGCTCCTTTGCAAACGTAACTAGAGCCTTGCAATATGTTGTTTGTGCGATGGCAATGCCTAGTTTCTCGAACTGGGCAATGCGGCTCGCAACTTCGTCAGCATTCCCCTCCCTCAGTGCCAGCGACTGTAAAGACCGCGGTCCGATGGTTTTAAGGCCAAGCTTATGTATCAAGTCGATGGCGAACTCAACAGAAGCCCAAGGGCTGGCGAACCATCGAGCAGTGAACGAGTCACTGTATATTCCTTTGGACTTTTGGTATTTGGGGCTCAAATTAAAGGACTCCTCGGGTTCAGGAGGAGAGTCCCAATCTTCATCAATAATGGCCATTTCCCTCTCGGTTAATGGCTGAAGAGGATAGTAGCGGGCGCAGAATTTGAGAAATGGCAGAGACCTTGAATGTGATGGAAGATCACCGTACTGTACAAGTCGTTTTCTCCAAGCCCGAGCCGTCTGAGATTGCCCATACTCGAACAATGTAGGGATCAGATAGTCATACACCCTACGAAGAGGACTAAAGACATAGAGCTGCTTGAGAGTATCCTGAAGTTCCGGCGTTGGGTCGATGGCGAAGCTGGAAAGTAAGACTTGAAATTCGTCGAGGGTAGGAGTGAAATTTGGCATCAGCCGAATATGCCACATGTGGGCAGATTCGTAGTTAGCATAGCCAAGGTAAAAGTGAATGGTCCTAGCATAGAGCTCGGGCCATTCAAATTCAAATTGATCTCGGAGGTGTGTTGCGATGTCGTACAACACACTCATTCGTCCTGGGTCGTCCAGGGCTGCTTTCAATATATTGTTCCTCAAAATATCGGACCTGAGGTCAGTGATTTCGGCGAAATCTCCTTCGCTGCGAAGTTCTAGAAAGTAGGACCAAGCTTCCTTTGCTTCAAGGTTACTCCGTACGTCGAGCTCACGAGGTTCCAAAAGGGAGATTTCGTCTCTGTCCAAAGCGAGTTCTGTATTATACGTCGTTGGGGTCTCGGATCTCACGGGTTCATCCCATAACGGATGCCCCCGGGCACGCCAATGGGATTCACCCTGCCCCAGTCCTCCATCTTTGTTCCATTCGAGAAGCTCCGAAGGGTGAGGTGACTCGTTGGATGATGCTTCATTCCATGATTTCTCGGTTGTAGGTTGTAGAGGTTCCGATCTAAACAGACGACCAACTGGAGAACCTGGAATAATAGATGGAAACACTAGGGCAGTGGGGAGCAGAGGTCGAACTGGTGGGCAAGTAGGGCTTGCAGTGCGGCCGTTTAGGCTTGAATTAGAGGCGAGTCGCGATGGAGAGTGTCGAATTCGTCGCAAGATCTGATGCATTTGAGTTTGACCAGCTATCGTTGACGCATGTCACCGCATTGGGTCAAACGCAACAGAGAACAGCAGGCTCGTGGCCGCCGTTATTGAGAGTTGGGATTTTATCGCTGGAGCTTTGGCAACTTTTTGATTCGCCGGTTCGGAGCAACTTACCATCCATAGTACAATGGGACATGCAAGGGTGGCTACGGCGGCACGTGCATGAGCGCCAACGAGAACGCCGCAAGCTTTGCTGAGTCATGCCATCCTTCCGGCTCCAATCAGGTTATGGCCTCATTTCTTCTACCGAACCTCTACATCCTCTACTCACCACTCGCTCCCCCACCCGATTCTCACCAAGAAGCCGCTCGCGCAACACCGCAACAGTATTCATCATGGGGTATGTGTAATTGATTCAACATCACCACCCTCCGCGACACCGCCATCCGCCCTCGCCGATGTCAATTGCTCCAATTGCCATTTCCAGCCCAACAATCACATCATACGAGTTTCACGATTAACACTTTGCAGTCTCATCGACGCCAAGAACTCCGTGCCTCAGCACCAACGCGCCTACCAGGCTGCCTACAAGGCTCACACCCGTATCTGGCAGATTGTACGAACAATTGATATTCCTCTCGACGCCCAGAGCTTCCCACTGATCCATTCGATAGAGCCCTCGCAGCCGAGTCTTCCTGACCCCCTACCTCGTCCTCCTCTGGGGCTCTGCTGCCGGTGAGCCTTTCTTTATTTCCTAGGCCTTGTGTTATAAATTTTGATGGTATTGGAGTCTAACTTTTCTACAGCTGGTGTCTACGGCGCCGGTCGCAAGGTCTTCGGCTACAAGACCTACTTTGGCAAAGAATAAAGCGATGGACTTGTCGATGCCCCATATACCTCAGCTCGAAAGACAATGGAGGGGTTTTGTGAATAGTAGAGTGTCAATAGACGAACGCAGTTGAGATCCTTTAGACTCGTTCTCGCAAGTATGAAACCGTGACATATGCTATGCAATCGTGTTGCTTCTATTCACACGTCGTTTGCCATTATCAACCTTTACTCCATAACTAGAATACAGTCCGCGAAATGGGAATTTGCCTGCCTGCACCCACAAAGAGATTTTGCCGCATATGCCCTGCACCAGGTTCCATCTCTGATTATGTGCAGGTCGCATGCGTTTTACGCCTAATAGCCGGTGGCGCCAGGTGCCTTCTCGTCCTTCCGCAGGCTCACCAACAGTTCGCGGAAACGCTCCTTGCCAGAGCCAGCAGCTCCACCTTTAGTACCCTTGCCGCTGACGTCGACCAACTTAGCGATTCGATCCCAGCTCGTGCCACCGGAAACAGTGTCCTCTCGGCTCGCAAGGAATTCTTCGGCTTCCTTCCTCGTCTGTGCAATACCCTTCTCTTTCTTTCCATTGTAGTTTTCGTAGAAATCGTCAATATTTTGTTGGGCCTCTTTGATGGTTTCCTCTCGCTGGGCAGCAAACTGCTCGGCTCGTTTGGCGATTTGGGCATCTCTGCGCTCACGCCACTCCTTGATGACTTCGGCCTCCTCCTCTTCGGCTGCAAAGGCCTGCTGGTATCCTGAGTTGTAGCTGACGGAAGGTCCAGTGATGCTGGTGTTGCCTGGTGCGAGACCGGTGCCCTATTTCGCATTCGCGTTAGTTGGTTTCTTCCAGGCTGCAAGATGCGACTCACGGCGTCGGCGCTGGCTAGATCGGGGAATTGAGACTCGAAGGTAGAAGCAGTGTTGCCACCCTCGCCGAGGAGGTCGCCGCTAGATTCGGTGAATGCGGCAGCATCGTCACTGGTCGCAAACTGCACAGCATCGTCTCCCAGGAGAGCTTTCTCGCGGGCTAGAAAATCATCTGCCGCAGGGTCGGCGGCGTTGTCATGGACGTCGGTTTGCGCTTTGAGGCCCTGAGGTCAGTTACGGTTTCTCTACAGTGCTGCCTCCCCGTCATACTCACCACCGGCATCAAAGTCCTCGATCGATGGAAATCGGTCGGCCATTTTGAAATATGTAGCAGGTGGTGCGTCTGGAATTATCTTCGCTCGTTTGTTCTCGACGTTGAAATAGCCGGGTTTCGATGGGTGATGCTGATAGCTATGTGAGAGACAAACACGGTCGTTGCTGCCGGTACTTTAATGTTCCTCCTATTCAGGTAGGTGCTGGCAACAAGGTAGGAGCTGATGAGGTGGATTCTGCCGGGCGGTGAGGTGTGGTGGTTCAAGTGGCTACGTTGGCGCGGTGGATAATTTCGCATTAAAGCATGTCATTATGCACATATCCGCTACATCTCTTGTAGGGGATGTTTACTTATATGCTCGCCCGAGCTCCCATTCTGACCCTGCGCTGTTGTTTACAGTGTATCTTGATCATTTTCCCCCGTCGCAATCCTCACTCGCTCATCTCATCCAGCCCTGCGGCAGGTGTCTTCAAACAAACAACCGCAGGCCCGTCTGTTTGGGTCACCTGTGTGAGGAAGCCGCCGCGCGCAAGTTTTTCTGCATCCTAGCTGCAGGTGACAGTCGTAGACGACTTGCAGTGGCAACCACGGCAACTGCTCATCAGGACGCCCGTAGAATCAGTGCTCTGACTCCTGCGCTATCTCCACCCTGCCATAGACATTGCTTCGGTCCAATCCTGGCCAGTCTTTACCCCAATTTGAATATCCACAACATTTAGCGCAATCGCCATGGCTTACAACGATGATTCTGTGTTGGCGCGACTCTCATCGCTCAATGAGAGCCACGACAGCATTGCCACAGCTGCCCAATGGATCATGTTTCATAGGTAGGCTCCCTAAACATGGGTTTCTAATTTTTTCCAGCGGCAAAAGCATACTCACAACATCTATAGGAGACACGCGGATCGAACTGTGCAGCTTTGGTTGCAACGATTGAAGGACTCATCCAGCACTAAGCGTCTGAGTCTCATTTATCTCGCAAACGGTTTGTTCTATCACTTTTCAGTTGGGCCAATGGGCTTTAGTTAACATTGTTGTGATGATATAGAGGTGGCTCAGCAGTCCAAGATCCGTCATAAAGATGATTTTATCATTGCCTTCTCGCCTGTGATCGCCGAAGCCATTTCCCTTGGGTACAAAGGAGCGCCCGCAGATATTCAATCTAAGCTCAAACGAGTGGTCGATGTGTGGAGAGATAGGTCAATCTTTGAAGCACCAATCCAAGCCGCCATTGACAGTCGTCTTGAAGGTTCGTCCGATTCTATTCCTGACAATATCCATGCCGCTGATCAAATCAATCAGAGCTTGACAAAGCCCGTGGCAGTGCTAAACCGGGTTTTGGCGGTTCCCCGTTTGGCGGCTCAGCTCCTGTTCCATCAGAGTTTGCTCCTCTCATCTCTGCTCACCAAAACGTGGGCAAATTGGGCACGCCCTTGAAGGCTACCATCGCAACAGCAAACCAAGAATATGAGAAGCAAACGGATTCTTCTACGCCAGCACCATCAGCCCCTGTTTATGCCGCCCGCCTCAATGGTCTCCTCAAGACTCTTGCAAATGCCGAGAGTGCTGTTGCGGAATGCGTCAAGGCACGGGAGGGCCTCCTTTCTGGCCTCGAGAAGCTCCTCGATGCTAATCGCGCCGCCCTAGAGGAAGAAAAGGCCGCGGCCGCCCAGATTCTAAACAGGAAAAGCGAAATCGAAGAAAAGAAGCATCAGGTGGAGGTGGCGATTATGCGTGCTCTTGGCCCTTCTGAGAGCAACGGTGAGCAAGGAGACGACTGCGCCACCGCTGCATCTTCGGAGCCCAACAGGCCTGAAATGGAGGCGCTCACTCCTCCTGCCATGGACGAGGAGTCCTTTGAGCCTATTGAGCCTGAAGTTCCAGAGGCAGTTCCAGAGACCCAAGCATTGGCCGCCAGTGACGATATCTCTTCGAACCAGACACTATCTTACCAGTCCCTGCCGATTTCAACTAACGGGGCTAACAAGCGACGCCGCGTCGACGAGGGCGATGACTTTCCGGACCTTGGAGGAGACGATGGGATTGATGCGGATGTTGCAGAAATGCTCAAAGAGGAGGCTAAGGTGTAAGAGTGCATTTCCTTGCTTGGCAGATCATCTGCCAGCCGCCGTAAAGGATATTCTTCATTCGGAAATCCAACTCTGTATTTTAACTATTACTTTGTTTGTTTTCTTTCGTTTTAGCTTTGATAATGGGGAGAGAGGAGGAACTTTGGGAAGAATGTATAGTATAGCAATGAACGAGTGCACTTGCGGATGTGCATTGAAAGAAGCACTATTCACTACTTCTTTCCTAGATCACAATATAGACTAGTATTCAATGCACATCAAAAGGCATTTTATAGATTTTTGTTTCGGTGAATCAAATTCGGTCTACTTTTAGATTGGTAGTCAAATCGCCGGCGCGCGCCTCGGTATTCAAACAGCTGCTTTCGGCATCGGATCGGCCGGCCAGAGCGAGTTGCTCCGACCGAGACGCCACGCGGGCTGGGGATCCACCTAATTTTCGAACCTTTGCTCGCTCAGCAACTTTTAGCGGCTCGGAAATGCCTCTACGATGACGGCATCACATCCTCTCGAATTCTGATTTCTGCATCGCACTGCTGACCCAATCCGCGAGCATCTTCAATCTACTCCGCTCTGCCCTACCCAGCGACGCCAGTGAAGCGCTGAGGATGCTCCGGTGAGTGATCTTCTGAGCAACCCCCCACCGTCACCATGGTCTCGGGAGTAGCACGCCGCGTGCTGCTCCCACGCCTCGCTGAGGGCTCTCTGTTGGCTCCCCAGATGCCTCTGGCCGCATCACCGAGTCCATTGGCCATTGCCCTCCGCAAGACCGAATCACCACTCTCGTGCGCGAGGCGGTTTCACGCATCGCCATCTTGCCAAACGACACTCCCACCCTTCTCCATCGCAACGTTCCGGTTTTCGGCCAGCAGTCCTTTTCAATTCCCAAAGCATGTCCCGGTAAACGCACCACTCCGCCCGTTTTCTACAACATCGCGTCTTCAGCAACAGGTTCAAAACAAGTCAGAGGACGGGGCTAAGCAAAAGGTGGAGGTTGAGGTCGAGGATGATAACAAAAATGAGTTCACCAAAAGCGAAAAAGCCGCCCGCGCGGCTCAGGTCAATCTCTCTGCGAAGCTATCGAAAGAAGGCAAAGGTTCTGGCGGCGGCAAAGCTGGGTTTGGAGAAATTTGGCGATTGATCAAGATCGCGAGACCAGAACTCAAGTGGCTCTCTATCGCATTTGTCTTCCTGGTCATCTCCTCTAGCGTCACCATGTCCATTCCGTTTTCCGTCGGTCGCATCCTCGATATTGCTACCAAAGGCGATGCTGAGGATATTCGCATATTCGGTCTGACCCTGAGCCAGTTCTTTCTAGGCCTTGGCACTATTCTGACTGTAGGCGCCATGGCTAACTTCGGTCGTGTTGTTCTCCTTCGCATTGTTGGTGAGCGAGTTGTCGCTAGACTTCGATCTCAACTGTACCGGCGCACGTACGTTCAGGACGCTGAGTTTTTCGACGCGAACCGAGTGGGCGACCTTATTTCTCGACTCAGCTCCGATACCGTCATTGTAGGCAAGTCGGTCACTCAGAATATCAGCGATGGTCTCCGAGCCTTGTTCAGTGGTGGTGCAGGATTTGCCATTATGGTGTGGACCAGCCCCAAGCTGACCGGTATTCTGCTCCTGATGTTCCCCCCAATCGCTGTCGGTGCCTTCCTCTATGGTCGAGCTATTCGCAACATCAGCAGGTCAATTCAGAAGAACCTTGGAACCCTGACCAAAATTGCTGAGGAACGTTTGGGCAATATCAAAACCAGCCAAGCCTTTGTTGGGGAGGTCCAGGAAGTCGGCCGGTACAACAGACAAATTCGCAGAATCTTTGCACTCGGGAGAAGAGAATCGCTCGTCGCCGCTACATTTTTTGCCTCAACTGGCTGGGCTGGAAATATGACTATTCTAGCTATGCTAATTGTCGGTGGAAATCTGGTGAGGACTGGCGCCATGTCAATGGGTGATCTAACATCTTTTATGATGTATACAGCGTTTGCTGGAAGTAGTCTTTTTGGTTTGTCGGGCTTTTACTCTGAGCTTATGAAAGGTGTCGGTGCAGCTAGCCGACTCTTCGAGCTCCAGGATCGCAAGCCTGGCATTCATCAAACTGTCGGCGTCCCCGTCAAATCTGCCCAAGGTCCCATCAGGTTTAATGATGTCAGCTTTGCCTATCCTACTCGTCCGGCAGTCAAAATCTTCAACGGCCTGAACTTCGAAATTCCTTCTGGGAGCAACGTCTGCGTGGTTGGTCCATCGGGAGGCGGCAAATCGACGGTTGCATCCCTTTTGCTACGATTCTATAACCCCGTCTCTGGCTCCATCACCATCAATGGTGTAGACATATCCACAATGAATGTCAAGTCCCTGAGAAGAAGGATCGGCATGGTCTCGCAAGAGCCTGTGTTATTTTCGGGTACCATCGCTGAGAACATTGCTTATGGAAAACCCCATGCCAGCCGAGCCGAAATCATTGCTGCTGCCCGTAAAGCTAACTGCAACTTCATCAGTGATCTTCCCGAGGGTCTCGAGACTCAAGTTGGAGCCCGAGGATCCCAATTGTCTGGCGGCCAGAAGCAGCGTATCGCCATTGCCCGAGCTCTCCTCAAAGATCCCGATATCTTGATTCTTGACGAGGCCACATCAGCTTTGGATGCTGAGTCCGAGACTCTTGTCAATGAAGCCCTAGCCGGTCTCCTCCGCGGTCGCAACACTACCATCTCAATTGCGCATCGGCTGTCAACCATCAAGAGATCAGACCAGATCATTGTCCTCAACAACGAGGGCAAGGTCGCCGAGATCGGCAGCTACAACCAGCTTGCTGCTGATCCCGAGAGTGCGTTTAGCAGGCTCATGGAATGGCAAATGAGTGGAGGTGAGGTACCTGATAAGAGGAGTTCAGATTCTCGAGCTCACATCACCGAGGCCGAAGAGATTGAAGATGACTTGGAGAGGCTGGAGGAGAAGGAGGCGGAGGCTGAGGCTGAGGCTGAACCCGAAGCCGCGGTTGAGGAAGTGCAAAACCCCAAGAGCGAGGAGAAACGACGAATGTGAAAACATTATGAGCTAAAAACAGTACATGTTTTCCAAGGATCCTCGCTGCTAACGCGCAGCACGTAGCGGGGATATAATGTCACGAGTTCATGGTCAATGAGGATCCGGGCTCTGGGGATGGTGAGATGAAATCTTTGTATATTATTTATTCGATGTGTACGTCTGGGTCTCGGTCGTGGAGGCCCTACTGGCAACGGCTGCATAGAGAACTCCACTCGACAGGTACATGTACTCTGCTTTGATGGCGCTGGTTCTGGTATTGGTTATAATGTCGAGAAAAAAAAGGATGGGGGGAGGGGAGGTGAATTGGCCTCGCAATGTAGGCCGACTTGCATTTAGAAGACACATTGAATATCCACGATTCCTCTTTTGTTCTTTGGCACCGCCACCACTAATAGTGAAGTCCGGCAAGTTCCATCGCCCGCGGAGCTAGAAGACGAACCACCCCCGTGATCACTGGCTTGAACCTTGCTAAGTTTGGCACTACCGACCGTTATGTGGCCTAGGTAACGCGTGTAGAAAAGTTCGACTGGCATTTCAAACATGAAAAATAAAAAAGCACGAAACCGGCGACGAAAACCTCAGCGAAACGTATGTAGAGTGGGGTCGCGATGTCACAGACATGGGTGCTTAAACAGCGCCTTGACAATACGATTGCATTGCGCCAAAACTTCTCACACTCAGCAGCCGCCTAGCTCTCTCATGGCCACAGGGGGTGGTGGCATTTCTATGGCAGATTAGGTCAAAACTAGGCTCGTCTCATTGGAATTAGAAGTCCTACATCAGGCTTCAGGCCCCATGCGTGCGCTGCATGCTCTGTGGCGTGCACCGACACTCATCACATGCTTGCACCTGTGGCGGCGGCGGGCCAACCAAAGGATCATGTCAGGTGGCTGTTGCACTCTTGAGACCTCTCTCCGTCTCATCTCAACTTAGCACCATCACACCAGCGGATTCCTCTCTACATCCCAGCTATCTTCGACTCGACAAGCTTGTAACAAATTATCCACCGCGAAACGCACCATGGTTACTGAGGTCGAGGGGACCTTCCAGGCTGGCGATGCCAGCCTCTACACCAAAACTTGGACGGTAAGAGTCCGCGACACCAATGTCCTCAGCCAATGCTGACTCATTAGCCGACCGATCCGGTCAAAGCCAAGCTGATTATTGTCCACGGCTTCAGCGACCACATTCAATGGTACAGTGAGCTTGCCTGCAGCCTCGCTGCCCATGGCATTCAGACCTTCGGCTTTGACCAGCGTGGTTGGGGCCGCAGCGTCAAGAAGCCGGCAGACAAGGGTAACACAGGTCCCACGTCACAGGTTCTCGCCGATATAGCCGCCTTCATCGAGGACAAGCTACCATCTACAGAGCCCATTTTTGTCCTTGGTCATTCCATGGGAGGCGGCGAGGTTCTCACTCTGGCCGGCGATCCCAAGTACGAAAATGTCGTCGGCCAGGTCAGGGGCTGGGTCCTCGAGTCGCCGTTCGTCAGCTTTGCCCCAGAGGAGCAGCCCAGCTCGCTCTATATTGCAGCAGGGAGATTCGCCGGTCGCCTCTTGCCGCACTTCCAGCTAAAGCACTCCCTTCCCCGGGAAAACATTACCCGCGACAAGGAGGCAGTAGAAGCCCTGACCAAGGACAAGCTGTGCCACGACACCGGAACCCTCGAGGGCTTAGCCTCGCTGCTTGATCGAACAACAGTACTGGCCTCTGGAGAGGTGAAGCTGGGCAAGCAGGTCCACGGTCTGTGGTTTGGTATGGGCGACAGTGACAAGACATGCAATTTCCCCGTAGCCACCAAGTACATGGAGGAACAACCTGTTGAGGACAAGACCATTAGGACATACAAGGGAGGGTATCACGCTCTGCATCTGGATTTGGTCAAGGGGGAATTCACCAAAGACCTGGCCGATTGGATCATTGCAAGGAGCCAGCCCACGGCCAAGCTGTAGTGCGGCTTGCTAGCTCTTCGCTTTTACGACACTACACAGCCGGGAAATTGTAAGTTTGGAGCATGGAAGATTTCATTTAGAGACGGATCATTGTCTTGGCCAAGAGTTATGATATCATGGCGCGTTGAGGGGTTCATGTACCTGCACCAGTTCGCTCAGCAGTTACCTTTTATAATACTAGCTACAAATGCTGTTGTTTCACATGGCATTCGTCCAAAAACCGAATTCGGACATCCTATTCGAGGAATCGCATGTTGTGTTGGCCCCGTCACCCAATAGTTCCAGCCACAGCCGTCACGGCGGGTCAAGCAAAATGCAACCTAACACGATGCAAGAAAGCATGATCGCCATGAGAAACCCTTTCCGAGCGTGAATGACCTAAATTATTTTACTTTCATTGTATACGTATACATGTGCGCGTGTGTGTATATAAGATCAACAAATTCCGCGCTTGCTTTGGGTCAGCCGTTGTCAATATTCCTCCTTTTTTTCACTCCGCCAGGCACACCGCGCTGGTGTCGTCCGTCCCCACCGCCCAGCGCTTGGCCATCAAGCTCCCCCGTTCCGATGGCTCCCGACTTGGCGAAAAACGGAAAGCAACCCCGGTAGTTGGGCTCTGGGGGAATATATTAAACTAAGCCTCAATCTCAAATCCAACATCGACTTCGCAACCTCGATTTATCTTGTGTGCTCCGCAACTTCTCCCCCTCCCTCCCCCCTCTCCCCGACGAACCTATTACCCGGTCGGTTTCCCCTTTTTGTCCAAGCCGATGGGAGGCGGAAGTTTCCCCTCCCTTGTCGCACTTCGCCCAATCAAGTATCGGGTGTTAGTTGTCAACCTAAGCACGCTCTAACAACCAGCGCGGTGCACTATCACCGCATCGAGTGCAATTGCGTGCCAGGCTGTTAGTCACAGAGCAATGCCTTCCCCTCAACCATTTCATCAACCCCACAGCGCCAACATGGGGGATCGCCGCCATCCTCTCAGCCCGGGCTAGAGGCAGATTTGGACAGCAAACACGGCACATTGACTTGGCTGGCTTTCCTGCACGTGGCGGCACGGCAAACAACGAAGGCCCCCCATTCATCCTTTCAGCCAGTCGGTTGGTGGGAACTGGGTTGAGCTTGGGGCTTTGGGCATCCGCACGACAACTCGCGGGAGAATGTGCGACATTGCTTGTTCTAGGAGGAAGCGCTCTATCCGCATCGTAAAGAATACGGGCGCAGCAAAGGAGGCAGCCCGTGTTGAGCTATCAGATTGTTCATAGCGTCTCCAGGCTCTTGCAAGTCCCGTATGGGCTTTGCTACCGTGTCGGTTTCTGAGACTTGAAATGATTTGTCTCACTGCTGCTCGACAACTTATGCCACTGTGCGTGCACTAGGTAGTTTGTGGCAATTCATCATCGACTCTCTCAACCGCGGGGCTGCCGTCTCACACGTCACTCCCTCCTCTTTGACCATCCATAGCCAACCCCCAACGAATGCATACTTGACTATTAAGGTCCGGGGCTTGCTCATCTCACTTGTCTCTCTCAACCCCTCTTTCACGACACCCTCGCCACCCACAATGTTGCCCGACGCTAGTAACACCATTACTCACCACCCGCACGCCATTCACCTCCAACCCACTGAACGCGCAAGCGAAAGCAGCCGCTCTCGCAGTCGCTCCAGGACATCGCCCTCCCGCCATGGCTCCAGCACCGCTGTTGAGCCAGTTGCTGCCGATGACAGCGAGACCATTGCCCGCAATGTCTCTCATTTGACTGATGTCGAGAGCCAGCTAACCGCTGGCCGCCGACGCCTTCCAGGCATCACTGCCGGTCTTGAGAATGACCCCTATGGTCTATCGCTCGCCTACAAGACCGATTCGGACCTTGAGAAAATCAAAGCCAACACGTCCCGCAAGCGTGATTGCATTCCCCATGCCATCAATCCCAAGTCCAAGACCCGCAAGGTGCAGGGCTTCTACAAGCAGCAGAATGAAACCATCGAACGCATGCTCAAAACAGTTGAGCAGCACCGTGATGAAGCCCGCCAAGAGGCAGGCGAGGATCAGCTCAAGTACCGCATCGCTGTGTGGGGATCCCTTGTAGCGAACCTCGCCCTCGCCGGGCTTCAGCTCTACGCTGCCATCTCATCCGGGTCCCTGTCCCTCTTCACCACCATGGCCGATGCCATCTTTGATCCCATGAGCAATGTCACCCTCATTGTATCCAACCGCGCCATTCGCCACGTTGACCCCCGTCGCTTTCCTGCAGGCAAGGCTCGCCTTGAGACGATAGGAAACATTGCATTTTGCTTCCTCATGACCACCGTATCCCTCATCATCCTCTCATTTGCCTGTCAGGAGCTGGTGCAGTCCGAGGACTCCAAGCCTTTCCACCTGCCGTCCGTCATTGCCGTCTGCGCGGCCTTTGCAACCAAGTTTGGTCTTTGGCTGTACTGCTGGGCTCTGAAGGACAAGTATAGCCAGATCAATATTCTGTGGCAGGACCACCGCAATGATCTATTTATCAATGGTTTTGGTATCCTAACGTCCGTCGGCGGTGCAAAGCTCAAGTGGTGGATCGATCCCATGGGTGCTATCCTCCTCTCAGTCCTCATCTCGAGCAACTGGCTTCGCACAGCCTTTGCCGAGTTTCTCCTCCTTGTCGGGGTCACCGCCTCTGTTGAGATGCAGCAACTCATCACGTACGTCTGCATTACTCACTCTGAGTCTGTCCTGGGCATTGATACGGTGCGGGTTTACCACTCGGGGCCGCGACTCATCGCCGAGGTTGATATCGTCATGGACCCTACTCAGTCACTCCAGGAGAGTCATGACATCGCCGAGGCACTGCAGTTCAAGCTAGAGGATCTGCCAGACATCGAGCGTGCCTATGTACACATTGACTACGAGACAACCCACAAGCCGGAACACACCTACAAGAAGGATCTATAACCTAGCCATGGGAGGATTGCTGAACCGTCAAACGGTGTAAAATTATGCAACGTGGCAAGTAGATAGATTAGCAGAGATTGTCAAGAACACTGGACTGTGATTTAAAGGCCTTATCAGCAAAGGGAGCAGTGGTATGGAGTGAAAAATGAAAACATCGAGCCGCAGACCCTGGACCGTTTCTTCGTTCCTGCCTCAGCCGTGATGTTCCAGGCGTGATCCCAAGTGTAGTTTGAGTTTGAGACACTCGGTACTCGGGCGCACGTTGCATCCAAAGAAACAGGTGAAATGTATCCCCTTCAATGTGCAGAGGGAGCGGCAATGTACCTACTCCACAAAAGCTTGCATCATGAGCAGTGGTTTGCAAAGACTATGATATCTCATTGCACAAAAATTAGCGCGGTACCTCCGCTGCCCTCTCGGCACATTGAAGGGGATTGAGGCTGACACGGCCCGGCTTTTCCCTACGGCTCTCGGGTCCCGATCTAGGAAAGCAAAAGCAAAAGCAATGCAGTGCAAGTAAAACATGCAGGTGCATGCGCCCGCGCAATTGAGTTTTTTTTTTTCCTTTCTTCTTTTCTTTCTTTAGCTCACGAGATGGTTTCGCCATGTGCTACGATGGTGTTCCACTTGGCTAACGGTAACAACAACCGGCACACATACACAGGCACAGGTCAATTTTTTTGGTTCCTTTTCATTGGCATAAAAAAAAAAAGGAAAGAGCCATGACATGTAGAGAGGCAGCTTGCAGGGATGGACACACTTATGTGCCGGCGGGAGGAGCCATGTGATGGTCTCGGAGACGATCAATGACATGATGCAGAGGTGAATTCGCCCCATCAGAATGAGCAGCCAAGACCTCTGTATGGCGAGGATGAAGATTCCACAGCATATGCACGAGCGGAGTCGCCCACTGCGGGGTGTGGGGAAGCGGGGGAATTGTCTGTTTGGACAAGACTGAAGCTGGTGGTGTGCTGGAATGGTGATTGTCGTGCCCTAGTTGGGAGAGATGCACTCGCCATCATGTTTAACTTTCCTGGTGAAATGGCCGCCCATCAGCAGTGTGGCGAGAGGGTCAGTGATCTCACTGGTGCGGAGGGTCGGACTATTTTTTTTTGGTTTTGTTTTTTACCCTTCTTGCGATCAGACGGGGTCCCCCCATCACGTCACTCACGTTGCGTCGGTGGGAAAATAACTTGTCTTGTTTTGTTCCAATTGTTTGATTCGTCATTGCGGCCTGCTCAGTTCTGCAGCGCATCACCTGTTTCAGCCACGAGAGGCTGATGGAGCATGGGATTGGCAGGACCAGGAAAACAAGCCTGCAAGACAGTTGGGGCATCATGAAAAACTAGAAAGCCCTTTGTTGAGACAAGTGACAGGGGGGCCGAAGGGGAAAAAAAAAACAAGAACCCTGGTCCAGGAAGTTGAGAAGTGAATTCAGCCGGGGCCCATCGGCGTCGGGGTGAGGGGCCTGTGCTCCGCGACTTGGTTACACGAGAAGCGATGCTAGGCAGGTAATAAAAGGCTACGGTATGGTATGGCAGGCCGGTATGGGCCTTGCTTGCTTGTATGGCATGGCATGAGAATCATCTAGTGGTCCTCTGGCCCAAAGGGGCCCTGGAATGGGTTGATGAGCCAAGAGACAATGGAAAAGGGAGGGTGCCGTGCGTCGTATTTACATCGTCGGCATCGGCGCTGGCGTCGGATTGTGGTCGAGGTTCAGGGATGGGCAATGGGCCACTGCAACGAAGCGAGGCAGCCAGGGAGAGAGAGCGCGTAAGTGTGCATGTGTGCAATGCGCGTGTGAGGGGCACCGCCGGGTAACCATCAGAAGACCATCGGTCGATGATGCAGTGCAGTGCCTGGCTGCAGATGCATGCATTTCGTATCGTCGGCCTAGAGACGCAGCAATTTCCCTGCTGCTGGCCTAGCCATAGGGGAGGGAACTCGTCGGTGTCACCAGTGGCCCAAGCTCCCAAGGGCCCCAGCCGCGTGGAATGACAGATGAGCGAGCCTGCAACGGTGGGCGGTGGCGGCTCACTACTCACAACAGCTTCGTATGCGAGATGGTGCCTGTCTAACCGCCTCCGCCCCGCCGCCACCGACACTGACGAGCATCGCCAAACAAACTAGTTAAGGGAAAGCCAAGTCTTGCGGAACGTAGCGTCTTCAAAGCGCGAGATTAGAGCCGAAGGGGAAGAAAGGCAATTGTTTTTTTTCTCTCCGATGGTGCAACAAAACAAAACAAAAAAACATGCCTGAGCCATTGAACCTGGTGGTTGGTTCATGTTGCTTCTGCGCACAACGAATGGTAAGTTGCAGCAGAAGAGGTCGGGTCGGCTTATTGTGGTGCATGTAGTACTGTATCATTTACTACCCCCCAATTCGGTTTTGCGCATGACGAGGGGGGAAGGCAGGTCCTCCGGATGTAACGGTTTTTTTTATTCTTCCCCTTCTGCAGTACACCATGAGGAAGCAAATTTTTAAGGGTCTCGGTATTTTTTGCTACCACGCTCTTCACCCAAAACACATATTCGTCCGGCCCTTGGGGGGGGCTTCTTTATCTGAGATATGGTGGCTCATAGCTTTGTCAAAGAGAACTTTGAGTGGGTAATCATAAACCAAGCCATCCACCCCCACCGATCTGAGCAGGCAGATCCACTGTTCCTGGCCCTGGGCCCTCCTCCCCCCCGGTTTTGGCGCTGCTATGGGCGCCCAAAATTACAGGGAGAAGAAAGCCGTTTGACGTTCGAGGCTCGGGGGCCCGGGGGTCGCAGGGAGGACCTTGCCCAATACAGCCATGACAGGGCCTCTGCTGCAAGCCCAGAGACCCACTGGAGCTCAGCGCATCTTAGTGGGAGCATGCGCTGCACTTACAGGAGGCTTCCCCCTCCACCATCGGATCATCACATCACCAATCCGCCCCGGACCTCCATCCTCTCTCCTCTCGGCGTCACGTCACGTCGCATCTCTCACGCACTCATCCTTGCTCTGGGCTTGCTCTGCTTCCCCTCTTCCACCAGTAATTGCCTCCCAATCCGGCCCAAAACACCACCACACGACACACACTCTGGCTACTTGTGCACCTTGAGTGTCGCCAGGCGACGACATCGGCGGCCCGAACACACACTTTCTTCCTACCTCCACCTCGCCCACCGCGCTCCTCTCGCTTGCTCTCGCTCTCTTCTTTTTTTCCTCTCCTCCTCTTCCTCCTCCTCCTTCTCAAGCTTCCCGCTCCCTCATGGGTTGCTAACCTGTCCTGCCTGCCTGCCTGTAGACGACTTGGGCATCCAGCTCCAAGCTCGCCTTACAGCTGTTGCGGAGCTCAGCAGCCATGGCTGCGCCAGGTGGGAACTTAGTTTATGCCACGGTTCGTCAGACTTTTGAATGCGCACCCCTCGGCCACTTCGCGCCCACCAAGGATTTCGTACTGATTTGTTTGCGAATAGCTTCTGCTTAACGATACATACCTGCCAGGTCCGTCAATGCAGCCCAATTGGCCTCCAAGCACCCGCAGCTAACCCGTTTTCCCCAGGCGCCCTCGTCCTTGCCCATTCCCTTCGCGATGCTGGCACCAAGATCAAGCTGGCCGTTCTGGTCACGCTCGACGCAGTCTCCGCCGAGGCCATTGCCCAACTAAGAGTGAGCTCCCATTGCCGCCTTCACTAGAAACCACAATCGCTCACCAAATGGCTTTCCCCGCGCCCTAGACCGTCTATGATTACATTTTCCCAGTGTCGCGCATTCGCAACGACCATCCGGCAAACTTGTACCTCATGGACCGTGCCGATTTGCACTCGGCCTTTACCAAGATCAACCTCTGGAAGCTGACTGAATTTTCAAAAATCGTCTACATTGACGCAGATGTGGTCGCTTACCGAGCTCCCGACGAGCTCTTTGACATTTCCGACCCGTTTGCCGCGGCCCCGGACATTGGATGGCCCGACCTCTTCAACACGGGTGTCATGGTTTTGACGCCCAACATGGGAGACTACCGTGCCATGATGGCCATGGCAGAGAGAGGCGTTTCCTTTGATGGCGCTGATCAAGGTCTCATCAACATGCATTTCGGAGACAAGTATCACCGCTTGAGCTTCAGCTACAACGTCACCCCTTCCGCACATTACCAGTATATCCCAGCCTACCGACACTTCCAATCCAGCATCAACATGGTTCACTTTATCGGTTCCGAAAAGCCCTGGTTTACAGGCCGCGACGCGCCACACGGCGATGGTCCATTCGACCAAATGGTCGGCAGATGGTGGGCAGTCTACGATCGGCACTACGGAGTCAAGGTACAACTTTGCGGCGGTTGAGTTCCCTACCCTCTGAATTTACGCTAACATGCCACGGCAGGAATCGGCGCCCCAAGCGCTTCCCCCTGGAGCTGAATATGTTCAGTACTTCACCAAGGGCGAATACCACCCTCAGCCTACTCATCAGCAGGTTGATACTGGTGAGCATGATTACCAGGGCTACTACGACCCTGCGCCTGTGAAAGATTTCCACCCCAAACCCTCAGGTCACGATCAACCCGGGTATCACCAGCATGAAGGCGACCATGGACACCATGAGCATCATGGGGAGCATCATGAGTACCATGAAGGTCATGAACACCATGAACATCATGAGAGTCATGAACATCATGAGAGTTATGAACATCATGAGCACCATGAGCACCATGAAGATCATGGCCGCGATCATGGGCCCCGTCATGATGAAGAAACCAAGGCCGGGACATCGGGCCCTGATTCGACCCCCCCTGCGTCTCATTATGTTCCCCATAGCGAGCCTGTTGGCCATGATTCAGGGACCCAAGCTGAGGCTCGGTCAGAGCAACAGGTGTCCGATCATGACGGAGGAGCCCCGCCTGCGGAGCACAAGCCTGAGCCACGTCCCATCGTAACGCACAGCTGGGATGCTCAGAGGTGAGTCCTGATTCTCTTTCGCCTCCCCTGCTATACACGGATTCTAACCCTGTGCTCCAGACAGCCGCCTCCTGCCGATTCACAACCCGAAGCGATGAACTTTCCTTCGACCCACTACGAGATGTCGCAAGACACGGCTCCGTTCATCCCCCCCGAACGGTACCCGAGTCCGCCCAGGAACATGTGGTACGAGGTGCCAAAGGAGCGTCCAGCTCCTGCGTCACAGCCACCTCCTGAAATCTTTCCCTGGGAACGACATCGACCTCCGCCTATGAGAAGCTTCGCCGGGGAACCGCCTGCGTCGGCGTCAGCTCCCGAAGAGCCTCCATCTTGGAGCGAGCATCGGGAGGAATCATCTATCCTGGGGTCGGTAACGACGGATGCCAAGAGCGAACCGTCAACCCCGACCACTCCAACAACCGTCAGGTCTGCGCCGTCAGATCCTTGGACCTCTTTCACACGCGTAAATGCGTGGGACGAAGTGCCGGAGATCGAACGCTATGTGGAAGGTCTCCAAGGGCACCGTCGTGGCAAGAGCCAAGGATTTACGGGGCGTCTTGGCGGTTTGAAGAGTTCAGGATTCAGCAACTTCCCTCTCCGTGGCTTCAAGCTGACCGACTTCCCCACTGAGGCGGAGCGGCCCAGCTTGCCAGTCACACCGGCCCCGGTCCGGCGGCAGCCGTTCTGGTCCGGCGGCGATGCTGAAGCCGGCGAGGAGGTGCCACGGCAGCTTCCAGAGGCGGAGGGAGTGCCTACCCAGTCCGAGTGGGTATGTGTGCACGGGAGACAATGGGGGCCTGAAGACTGTGTTTGTGAGTTGACTGACATGGTGCTACGTCACCAGGATCCTATGGAACGACTCCAGCAACTGGCTCGGCGTCAGTCCGAGGTACTTCTGCAAAAGTTTGGCGGGAGCGGCGGGGTAGATGGCCGCGAGGGCGAAGTGGCGAATGCAAGTCGTGAGATTCCATCGCGTCCACTGCCCTTTGGATCTGGGGATGTGAAGTTGCCTGCCCACGTTGCGCAGTCGGCTCCCGGCGTGCTCAGTCCCCAGCCGGTAAAAGGCGAGGCGACTACGAGCATCTTGCGCAGCATGGGCAGCGGAAGCTTCGAGCCCCATCCGCCGCCGAAGTCGTCCATCCCGGAACCCAGCTACTCCGGTCCCGGGGCTGCTTGGGAGAAGGGCGAGGCGATTCCGGAGCGGGAAACGCCGCTCCTGCCCACCGAGGAGGAGCGAGATGTGCTCGAGACCTAAGAGCGAGCGGCTGTTAAGTGATTCATTTCGAGTTGCCCAGCTAACACTACCAAAAGTCCGGTCCTTTTACTAAATCAGCGTGTATCAATTGAGGATGCGGAGGAAACGATTAATGTATACGGGCTTGGGAGGCGATAGATATGGTATGCGCCGGAAATTAGGAATATTGGAGGCATTGTAACTATACGGGTGCCACAAACTGCGTCTTTCATTCTCCTGTTTCTCTTTTTTTTTTTTCTTGTCTTTGTCTTGTATTTCTTCTCCTTCGCTGTTCTCTTCACTGTCCCGGGGTCAATCTCTTCATGGCCAGCTGGCGGCGGTGAAGAAGGGGAATGTTGGAGGAGGATGATGAGGGAGTCTTTTTTTCGGGATTGACGCGCATTGTCTCTTGCGTTCATGCATGCATGTGTGAGCGAGCGTTTCCTCATTCAGCTGTTATTGAAAGTAGGAATAACTCTACCCTCTGTTTGAACCCTGTGAGCATGTCTTGTTACTCTAGTGAATTTAAATCCCCTTCATTGAATAGTTGTGTAAATGGCTCCCAGTGCGTTTAAACCCGAAATAAAAGGGTTGTGCGTCGTTTGTCCTCGCGGCTGTCAATGTCAGCCATGCTTGTTTCTCTACGCATGGTCACGGGTTTGTCAAGGTGAGAGAAAAACGCTTCCTTCCGTCGCTATCGATTTCAACTACCTACTGGGCAACGCCCCATATTGGAGGAGTCCTTGAGACGGTTTCAAACACACACGCAAGTCCAAGCCAAAACAGGAAAGAAAAGAAGAAAGAAAACTCCTCCAGCGCCAAAACATTGGTTCCTCGCCGCGGCCTTAGTCGCACATGCAGCCTTGGGTTACTTGATCAAAACTTGGTGTAACCAACCTCTCTCAAGGCGGATATTCTACACAGGGTTCGATAGAGAACAGCGGCGATGGAGAAGAAAACTCTTGGATACAGAGGGTCCACCCATCCTTCTCGGGGCCACAGGCTCACTATGTATGCCCATTCTCACCGGCATCCTCATCATCATCCTCATCATCATCCTCATCATCGGCATCCTCGACGGTTACCGCTCTTCCTTTATCTTTAACCAAGGGCTCGTCGGGTGAGTCATCTGAATCACTTGACTCGTCTTCATCCTCCTGTTGAGCATCTTCCTCGGCATCTACCTCGGCATCTACCTCTGTATCTAGCTGGGTTGGTTCGGCGGACGCTGTGCGCTCTACAGATGGTTCAGCTTGAGCTTCGGTCTGGGCAGCAGATTCTGCCTGGTCCAACCGTGAGCTGGTGCCAAATAGTTGTGCGGATCCTCCCCAGTTGGGCATCCTTGGGCTGGGTGCAACAACAGGAGTTGGTTCAACATTCCGGGCCAACTGGGCCCCTGGAGTCGAGCGTCGAGTCGGCTGTTCTTCAGCCGGTACCGGTTGTTGGGGAGCCGGGGTCGACAAAATCTCATTACCACGGTAAATTCCTAATGGCTGAACGATAGAGGGAGGTTGGGTAGTGTTGGTCTCTCCATTCGCAGTTGATGGACCTGGCTGCGAGGAGGGTTGGGGCGAAGAACCATCCACTCGTTGTAGTGGTAACAAAGTCCAGCCAGGCGGGATAACAACACCCTCGGGCAACTCCGAGCTTCCAGCTGGAATAGGAGTGGTATTTCCAGCTGCTACGTGACGGGCCATTAAGGGGCTTTGGTTTCGCGGAGGAACCGCAGGGAATGTAGGGAAGCCAAGCGGCTGCGTCAGCGCGACTTGGGCCGGCATTTGAGGGAGATATTGCGGAGGTAGGGTGGGCATTGACGGAACATGGATGTTAGGGGATAAGACAGGCTGAGCCTGTCCAGCGTATATGGCTGGATCTTGCTGCTGTTGCTGTTGTCGTTGGCGAAGGCGATGGATTTCTGCCGTCAGTAGTTGAACCGTTTGAAGTTCTAGCTGCGCATTCTGAAGTGACTGTACTTCCCGCTGAATCATCTGCTCCGCTTGTTGCAGCAGGGTTCCGATGTTCTGAAGGTTATCTCCGGTCAGGGGCTGGGTAGGAGTAGGAGGCACAGTTTGAGGTACATTGGGGGTTGCCACAGCGGGTGCAGGTTGAGCCAGCCCCTGGTTAACGGCACCAGCCTGCGGCAGTCCAAACTGCTGGGCGAGTTCGCGAACCTGTTGGTGATTAGCACCAAACCCAACCCGAAAAGGACCCAGGTTAAATATTCTCGGGCCGCCAGCTCTTTGTTGAGCGTCCGGTGCAGCGCCATCCTGTTGGCCTTGCGCCAATCCGGCACCTCCGTTGACAGGAGGTTGCTGCGGTTGTTGTGCCGCGGCTTGTGCTCCTGCTCCAAATTCAATCCGAAGGCCGCCACCACGCTGTTGCTGTGCAGGACGAGCCGTCTCAGCGCCGGCGACAGGGCTACGGCAGGTGGGACAGACTTGCTGGCGTTCGAGCCAGCTCTTGAGACAGCCAAGATGCAAGATGTGCCCACACGGTAGCTTCTTTGGCCGGATTCTATCGATAGCCCCAGGGTTATTCTCTGGATCCCACGGTCGCATTTCTTCGCGACAGATGATGCAAGTATCCTCCCTTGAAAGTTCCTCCTGTGTGGCATCTGGATAGCGGTTCATCTCCTGGATTGCTTTGCGGTAACGGAGCAGCGCACCGAGTCGTTTGACAAAGTCGCGCGATGTCATAAAAAGATCCCTCATAATATGGATAGGGAGTCCATAAAAGGTGAGTAGCATGAAGAAGAATGCAATGTAAATACCGAGCTTGATCATGTCTTTTTCGGCCATTAGTCATTGAAGTACAGGAGTGCTGTTCGAAGCTTACCGCTCAGGAGATCTAGCCACAACACCCATTCACCCTTGGCTGCCCATCCAGGGACTTCGATGTCCATCTCATCAATATCATCTTCATTCGGCAGCGGCTCTTGAGCATCGGGAACTTCTTCGCCAGCTGCCTCGGCGGCTTGTCGTCGCCTGATAATGGCCTCTCGCTCTTCCCGGACCTCCTGCCTCCGCTCAGCTAGGCGCTTGCGCTTCTGGGACTCTTGGATGTTCTGCTCGGTCAGAGACAAGGCATATCGCGCTCCGGTTCGCCAGGAGCAGGTGGCCAGAACAGCAAATTCGAATAGGAACATGACCATCATGTTGGGTCGGGCTTGCTGAATCACTGTGTTGATAGTGTATCGGAGAATATAAATGTCGTACATGAAACTGAGGGCCAAGGAGACGCTGAGGCGAAGATGGAACAGTCGGGGATTCGCGGGGGGCTGCTGCTCGAGCACCTCCACTCGCCCATCGCCAATCCACCCCCAGACTTTGCCGGTGACAAGCGCAGCGAACATGACAAGAAACCAAGCGCCGATCTCCTCCCTGAAGATGGTCATGGCCAGGCATGTTTCGGTGATGGCGAACCAGGCTCGTTCAGTAAGTTGCTCGACTTCCACTGCTCGTAGGGGTCCGAAGAATAGTCGCGTGAGGCCGTATATGAGGCTGCTGTAGAGAAGTAATGAAAAGTTGACCAGAACCTACATGTCATTGGTGAGCATGTGACATGATGGAGGGGAGCCCCGGAAGCGGGAATCGCGGGTGCGGGACACCTACCAGCAGACAGAAATTGCTCTGGGCAAGATAGACCATGGCCGAATAAAAGTTGGCCCTCTGGTAGAAGGCGGAGAGCACGACGCTGCCCGCGAGGGCCGTCGAGGCCTGCGTGGTGGCACGTTAGCATCAAGTGGGAGACCCAAGCCATAGCTCCATCGATATGGAGCTACCAGCTCACAGCTAATGGGAATGAGACTCACCCCGGCGTACCAGCCCAGCCGCATCTTGGGCATCGGAGGGCTAACAATCGGGTTATAAGATGCACAGGGGGATGGCCAGATCACAAATGCATCCCCATTGTCGAATTCCGCAGCCGCGTGTGCAAGCAAGTGATATGGTTGTCCTTCGTCGTCGCTTGATGCCACGTTAATGGAGTGGCCACACAGAGACGATGACGCAGCGCAGGGGTCTCGAATTAGCTCACGTGATGCTTATTTATCCTATGCTCGTTTGCAGCCACGGCTGTTTAGAGACTGCCGGTGTTTACCCGCAGGGATTCCCATGCCTCGACAGCGAAACGCCGCAAAAGTGTCGATGAACAAAAGCAGATAAGGGTGGTGGTAAGTATTAACTATGTATTTGAACCGATTGTGTTTTTTCTGTGTTCGCCGCATTTCCCGTTTCCATAATTTTAATATATTTCGACCGGGCCTCAAAGAGCTCGCCGTCCACACGCTCAACTTGACCAATAAACCATGCACATGCAACCGCAAAGGGCAGTTGCCGATACACCATCGCCTTTGAGTTTCAGTTGTGTTGGTGGCAGTAATCGATACTTATTATTAAACTTCATCAATGATGAACACCTATGATTGCAAAATATGTCCCATCCAGTGTCATACTGCCTCCATGCTGGCATGTGCTCATTTTGCCATTTCGATCCTAGAGTTTCTTTGTCTTCTTCTTTCATTTCCATGTTCCTTTTTCAATTATGTGTACTAGAATTTATGTTCCAGTTTAACTAAACGGACCATACGTGCCACCAAACGATATACAAATTGGTTGCTACTTACACAAACTTGGGAATTCTGATACCAGAAACCCTTGGGACATTTTTTGCGCAATGACATGAAAAGATTAATTTTGCAAAATCGTATCAATTTCGCGGAATATCTCGATACTCAATTGAGTTTGAATGTTCGTGGGATAGTGGTCGATCGCCCTCGTACAATTGGTGATAACCTACATCTCTACATCATAACACAGCCAGCACAAAAAAGCCAACATTTATGAAAGATCTGAAACATAGTGATTGAAGAATTACACACAATATTTCACACCTCAAGGGAAGATTCGAGCATTTCGCAACAAGGGAACTCTCTGGAGTCACAAGAGAGATTAGGCCTTGTTATCTGTTATATTCGGAGTATTCAATATATACTTGGAAAGACACATGATGAAGTGGGAATATTTCTCATTACATCAAGTACCCCCTTATTAATATAGCCTAAATAGGATGGGAGCAGCCGTATATAAGAGGCACCAAAATTCCAGACCACAATTGAACTACTCTAATCACAAACCGTGTGATGCCGTCACTCGAATCAAATGAGGTTGATTGTGAGAGTAGTTTTGGGATATACTACACTAATATATATGAGGACTTATCTTTCAGAATCGAATGGAACACTCGTTCGTCAGGTCAGCTTTTGCGAGGTGCTTTTATTCTATATGGACATTAGAATCTCTCAATCATAGGCATAGTACCTCGAGGGCACTGAAATATCAAGCCAACGTGCTAAGAAGACTTCGATGAGTGTTTCTGCATTTTTTAAAAACTCAAGAGTCCAACCCCCGGCGATACCGACTTAGGAGACTGTGATAAAAGGTGGGTTCTTTGTCATACCCCAGGTTGGCAAAATGCGTAAAGCTCCCTTCATGGAGATTTTGCAACATACAACATGTATAACATATGATATTCCGGAGTACACTTTGGAATAGTCACAGCTTGACTGGAAATCCATGCGCCAAAGAAATATTCCATACTCGCATGCTGCAGTTTCCGGACGAATTCATAATCGTCAATAGGCGTGGGGAGGACGGCCATGCATACACCTCACTGGGGGAATCACAAAACAAGGTGCACGGTATGATGTGAACAACCCCGCGAATTTTATTCCGAATATGGATCAATAACACAAATTGCTTAGCTGATTGAAGCCAATATTCGTTCATTCCCCAACACGTCTTTGGGATAGGCAGAATCGGGCACCCACCGCCACCACCGCCACAAAATCACCAGCCACGCAAACATGTAACCACAATCTCTCCCACTCACCAGTTGACGGCTTACAGTAAGACGAAGCCCTAGAAACTTGGTCAGACCTCACAAGGCCAACCGAATATTAGTATAATACAATAGCTGAGGAATTCCCCGTTGCCCCAGCTAGCCGGTAGCTACCTTTGGATCTCACCCAGTGCAGTGAACTGACTAAGACTTGACACACGGGAAAGAAAAAAAAAAAAAGTCGTCTCAACATAGTCGCTCTAGTTCCCAACTCACCACATCAGCAGCATCAGCGCCATAGTCACCATGACGCCGGTAATGACGCCCGCTTTGCTGGCGTACATACGCAAGCACCCGAACCTGCCTCGCAATTCGTGGTACTTCATAACGGCCACGACGCTGTCGGCGCTGAACCGGCCGGACGAGGTCCCCAAAGTATACAGCCATGCCATCGAGGGCGATGCAGCCACAGCCGACGCCCCCGGGCAGGAGTCTCAGCTCAATATATCCCGGAAGATGCGCGAGGCGCTCATCAAGGCCTCGTGCGTCGGGGGGATACCAAAGGTACGGGGAAGCGAGCGCCACCACCACCACCACAGGGAGGGACGGACGACTGGTTCGCAAGCCCATTTTTTTCTGATGCCGCCTTGCAGACCATCAATGCCCTGATGGCATTAAAAACGGTTACGCCGGAAACCCTCCTCGACGCCCCCGGGATAGAGGGTGCGTCGTCGAGGTTTCGGGACATTTACGACACCCCGTCGTCCGAGGTGATGCAGCGAGGGCAGGCCTTCTTCGACGGGCTCTACGGGAAGATTTCCCGGAGAGTCATGGGCCAGATGGACCGCTCCGGCTCAGAAGACCTCGGCCTGCTTGCGAGGCTGGTCTATGGCCATGTCCTCAGTAACACCGACGTACTGACGCCCGTTGAGACATCATTCGTCCTCATTGCCAGCCTTATCCCACAAGATGTAAGCACGCTCATGTCAGCGCGGGCCGATGACTACTAACGTGGAGGGGGGCAGGTCAATCCCCAGCTAAAGGGCCACCTGCGAGGTGCCCTTAACGGAGGGGCCAGTGTAGACGAAGTGCGAGCCGTGAGGGATGTCGTCATCCAGATATGCGAGGCGTCTGGTATGCAGAGGCTCGGCCAAGACGCTGTTGGTGGATGGGGATGGCGAAGCGACGTTGCCAATGTGTAGAGCCATCGGGCGTTAACGCAGGGGAACATAAGCCACACACTCACGATGGACACGGACACGCGACATGGGACACTAGAAACACCACACCTCATAGAAGTAAAGAAAACACACATGATTGCATTACAATTGTTGATGTAGATGGTAAGTTGTCGCTCGGTGCGGCCTCGAGTATAGCCTACCCTATACCTCCCATAGCTTTTAATGCAGCGCGAGGAGCTACACTGCCGATCACTTCCATGCCCCCCAGATCACCACCCGGAATTTCAAATTACCATGCATGTCATCAATAATTCTGACAAGCTACGTCATGCAGACGCCCGACTAACCGACGTACAAAGATGCGCCCGTCTTACAGCAGAATCTTTGACGAATTGCCCTACACGGAAACACAAACATAAAGTGCCATTCCAGCACCAGGAGCGAGATGGAGATCTTCACGGTGCTGTGCGGAATAGAGCAACCCCCCTCCCCTTCCCCCTCCCCGTTGTACTTGCTCCGCCCGTTGCAAACATGATGGAGCCCCTCAGGGGAGTGATGCGGAGGGAGTGCCGTGAATAAGTGGCGAGCCAAGAGAAAGCGCCCACAAACAGCGTTCCGACCGTTTCCTGTCCGCCTGCCTTTGGCCTGGAGGCACGGAGTATTGACACTTTGAAGCAGAGGCTCGCGAGCTTATTCCCCATGTGCGGCATCAGAGCCGCGTTGTAAGCGGGACAATAGGCGACAGGCGACAGAGAGACGGAAAGATTTCCGCACTTAGGCGAGCTCGCAGATCAGAAAAAAGTGTCGTCTCCATTCTGGCACCAGGGGGGTCACGCGCCAAGACCGGGGGCAGGGAATGAGAGAGACGGGCTAAGACAGACAAGGTGTCGCCCAGAGGAGGGTGGCTTGGGACCAAGGAGACCGGGGGCCGGGGCCGGGGACCGATGCGACGGGGTGTGCCAAAGCCAATGCCCAATGCCGTGCGCTGCCACCCGTTCGAGGCCAGCCATGAGGCCCAAATTGGCATCATGAGTGATACTTGACGGCCACTGGATGCCATTGCCATCGTAGCTTCAACGCCACAAACGCTATCAGCTTAACCTACCGACGGACGCTTGAGTGCCCCGTGTGCCTTTCCCGTCGTCCAAGATGCCCACCTAAAACAAAAAAAAAACGGCAATAAAGCTCGTGAGCCAAAACGTTGATACATGAGCCTCGACTCGTCCTGGCTTCAACAGTCTCGACCACCTCTAGATCCAAAGACAAATTTTTCTTGCCTCGCCCGCCACGTCAGACCTTGAAAGCACCTGAAAGACAGACAACTCGATCACCCCTCCCAACTCAACTCGCAGCCCAAAACCATCATGACACGGCAAAAAAGCAACCAAATCATCAACAACCCCCGCAAGACGCTGGCCTGGATCAAGGTTTCGTAGCCTTTGCTTGGTCCAGCCCCAGTCCGTCCCTCTGCCTTGCCGAACCCAATCTATTTTGGTGGTTGGCAATGCCAATGTACTGAGGCTCGTACTGGTACATGAGCGGATTGCAGCTCGACTAAGTCGAATCTATCTGCATCTTGCGCCCGAGTCTGGAACAAAGAGGTGACATCGCGGCTCCTCTAGGTTGGGTTTTTGTTAAAGCATTGCCTTTGATTGACCCCCCTGCGAAAGGAATCCTTCGTCCGTGCCGATCTCGCCGGGGCGCAAATCACTCTGGGCTTCCGCTGCATCGCTGTCCATGCCCTGTCTGTTGGCGTCTGGAGGAGCAGGCACATCGAATGCCTTGCCTCATAGGGAGACGATACTGTGGGCTGCGGAAACAGGCCGATCGGCCGCCCCCAGTCAGTCTTGGTTCAGGGATTAGCCATACTGCAAAGAGAAACACCCACCCTTGCCCGCCCATTTCTGTGTGGGCTAGAGGACTAACCCGGGTTGCCCTTGCGTCATTCCGTCACGGCGGGCAGACTGGAAGGGATGAGAAAGCCTAGCTGTGGGGAAGCAGAGCTGCAGAGCTCAGAGAGGGGGCCATGCGAGCACCACACCATTCGACACGCTCTGTTCACGAAGCGAACCAGTATCTCAGATAGACCGACGGACCTGATGACACGGACACGGACAAAGAGCTGGTGGAGAGGTAAGGATACAGCATTATGTCCGCAGGAAAGTTTCTTGACTGCACCGCACCGCACCGCACCGCACCGCACCCATGCAAGGATCGCTCTAGACCCATAGCGAGCACCACCCTCACTCATATGTTGTTTTGCTTTGTTGGACCGCGTGTGTACGACTTTGCGACAGTGAGGTTGTTGCCAGCGATGAGTTTAGCGACGGGTAGAACTGGCAGATGCCGAGAGAGGCAAAGATGGGTGGCATGGGGCAGGCCTGGAGCGTGGGGTGGCCTCGGTCTTCCAAGCACATGGGACGGTAGCGGCACAAGGAAACATCGACGTGCAGCAATAATTTCGGGTACATGGCCGCCCGAGACTGTCCAACTGGCAGCTGGGCGATAGTGACATGGCCTAACTAGGCAAAGAAAAAAACAACAACACCGCGCTATTGATTTTCACCCACCAAGGGTTCTGGGAAGGGAGGGGCCAGAAGCTGCCATGGGTGGTGCCCTGCCGCTTGCCGGATTTGAATCAATTGACGGATGCTCACTTTGCTTCTCTAACTGCGTCCTGAGTTCACAGCTCTCTCTTTTCGAGACAAGCAAGGGGCTGCATGTTTTTTTTCTTTCGTTTATTCTTTCTTTCTTCCCCTCTCTGTTTTTGCAGGCACAAGGCATTGTCGGGCATTGCAGGGAATCATTTACACATAATGCTTTCTTTTTTTGGTGACTTACAGTGCAAGGGCTCGTCAATGGCTGATTTTTTCACCCTCTGTTTTTTTCTTTCTTTTTTGTCTTGACCGTCTGTCATCCACACGTGGTCGGGGCCAGCCAAGCTCAGCCAACACGGCAGGCCACATCGCAAATCCTCGCTCTCTGGGGGCCATGCACGTTGACAGGGGCCCCCAAATCGGCATGGTGCGCATCACCCACTGTGTCGGGTCAGAGGCCGCAGCGAACAAGATAGAGATGAAACGCCGCCGGCGCCGGGTTCTTGTGTTCGCTGGCAACTCAGACGCCAGTGACCGGGATGTTCCCGGTCGCGCAACATGTCCTCCCCAAAAAAGGGATCATTTTGGGGGCCGCAAGGACACTCCTAGGACAATTAACATGCGTCTTAATGTCCTGGGTGGTGGTGCTCCCCCGCCGATGACATGGGCGGCATGGCAATCCTGACGGAGCCCCCTGGCGATTCCGGGCCTGCTCTCTGACTCTGCAGGCCCATCAGGTGGGATACGGCCCGTGACAGGGCAGCCTGCTGCATTCGGTTCTTGTACCCTCCTGCTATCTGATTGGTTCCATGGAGCCCGCGAGCCGCCGATCCCAGATCTGGAGGATTGTTGGGACCACCTGAAAGTCACTACCACGTCGCTCCTGTGCCAAACCGTATTAACATCGCCCCCGTCATTGCGGCACAGAATATGGGAGCATTGCCTGCCGTCCAAGTCCGTCGGCCTCGCTCAGTTGATCCCCTGTCGCCATTCCCAACTCCGAAGGACTCACCGCGGAATCAGTTGACAAGCAATAACGCAGGGTCAATGAGGGGTTGATTGTGCTGGCAATGCTTCCTGTGTCATCCTGGTAAACCGGTGGGAGAGGCTTCACCCACTAGAGTGAGACATGCAGCAGCACATGTACAGGATAGGAAATACACTGTACGAGATGCCCATTTCACTGTAGTGAATGAAACGCCCATCCGCTGGGCGGAGGAGGGGTAAATGGGCCCGTCCTAGTCCCTGGAAATAGCTTGCCTCGATCATCCGACATTGTGGTTGTGGCGGTTGATGGCGCGGAAATGCACCATGATGCGCATACATAGCTTAAGACACTTAGATCTCATAATTCCTTCTTTGCGAGGCGAGAATGTAACGCTGTCATGGGTGCGCTTGACATGGGAATGCCGCTCGCGGGCCGGGACCAAAGCGTTGGGACACATCGAGACTCGGGCTCTGCAGCATCCGTGATCCTAAATCCCAACCCCCATGGCAGGGCTCGGCAAGCGACGCCTCTGATACGCCAACTTTATTGTTCTAGGCTTTGAGTGAGTTTTTTTTCCGCCTGGCGGTGCGTGCGGACAGACAGGCACAGTATTGTTAACACACTGACTTTACAAGGCTGTCCCTGGGTGATGGGATTCCTGGGCCACCCGCTAGCAGGATCAAGCAAGAACACACGGCTCAAGCCCAGCGGCCACGCCCTTCCTCCCCCTTCCTCGATGGGCACCAAGACGCTGCACACGGGCCATGCTATGTAGGGCAAAGGGGGTCGGCTTGGTCACTGTTGATGGCAGATAGGCTCGACGGCTTTCTGCGCCGTGGACCGTGTCTCTGTTGGCTGAGACAGCCAGCCAATCGCGACTTTGAGGATACCTCCACAAGCGCCTTTCTTCAGCAAACAGCAGCGGGTAACGGAGGTTATCCGCAGAGCCGTTTGTAGGCAGGTGGGATGAGCTCACACTGACGAACCCCTGAGACCGTTGGGCGTGTCGCCCGTGGCGCTCAAGTCAAGCCTTTTTCTCTCCCGGCAATGCAGGTGCAAGCACGAGGCGTGCACGAGTAGGTAATTGCCCACCGGATTTATGACCGGACATTCCGCGTTCTTTCTGTTTCGCGGCCCGTATATACGCTCCAATTCGCGTTCCGTCTTGTAGACTACGCGTGTATTGGGACTTGAAACGTGGTTCTGCTGGGGTGAGTAAGAGGATCTGAGATTGCAATTACGGGAAACCCGTATTTCCGAACGTATTGTTTCTCCCACACGCCCCTAACCGCGTGGGCTTTGGGGGTGGACTGGGTCAATACCAGTGGCGCGGCCTGAGTCAAGGGGGCAGTAATATCACATGCAATAGCCATTTTGCCCTTATTCCGGATTGTTACCCGTAGATACGAAGGTGGGTGGAAGATCGACGTGGAAGATGGTTCCGCCCGCCCATCTCTTGCTACCGACCGCAAGCTGATCCGAGAGCAGGATTTCGCACGGCCCCGGTTTGGTCCTGAACTCTGTAGAGCACAAGCTCAAACTCGCAAGGGAAATAAAACCAGACATAATTTGGCTCAAGGCGATGCTAGCGGGTCGGGAGATTTCCCTTCTCCACTACCCATCGAGGCGGCCGACTCCATGGTGGAAACGGCCCAGATCAACGACTAGTGATGCTACATCCCACCGTCACCATCATTTCGGAGTTGCCATGCACCCAGCCGGCACAGACACGGACGCTGGCGCGTCACAATTGACATGGCTCAATTGTCGATTTTTCGTTTCCCCCTTGAGGGTCACCGGAAGAAACGAATGCCGTTGACATGAACCAGCGCCTGGCTCGTGCCACTGCTCACGCGTTTGTTTGCCTAGACTCGGTCTTCTCTCAATGTTTTGCGGGATGCGAGACTAAGATGGAACGACGTGATGCCAACCGAGCCAATCTCCCTATTTTGTGGGGTGGCGATCGAATCTTGGTCATGGCAGTGTTGCATTGCATCAGAGGCAAAAATAGGACCAGGTCGCAGCTTGGGATGGATGCAGTGGGAGCAACATTCCCGACCCGTGACAGAAAGTTAACTTTGATGACCAGGTAATGCCAATTACAAAAAAGTAACAATACGCGCAGAGTCGAACCCCCAGATTTGTCGCATCGGGACGGGGCGTATCGCCAGTTGGGGGCATAGTCACACCCTGAATGACATTCTCGGCAGGATCGGTTTACTACCAACCAATCACGGACGAGTGCCAAGCCCTTGACACTGTCTTTGGCTCCTGGGCGGCGCAACACGAGGAATACGGTAATGTCATAGTCGCAGACACGGACGAAAAGACCAATTCGTAAATTGATTGCTTGCACAGGGGTATCGGAAAACTCCAAGCATGGACACTATGGTGCTGGCCCATGCTGGCCAGATGACCCCGTGTTATGTTTGATTCCCATCAAGAATGAACGCTGGTGTTCATAATCCTCATTGCGACCTGTGCTCCTCACTAAACCGCATGTGGGGTGGCCGGTATCATGATCCGTTAGCGGCCCACGGTAGGCTTCATGTGCGGGACAGATGTGGCCTGATTTCTCGATAGCTAACGGAGCCGGCGCGAGATCTTGAGGGCTAGCACATGAAATTTTCCTGGCCTGTTTCGTTTGTTCCCTCCAAGCTTGCTCTCACACCGGTCCGCTTGGTGTCATTGTCTCGGCTAGGGAGTGGGGGAGAGAGACCTCATTCATGCTTGTCCACAGTACACTTGTTCATTATTCAGTGTTAGCGTTCCGCCTGGATGTCATTGTGCTCGAAGCTCTTCACTAGGCCCATGTTCCGGTGGGCCGGACCTGATCACAAATGATGCAGTAATGATGATGGTGTTTGATTGCTGCCCGTCTGGGAAGAACCGGCGACGGCGCAGACGGTTGAAGTCTGTTTCTAGAAGAAGGTCAAGCGGGAGCCTTGGTCAGGCATTTCCACCGTCGACGGAGACGAGCGGGCAACCAGATTAAGGGCAAATAGTTAGGGCCATCGGCGAAGCCGAGCGAGCCCTTGGTAACCTTATTGAAAGCTCCTGGCGCGTCCACCCAATCACAGCGGGTATAGGGTCCAGGTTTGCGGCAGCGAGGGTAGCTTTGCCGTAAGCCGGCGCTGGAATGCGCTGCCCGCAGGTTCCCCCTCCCTGGTGGGCGAGGCGCGCGGAGACCGAGGTTTCCGTGGGGAGCGATCGGAGTATTGGCGAACCATTGGCGGACCTGCATTGTTTGGTGGCGCGGCATGGCGTCTACTTTGTCTTGCCTTGCGCGTTTGCCTCGCACTGCCATCGAATTGCTGGCCTTGTGGTGCAGTCTCCGTGACCAGTCGTGAATCAACTTGGCTCGACAGGGAAGTCAAGCTATGAGGCCCCCTGCAAGCCTCAGAGACGGGACAGACTCCATCACTGATGAGTGCGGGGGATGCCTATGAATAGTCTCAGAGAGGAATGTGAATGGAGTTCCCATTTGAGTCAACACAGGACATGGTTGCGTGTATGGTCAGGGTCAGACGACCGCAACCAGTCATGGATGGGAATGTGGTGATGTGGAAGGCCACGTCTTGTCAGGCAGCCTTTGGCGCTCGTTCCACTTGCGAACCAGCATGGGCGGCTACGGTGGCCGTGGTTGCGCGGCTCTGGAGCGGCCTTGACATTGCCGTCGCACTGATTACCACTCCTGGCTGAATTTACGAAGGGTAGCTTGGCATGGGCGCACTGACTTTGGCTCTGCTTCTGGCCCTGGTCCCCGACTCCGATCAGAGAAAGTTTGTCCTCAGTGTGGGAGAGCATGTGGGTTGGCCGACAGGGTCTCCGGGCGGGTGCCTGTGCTTGCTTGAACTGTAGATGGTCGCATGAGAGCGTTGAGGCACAGTCCGGACGGCCTACAGAGGTTTGGGAACAAGAGGCACTCCATGGGCAGACAACGGGGCGCGAGGAAGCGGGAGGAGGCAGGGCACGTACCCGGAGCTACTTCCCAGGTTGGCCATATGGCAGTACCGCGAGTGGTACCACATGTACCTTGCCCGCCTTAGTACCTCGAGTTTGCAAGCCCTCGACGTCGGACAGGTGTGGCCCGAGCTCAGCCCTACACCTCAACTGCCCAGTTCCTAACTGCCACCCTTTATTACCTTATTATTAGCGTCATCAGCCACACCCTAGCGTTTCCGGCTTCCCGCCATTCCACCCCAGCACATGGAGGAGCTTCACTGCAAAGAGACGGTGAAGGCTGTGCTTCTTGTTTGGAAAGGTGCAGATGCACCTATGCTTTGGCGTGCCGGCGTGTGCCATCCGATGGCCTGGTTGCTGGAGATGTTCGTCTGCGTTGTGCGGCTTGGGTTTCATGCATTAATGACTCTCGTAGGGCTTGCTGCGGACAAACCTTGGGTTAGACCTGATCATGTGCTGGCTATATTGGGTTTCCGCTCCACCCCGCTGGCCGTCCATCTGCCGATATGGGAAAACGAAGCTAGTGCCGACGTTTCCTCTAACCAAGCGCTTGATATTACATCCAACTATTGATGCGGAATGTACCTTAAAAAAAAAATCATGTCGGCTCTTGACTTGAGGCGTTCTTGTTCGTTTACCAAATTGGGAAGGCGGATGGGTGTTGCGACAAAAGCCACCATGTGGCCATACCGCGCTTGTCTTCCTTTTCTTTTTTCACCCCTTGCGACACATGCACAATCTCCCGCCGCCATGGTCGATTTCAAAGGGTGACAGGAGAATGGCTCAATGCTGCCAAGGCGGGTCGCCTGTGTTTCTTTGGGGGGTGGAGCACAGGGTCCAACGCCATTCCGGCACCAAGCAGGGGGTAGGGGTAGTGGGGAACTTGTAGAACAAGCTTTGGTCGCCCTGGAGCCTATGCGTTCGCATTCGCCCCACGCTTGCGAGTGTGTGTGTAAATGAAAGTCACCTCGGGCTTCTCAGTGCTGGTCTTGAGACGTAAGTGGCCATTCTCTAGCGGTAACCGGTAGTTGATATCGATGGAACGCACCTCTGACACTGAATCAACAGGCCGGACCATCCTATTTGGGACTCCATTCGCATACTGGCGCCTGGCATGTTCCGTTTGCAGTGTCTGGTATGGCATCTCTACTCGCTCTAAGGGACGGCAAATCTCCAACTCCCCAATTGGCAGCCAATCACAGGCGTCCCGCCCGTGTGGGCACCACCAACACGCAGCGTGGAACGGGCACTAAGCCAATAATCTGCCAGGCCAATGACCAGTCAGTCAGACGGGCTGCCCGTCCCTTGCTCGGTTGGGCTCTGACATGTCCTGCATGACATGCAACAAGAGTCCTCTCGCTCTCTCGTCGGCGATTCTCGCTGGGAGGAGTAAGCAGTTGGCAGGGAGGAGCTCAGAGGATGCGACCTGCTGTGCGCGTTTGTCCCTCCGGATGGCTAGTAATGGCTGGTGGTATGGGTTGGTGCATCTGGTAGGGCTGAGTACCTCAGTGCCACGTCTGATGGGGTGTACAGCGGCCGGCCACTTGACGCACACGCCGGTCGCACCCTTTCCTTGGTGCTGGTGGCACCGTATCAAAGTACGCTTCATGCCCGCTGCAACTGGGAGGCTGCAGCGGGGGAGCCCTGGCGCCGACCGGTTGGGCGGACAGCGTCTCATTCGGGGACCTCCATATGCAGGCTGTCCTTCTTGGGATAATTCGGCCTTGGCCGATGCATTTTACGGGCTGGTGGTTGCTTTCCAGCAAGCCACAGAACCGTCCAGCGGGAATCGATATGATCCAGGATTGTTGGGGGCAGGGCGCCAGCAGATTAGCGGTAGGGTGTCAGGACGAAAAAAAGAAAAGAGGTGCAATGGCAGAACCCGAGTGTCGGTATGCCCATGCCTTGCCTGGAGATGCCCAGGGACGAATGAGAGGCTGGGCCAGGGCTTCGGGTTCCAACGTATCTCGATGCTTGCCACAGGCATGCCCTCGCGGTTGCCTCCCTGCTGCCTGCGCTCGCTGTGACTCTCGAGATTAAACTCTTGCTTTGCTTTCGGTCGAGACGGGCACGATTACACGGGGCAGCGCCATGTTCCCAGCCCCCCGGCAAGGTATGCACGAAACAGACGCACTGATCAAGCGGGGGTTTTTTTCTTTGGGCGCACGCGCTTCTCCATGTTCGTTCATGATGGAATCCCGGCAAGGGGAACAGCCAGCACCCGTTCCTGGCAAACATGGATTGCATGAAATAAGCGATTTCACGCATGCAATCCTCATTCATCTGACTTTTGCCTTTTTGCTTTTTTTCGCTTCTTTTTTCTTTTTGCAGCCCCCAATGATACCATACTGACCAGGATCATTGGCCGCCATGATGGTCTAGGCCGCCCCTAGGACTCAGACATACGGGCGAGTGACGCAGGCGATCGTGGCAGTGGAGGACATGGCAAACCGGCACGTCAACATGACAAGGGTTGCATTTCAGTGTCAGGTTCAGATGCGGATACACGTTGATTGGATACCAGCAACAGAGCTGTCCCCAGGGAGATGATGAGGTTAACGCAGTGCAACCGTAACAACCCTGACCAGACTGCTTGATGCTGTCATCTCATCCCATTTCCCCTGGGCATCGGGACGCCCGAGTTTGCAGGAGATTGTCATTTTTTGTTTCTTTTGAAAAGCAATTATCTGAGGGCTGCTGGGTACGATGCTTGCCCGGGCCCATAGGTCGAATATTCTGGCAACAGCTGCGATATTTTTTGACAACGGCTTCCCGTGGGCCAAAAGATGGCGTATTCAGGAACCGTGCGGGGGAGGGATGTGCTATCCAGAGTGTTGGGTCGGCGGCTTTTTCCCCAAAGCAAACGCCATTGCCGAGGGGTTGATCAGCGACACGTTCCTGCGCTAGCCACTCACAACGCCAATACCAGCACACGGATCATCCGTCTTCATCGCATCTGCTCAAACTTTGGCTATATCGCTCAGAGTTTGCTGTCGACCCACTCGATTGGAACTCCGCGGTGTCGGCCAGCCGCAAGGCAATCCTTGGGATAGACAATGGTTGGAATGGCGGCGGCTGCCTTGTCGCGCCGGTCAGTGCTGGCGTTGCAGCAGCACCCCGCTGAAGCGAGGCTCGGTCTGCTTCTTAGCCCATATCATACCCTACACCGTCTTGTGCTTGGCCCCCGTTCGCAGTGACGTCGGCCGCCTCGCCAATAATACAATGTGATGATCGACGACCCGAGAAATATACCCATGCGATGCAACACGAGCAATACGAGGAGTCGCAAAGTGCTGCGATCCCACCATGAATATGCCTGGGGATGCCGGCAGGATGGGCTAAACAAAGCAAAGGAACAATCAACTGATGCAGTATGGAGAATCCTAATCTCAAACCCTCCATGCACCACCCGCCAGGCACCAAGAGCAGTGCCCAACCAGCCTCAGATGATGCAGGCGATTGGGCGGAGCACCGCTGCATACACATAATTGCTTTGGATGGATTCGCATGACATGCTGTCGCCACAGTCCCTACTTCATCGTGATCTTGTTGCATTTTCTTGGCGCCTGGGCTGGTGACACCGCGAATGCCACCTCCACGGCGGCCACTAGGGGGGCGTGGTTGCACAGCCATGACGCCGCTTCTTTTTATAACTTGCAGAGGCAAGGGGTTATGTGCCCGTAATGTGCCCAATCACCGCCAGAGGATGCTAGCCACCAAGGCCTAATCCGCGCTATACCTGTTGCGGCTCGACTCGAACCACCACCACCACCAAAATGCCAAACAGAGTCCCTGCAGGAACTCTGAGCAGCATCTGGTTGGAGCGCCCACTGGCCAACGGATTGCTATTCAACCTTTGCAAGGCACCTATGCCGTTTCAACTTTGGTTTAAAGGCTTGCCGGCGGAGATGGCAGATGAGCGGAGATGGGACCCGTCCAACTCAAACGGCGTGGGCTCTGACGCCAGTTGTCGTCCGGTCCAAGCAGAGCGACGGGGCGGCGGATATGACGATTCTACGCTCTCCTTCCGCTGACACGGGCAATTTAACGAGGGGACCTCGCAAGGTGCTCACTTACAGGACACGGGCCGTGGGCTGGTGTGCAAGGCCTATTTGGCAGCGGAATTGTGGCCGTCAACTGGGAATGAGTTGAACCACCAGCGGCGAGATGGCATCATATTTTCTGGAGCAAGACGTTCAAGACAGGTGCCTTTTGGGCAATATCTCCGGCATGCCATGCCATAAGCTTTCAGTTGTTGATACTCTAACACGAGCTTACTGGTAAATGTACATGACTTGTGATGGATGGCGTAGACAACCTTCACTTGGGTTGATTCGCTGAGCGCATGTACACTTTTGAGACTTGCCATGTATTTGTGGAATTATCAACAGACTTTTCTGCGACTCATCGCTCACCCACATGACAATGGAGATTTTGTCTCTCGTTAACCCATCAGATGAAATGCTAACCCCACTGCAGCCGTTGAGACTTTGGATGACATGTTTGCCCGCTGTGTTGAGGCGGCGCGAAGTGGAGAGCCAAGCCGGAATTGTTGTGCAAAAGCCGGGAATTGCTATTCCATGGGGCTTCTAAAGGCAAGGCGAGATGGAGAATATGGAGACAGTGTGGAGGGATTCAAAGATGAAACATGCGCCGGAAACGCAGCAGGCGAGCTCAAAGCGCGGAGAGAAGGACGGAAAGAGTGAGCACAGAGCCTGGCCGGACGGCGGCCGGTTTGGGCAAAGTCAAGCGATGTTGATGACAGGCATGTCCATCGTCATCAAAAAAATTGACTGGCCCCTGATATTGACATCAGTGATCGCCAACGGGGTTAGTACACGAGTGGCCGAATATGGTTTAGCAGCGAGCCGGGGGTCGTCGGGAAACGCCTCTCCGGCGACCTACTGCCCAATCAGAAATGAGCAGAGACTTTTCGGGGAGGTTTCGCTGTTGACGTGGGAGCGGGCGAGGCCGGGCTGTGCCCTTTGGCTCGGGGCCGATTTAGACCGTGACAGCCGAAGCTTACTATTGGTCCCGAAGCCAAGGGGGGAGGGGTGGGAGTGTGTCGGGTCCAGTGGTGGAGGGTAATCACTGTTTGGCTGCTTTATTGATTACAGATTGTGTGGTGTGGGTGCGAGTGGTATGGTGTCGAGACAGTCAACCGAATTTGGGGGGGATGTCTCTGCCGCCGTGGTACAGATGATATTGGATCACGGAGCCGAGGCCCAGTGAGGAACAGCGATGCAGATGGGGGTGCGCGATTGGGCGACTCGACGCTGGAGGTCTTACACAGAGCAAGCCCACCCACGCGGACACGGCACAGCACAGCGCAGCACAGCACATTAGAGCACAGCGAAGCGCAGCACACCTGCATAGCTTGGGGATAAAAATATCCTTCCCCAGTGCGAGGGCAACAAAGCCTCCACCATACCGGCACGGGATGGCAGTGCCCTCCATTACATGCTGCACAACGGGTGCTGTTGCTAATAATGCATACATGCGTAGAACCAGATGGCGTCGGTACCCGGCGCGCGTGTTGCACAGCACAACTTGTGCCCTCTAACACGAGGAGCAGGCCCATGACGGCAGATGGGATACGGGGCATGGCTGGCTGCAGGTGTTTTAATTCCCACTCTACCCCAACCGGGCGGATGGTTCAATTGTGAATTGCAGCGTGGCAACTGGGCTGGCCTCCAATGGGAGGGGGAGGGGGCAGACCGTCGCTATCACATCGCATTGCCGCGACTCCTCCCGTGTCTCGAATTGTCTTGGGAGAGAGGGGGCGAAGAGACAGAAAGCAGGAGGGGGGCCCCTTGACTGGACGAGAGGTCTCAGCTGTCAACAATATGGATGGATGTACCAGCGCAATTGCCTTGTACTCCCGACCGACGGGCTGGTCCATGTCAGACATTGAGCGGGAATGATCAGGGAGGGAAGGTCGGTCTGTCGGTCATGGATTTGGGAATGGAGCACGGTTGATGGAAGGCCGTGCGGTGCAGCGCAGTGCGTGGAGGTAGTGAATGGTGGTTGGCGCATTGCATTGTCAAGACAGAGACACGAACTAGCGACGCAGAAACTCAAGATAGTACATGGCAAAACGGGATAGTATGTTTGCACCCACAGCACAGTATAGCACGCGATGCTATACGCGGGGTGGGAATGTGCGAATGGAGGTGGCTTGGCCCTGTCATCATGTCTTGCCATCGACTTTTGTCTCGACGGGTCCTTGACTGGAGCTTGAGCTTGAGTTTTCGACAGCCATATCGTGCTGTCTTTGATTGCCTTGAATCGAGTGGAAGAGGGCAACCCACTTTAGAAACTGGCGAAAGAGAGGGGGGGGGGGGGGGGTAAAGGGACTTGGGACGACCGGGGGGTTGCGCCCCCCGGTCCCCCTCCCCTTCCGTCGGGGCGGTGACACGCCTCTCCGCCATTTGCTTGCCCTGGACACCACCAAAAAAAACCATCACCCATCACACCCCCATCGCCATCCTTTACGAATACCGAGTCTGGACTGGCTTTGTGGACGGCATCGGATTCTCGCGTGTAACCTTTTTCCTGCTGCTAGTAAAATGTCTCTACACCCCGGTCCCCGATTGAGGCTGGCGCCGGGGAGGGGGGCGCCTGCTGCCAGGCTCGCCAGGCTTGCCCGCCGCACACCACCGCTGGCTTACACTCACAATCACAACCACCTCCCCTCCCCCCTGCCCACCGTGTCGAATCCACACTCGCTCGCAACATGGTACTCTTTCTTTCTTACACACCACACGCCCTCAGCCTTGATGCCACACACCTCCCCTCGGGTCTCGCTAGGCTGGGCTGGGATGGCTCGCTCCACGCTCCAAAGCCCCCATGTATCCTGGGATGGGAGGGCGGGCCCCGGCAAGGTACATGGTCTACCTATTGATCCCGTAGGGCCCTAGTTTCTCGTGGCTAGCCTATCCATCTGGACTGGGAGCGATCCGTCACGGACTGGGCCCCAAATGCAGGTGCTGCTGCTGGTGCTGCCTTGTCTACTATTTGAACGTTGAAGCCCCCAACTTCTCGAGGATCCAGGAAAGCCTTGTGGCCATAATCCCATCATCAGCTCTTGGTCTTTCTACCTCGCTGGCTCATTGCCTTGATCATCACCTTCGTTACTCGCCTGTCTGTTCGACTGGCAGACAACAAGAGGTTTCTTGACTGATCCCTCTTTGCGCGGCACCTTGTCTCCTCCAACACTCAACACACCTTCACCTCATCTGTCTCGAGTCGCTCGCTGGAGTGATTCATCACCTGGGCGATATTGTCATATATTTACGTATATAACACATATCCCACTCAGTCTATCTCTGGAGAAACCCGCCTTCGTCGCCCCTTCCAAGAATCGTGCTCCCTGGGTTGACGCAGCTTCAATCCATTTCTCGGACTTGGCGAGACCCTTCTGCCTCACAGCCTCACATCCTGTCTGGAATGCGAACTGGTGCAGGTGCGTTTTCTCACATCCCACCCCACTGACACGTTTTTTCCTGCTTCCAGAAAGTTTGGATCCTGACTGTTGGGCCTTTTCCAATTTAGATAAAGGTGATCGCATTTCCTCGTGGTTGGGCCATAACATCAAGCCCACCTTAGCAACCGCCTTGACAAGCACTGCCTCCTCCGGTCGTACCTTACCGTCCCGCTTCCTTCCCGTCTCACCACAAACTACATCATGACATCCATGACGGAGCAGCAATTCGTCATGTTTTCTTCGCACAGCGAATCTCCCGAGGAGTTCGCCCAGGCCGTCTTCACCTCGGGTCCAATGGACGTGCCCATCACCGCCGACGCCTTCGCCAACTTCCACCAGGCCCAGGATGTCTTCCCCACGATGGGCTACGAGCCCGCCCTCTTCGCCGAGCCCACGCCCAACTACATGCTCAACAACCGCTCCTCCCCCGGAACCTACGATGAGAGCGACATGAGGCTGCCCTCGTCCAGCATGTCGACCGCCTCCGTCCCCTCTGCCGCCTCCTCCAACATTGGTTCCCCCCAGTCCCACCACGGCCAGATGGGCGCCCCCGAGTGGGTTCCCCACAGTCTCGGTCCCCAGCCCGCCATTGTTGGCGACAACTACATGGCCGGTCACGACTTTCCCTTTGGCGCCCCCGGTATGGAAGAGTTTGCGCCATTTGATTATGGCACCGCGAAGGGCTTTGTTGGTAAGTTGGATGCCTCTACTAGTCTTGTTGATGTTACAGCCACTGCTGCTGCTGCTTCGCCTCGTGGCCCCGCTGCGCAGCAGAGGCCTCCCCGCCATTCGTCTAAACCTCCTTACCCCTGTCTACCCGCGTTTCCTGTCTCTGCATCTTCTGCTTCTACTTCAAACGGTGCCTCCACGCATCCTGTCGCAAACGACAGATCGACATCTAAACACCAATATTCGCGTTCTTTTTCTTGTTGTTTCTCTTCTTCTGCCTCTTCTCTCAGCACCGCGCCCCTCTGCCCCTCCATTGCCTCCAACCGACGACTTAGCACACCAGCTATCTCGTCAACTGAGACATCCCCGTGGCCGCCGCATCCAACACGGCAGCACACCGTCTCTCCCGCGCGGAACAGACGTGACGCTGCCTTCTTTTCGCAAAGCAGCGGCCACTTTGTCTACCCTCTCGATTCTTGGCAATCCTCTCGCAATTCGCCCGTCACTACTTCTGCTGCTTCTCCGACCATGCTTGCTGACCTCGCATTTGCGACAGACCCGTCGCTCATTCACCCAGAAATTGTTCGACCCCCCATGGGCATGCCCACATACGATGCCCACTTCCAGCAGCCAAACCACTACCCTGCCTCTCCCTCTGTCGCCTCCTCCTCGCCTCAGCCAAACATGATGCGCACCAACAGCTCGTCACCCTTCCTCCACAGCGGCTCCTTCCAGCAGCCCTACCCCAGCAGCCCCTACGGGGCTCCCATGGACCACCACGCCCGCGCTCCCAGCATGAGCCACTTTGTTCCTGCTACTCCCAACGATTACCACAGCGGTGACGAGAAGGAGAAGCAGCGATGCACCTGGCCCGATTGCGGCAAGACCTTCAAGGACCTCAAGGCTCACATGCTCACCCACCAGAATGAGCGCCCTGAGAAGTGCCCAATCCAGACTTGCGAGTACCACATCAAGGGCTTCGCTCGCAAGTACGACAAGAACCGCCACACCCTGACACACTACAAGGGCACCATGGTTTGCGGCTTCTGCCCCGGCTCTGGCTCTGCTGCTGAGAAGTCGTTTAACCGCGCCGACGTTTTCAAGCGCCATCTTACCGCTGTTCACGGCGTCGAGCAGACTCCCCCCAACAGCCGCAAGAAGTCGGCCGCTGGCAGCAACAAGAAGCTCTCCGGCTACGCCGCCGATGCCACCGGCAAGTGTAGCACTTGCTCCCAGACCTTCTCCAACGCTCAGGACTTCTACGAGCATTTGGATGACTGTGTGCTGCGCATTGTCCAGCAGGAGGATCCTGCCGAGGCCATCAACGCCAAGCGCCTGGCAGAGGTTGAGAACGACAAGGATGTTCACCAGACTCTGGAGAAGAATAACCTGCCCATCACCACCGAGATGACCTCGATGGAAGAGGACGACGAGGAAGACACTGGTGACGAAGACGAGGCTGATGCTTCCTCCAAGTCCAGCCACTCTCCCGCCACCAAGAAGAAGGGCAACCCCGCCAACGGAGTTCAGAAGTCCCGTGGCTTGACCCACTCCCGCGGTGGTGTTACCCTCACCACCAAGACCCGAAACCGCAAGAACCGCCGCGACTACCCCTCGTCCTGGGGCTTTGACAAGGGTCAGATGACCATGAAGAAGCGTGTCCTCGCCGTCTTTGACGGTCCTCGCCGCCTGGCCAAGGATGACATGATGCTCTCCACCGATCACGAGATCCGCCTGAAGCTCTCTGATGGCAAGTCTTATGTTACGGACCTTGATATCCAGACTCTCAAGCGAGCCGACGGCTTCCACGGCGCTACCGACGAAGAGAAGGGCCCTTGGATCTCAGATGACCCCACTGTCGACCAGCTCAAGGAGATGCAAATGATGCTGGATAGCAACCCTGCCATCTAAAAAAAAAACAACTACCTCGAGATTAATAATCTCTTCTCCTATCGAACACGACACATATGTTAAAAAAACAGCATGGCACAGACGGCGCACGAGGACTTGTACTAGATAAAGGGAACTTTTGGGATGTGGAACTACTTGAATGGGATTTTTATGACACTGGGCGGGCATGGGAACGATGAGGAATCTACTCCCAGTATTTTGGATGTTTTTTGCGGATGGGAGTTGACGTATCGATACCCCTGTTTTTTGTTACTATTACCTCCCTCCCTATTGGTGTGGTGTTATCACCGGTTGATGGCTTGACGACAAATCAATAATGGATGACTTGAAAGAACTGTGTTTTTACGATGAATGGGCTCCTGTGTGTATGGTGGAAGCTTTTGTATTGTGGTTTGAATGGGGGTCATCGTTTCTTCCTGGGCTCAGATGGGGATGGATTGTATGATCAGTGAAGATTGCGACACGCGCGCGCAACAGGAGCTGAGGTGGTAATTGGAGTTTTTGAGGAGTTGACTGATGAGGGATTTTGGAAATCAATAGCTTAAATTTAAATTAACCAAATCAACTGATAATCAATCGTCCATGATTCATTCCTCCTTATCTCAAATGTTGAAATGGCTTTGGTGGGTAACCATGAGTGTTTTGATGGCAACCACCTCCCGGGATTCATCGGATAACAACTAATTGGGGAGAGATTGCGAGAGAGAAAGGATAAAAGATGAGATCCCAAATTACTGACACCGCGCCCACATGTTGACAAGGCGTTCCTGAGTGTTGTGTCTCGGGCTATATGGCCGTTCAATTGAAGACTCTTTAGGTTGCGCACAGGACCCATACGATGGAGTCGCAGCTGGCAAAATTTGGGGTTCCCCTCCCCCGCTAACATGTTACGATCGCCTTGTGCGATGCGCACTTTTGCTTGCGACTTTTTGACATCCATCCATCCATCCATCGCAATCGACTTGGCCTGCCTGTAAGTACCCCTCTATGACAAACCCGTCCTGCTTGATTGCAAAGCACGAATAAATTAGCGACCGGGGCTCTGGTCTCGTGAGGTGTGCGCGCGATCATTCATCACTAAGCTTCACCACCACCCCTCGTTTGGTTTTTGGTCTTCTTACTCTTATCTACTTTCACTTCACTTACAGGCATCACAGTTCAACCACGGGAGCAGAGGGTGAAGGCTAAAAAAAAAAAACAAGGAAACAAGAAACTAAAGCAACAATGTCTCTTACCTTGCGCATCAGCCTTCAGAAAACCGAGGCTGATACCGTCGACGCCCCCGAAGACTTTTTGGGCGAGGCATTGGGCACCGTCTTTCCTGACGATGTCACCAACTTGCACGGCGATGAGGAACACGGCGTCGTCTACACGTCGCCTCACCTGGCCAAGCCCCTGCTGATTGACCTCGCGGATCCTGTCGTGGACTCGGAGCGCCTGCTCTTCAGCCACTACCTGTGGAACGCCTCGCTCCAGCTCGCCGAGTTTGTCGAGGCCGACTCGTTGGGCTTGGAACTCGAGTGCCCCCGCGAGGCGCGGGACAAGCTGTCGTTCAACGTCAAGGGGCTGGACACGCTCGAGTTTGGCGCCGGGACGGCACTCCCCAGCATCCTGAGCGGCCTGCTTGGCGCTCGTCGAGTGGTCGTGACCGACTACCCGGCCGAGGTGGTCATCAAGACGCTGCGCGCCAACGTCGCCCGCGGCATCCAGCCCGCCAACTCGCCCCTCGGCACCACCACTCCTGCGTCCTCGGTCCTCGTCGAGGCCCATCGCTGGGGCGAGTTCGGTGACACACTCGGCACCGACAACCAGCACTCGTTTGACCGCATCTTTGTTGCCGACTGCCTGTGGATGCCGGAGCAGCACGCCAACTTGCGCAACAGCGTCGCCCACTTCCTCCGCAAGTCGTCTGATGCCCGGGCCTTTGTCGTGGCGGGATTCCATTCGGGTCGGCCCAAGATGGCGCACTTTTTCGAAGCCGGGTTCCTTGCTGAGGCGGGCCTGGAAGTTGAATACATCTGGGAGAGGGATTGTAACGGTGTCGAGAGGCCGTGGCAGTCGGATCGTCCCAAGGGCGAAGGCAGCGTGGACAAGAGGTGGCTTGCCATTGCATCGATTCGGTGGATTCCAAGCTCATGAAAACAAAGTCGCCCACAAGTTTCGAGTTTCCCTCTTCTTCTTCCTCCTTGTTGTCCTCCTCTTTCTACCCTCCTCTTTCTATCCCTGCTCTTTCCATCATGGTTGCGGTGTCAACTCTGATTCTCCAAAGCACAACTCTCCTTCTCTCTCACCCAACGAACAAGGTACAAAGACAGCGGGAAGTGAACAAAGGGGGATTTCTCGTTGGGGCTTTTTATATGCCAGGCCGCCATGTTTTCAGCTCGTCTACACATCCCAGGGAGGACTAGTTCGTCAAGGTCCTTTTGTCGTCGCCAACTTGGCGTGGTGCCGTGCTTTTCAGCTGTCCCACCCTGGTTGGGCGTGATTGGCCTAGCCCCGGGCCTGTGGCGCTGTCGCCGCCCGCTCGAGGGAACGTGTGCTCTGCGAGGTGGGTCGTAAGACGGCTGAATTGCATGGGCATGCGAAGAATATCGGGTGTTTTTTGTTGATGACGTGAGTCCAGCTGGGTGGATTGCTGCTGGGGGGCCTACATCGCGAACACGTAACGGCGGCATTGTCCATATGGTAATTAGTGTATCATAGTGATGAACGTACACAAGTCTTAGGGAGTACAATATAAGTAGAAGAGAGAAAGAAAAAAACGCATAAATCATCATGCTGGGCATGGCCATAAATATACCAATAAGTGGTCAGCAAGCACCCAAGCCTTTTCTATCTACAAACAACTCATTCTATCCATGACTGAGGCGGCGTCATGTGTAACGCTAGTTGGGCGCCTCGATACTGGGCCCCTTCTCCTCCACCCTGACAACCAAGTCATAGTTGATGCGGAGGTTCTGTGCACCGCTGAGGGCACTCGTAAGCATGCTTTCGTGGCGCTCGCCAACCAACCGTTTGAGGGCGCCGATCAAGAAGCCAGCGACAATGTCGACTGACCAGTCATCCGGGATGAGGCCCAGCACCTCGTCGATTTCGAACCAGCCGCCGAAGCGCTCCAGCAGTGCTCCTGTCTGCTCGATGCGGTCGCTCGTGTCTTCGAGAGCCAGAAGCTCGCGGAGCACAACGTGGAAGAGGCGGCGTTGCTCTTCGGCGTCCGGGGCGTCAGCCGACGCAGACGGCGCGACCGGGGTCCCAGACCCAACTCGGAGACAGTACGAGACAGCAGTGTCGTAGTCGCCGAGATTGTGGATAAGCAAGCGCAGCGCATTTTCGTGCTCACGGGCACGCCCGGCGAGAATAATCGTCTCTGGAACAAGTAGATCGCTGGGGAGGGTCGCAATGCGGCTGCGGATGGCGCCTGCATCGTAATCATGGTTTCCGCCGAGAAGCTGCAGAAGACGCAAGCGGCTGTGCCAGACTTCATTGTCCTCAGGAGTGTTGTCGCGAAGGAAGTGGTGGTAGGTGGGTTTCGGGGCCTGGAGAGCCCTGTAAGCCTCATATGTTGCTGTAATGGTGTCCCGGCTTGTGGCAGATGTCTCAAGATCCGTGACAACGACGTCCAGATAATAAGCGATAAGGTCATTGACGTAAATAGTGTGCCCTTTGCCGAAAACAAGGTGTTCGAGATAGTATTTGACGGCATCGGGCGCTTCTGCTTTGAGAAGATCGACCACTTGGGTGGTTTCAAACTTGGCAACGCGGCCCTTGTCTTCTGCGAAGACTTGTACACCAAGCTTTGGATTGCGATTTGCAAGCCACACGCCGTATTCTTGTACAAGGGACTGAGTGCTAATTTTGGTCAAGTACTCACGGACACGCTGCTCGCCGTCACGCAACTCGCCTCCATCATCCTGCTCACCTTCAATGATGCGTTTCCAAGTCGCAAGAACTTCCCCGGATAGTTTTCGGCTTTGGTAGAGTCGGCTCAGCACAAATAGGCGATGGTACAACTCGAGCAAATCGACTGCACGATCGAAGCAGTCTACGCCCTTATCGACCACGTCGTACAGTTCCGATCTGACAGAGCCACCTTTGCCTATTCCCTTCGGGGAGTGTCGGTCAATTTCGAGTAGTACAAGAAGCAAAGCAGCATCGACAGTGCGAAAGACAGCTTGTTCATCGGCGACGCTGCCGAAGCCCTTTTTCTTGCGCCATGATCCAAGAAAACGTCGGATAAAGTGCGTGATTGGTGGCTGCAATGTCGAGATTGAATTCCTGGCCGTCTTTGCAAATTCCTGCCCTCGAAGATACGGCTCTACAGCCTCTCTGACTCCTCCATTGACCCAAATTCCTCGACGGCCTTCGATGATTTCGTTTCGCACCCCAGGGACAAGTGCGAGAACGACTCGTGGATCGAGGCCACTGTCAACCAATACCTCTTCTAGTGACTTCATCTCTTGATCAGAGAACTGCTGTTCTTCTGGTGATTGTAGCAGGTTAATGAGGAGCAAGATCCCAGCCTTTTGTCGTATATAACCGAGAGTCATAAACTCCAATTCAGTTCGCGGCTCTCGGCCACGTATCGACTTCAACAAAGTAAAGATAGGTTCTTTGTTAATATATTGAGGGTTTTCATACCCCTTTGGACATGCAGTGGCAAGAGCAGCATCTAATTGAACGAGTAACGGGTTACGAATTGCCCACCAGATCCGGTTGCCCGTCCAAACTGCTAATCTGGCCGTCGCCTTTGCCAGCTGTCGAGCAAAGTCTTCTCCTTCTATATTTCGGTTGGATTCCCAGCCTTCGGGTAACGAGTCCTCATCTTGGGAATCAAAGTTTTGTTCGAACAATTCTTTTTCTTTCGAAAGTCGCTCCATCGAGAGGGCGGTCCTCGAGTCCGAAGACTTGAGGGAAGTGATGGATGGATCCAAAGAAGATGAAAAAGGAGTAAACTTTCTCTGGCACAGTCTCTGGACGATTTCTTCGAAACTTGTTTCCTCACTGCCTGCTAGTGAACGGATGCCATATACTCCAGAATCGGTACCAGCCGGACCTTCAAGCCAAAACTTTTCTGGGCTTGGGGCAGAGCCCGCATCGAAGCTTTGGATCTCGAGTCCATGGCGCAGTCCGCCATCAGACTCCTTGACCATCGAGGCTAAAACATATCCCTCTTCTTCTTCCTGGAGGCCCGACCGAGAAGATGTCATATCCCCAGATGGGCAATCAACAGCAATATCCTTGGGATACCGGTCGAATTCGAGCGTTGGACGAGTGGGGTCGCCATCGAGGTTCACAAACATGCCAATACCAGGTTCTAGCGGGCTTGTCCCAGTGACCAACAGGAATTCATCCGGGGTTGGGGAAGCAATATGGGGTTTGAGAAATACTGCCCCTGGTTTTGATCTGGGTCCGCTGGATTGGACCGGAGTTCCGCTTGGCGATGGAGCGACTGGTAGAGGCTTGTCTAGCGAGGGAGGGCTCCCTGATCGACCATCTCCAGGAGGTTTTGGGCTTGAGGATGGTACCGGTGGCGAGGGGGCTTGGAAGACCCGATCCTCGCCATCGGTTCCACGTTGGCGAATAGAATCAAGAATCGAACCTCCAAGGCTGGTGCTTCGGCCGTGGCCGGGGGACCCAGATGGTCGATTTTGAGCGGATGAAGAACTTCTTACTAGATTGGCCGCATCCGATATGAGACTTTGCGCCTGGCCCAGATCCTCCACAGGAGACTTTTCGATTGAGGATATACTCATCAAAGGGATCTTGAGCTGCCGTTCTACATCAAGCAGCGAGTACGACTTGGAGTCAGCAACACAGGCGATTGAGTCTCGTCGGATAGTCAGTGTGCTTCCTGAAAAGTCGATTTTCTAACAATTGTTAGGATTTGAATGAACCACGGCAATGATTACGTACTTTGAGTACTCGCGCATCTTCACCCAGGCGAACCACTTGAATCCTTCTATTCAGAGAAAGCAGAATTGTGACAGAAACACCACTTTCAGAGCCCTCACCCTGAGCCGACTCATTGAGGTCGACTCCACCAATCCAGTTGCAGTTCTTGACCTGAGTTGTTCCGAACACTGGGCTCAGCTCGGGGAGGGAGTAGAACGTCACAGTCCAGTTGCATAGAATGCACGCTTTTCCAACGCGGGGAAGCAGAAGGATTTGCTGGACACCGGGACGAGAGCTGGGGTGGGTTCCGGGGGGCTCGGAGTAGGCAGGGCATAGTCGTGAGGCTAAAATGTAGACGGGTTGGCCGAATCGCGCGTTGGGATCGGGGGGTATTTGGACGAAGTGAAGTAGCTCGGATGCTGAGGTGCCAACATATAGGTTGCCATCTGGAATTGTAGCCATTAGCGGTAGAACAAAAAGACCTCTTAGAGGGTTCACTCATGGTATACCTAGATAGTCGACGCAGTTTATCTTGATGTCATCCTGAGAGCCGTCAGCCGAAAGCGGCACATCATCCAACAGCGACCGAAGGACGAAAGGCCCGTCTTCACGGCCGGCATGCTCCAGGTTGACTAGAGGCCTGTCGCCTGAGCCATCAGATGTCATAGCGGCGGTTTAGACGGGAACCTCATCGGGGCGAACCTTCCACAACGATTATCGCAGTGCAGAGGACGGGAATGTGGTTGCGACAGGCGAGGCTGGAGTTGGTTGACATCAGTGGATACCTGGGCGCAATGCTCGCTGGAGCTAGGAGCTAAGCTGCCTGTGCATCGGCCGTTCGCGAGGCTGTGGCGGGGATATTGCAGCATATGTGGCGCAGGGCTTGGCGTTTTCAGCCTGGTAGCTCCGGGAGCCAATAGGACCCCGAGGCCACGCCAGCAACTGAACGGAACACGTTCACAGCTCCCTCCGACTTGTACCCTGCCCTGGATCATGAACTCTGCGGAACCACGAATCACGGCTTTCGACCATTTGTGACGGCAACGGTTGCGACAAGATACGCAGGATTGAATGCTTGTAAAACGGCGACTAATTCACCGAATGATTTACTTAGCCCCAAAGCCACTCTTCAACTGAAGCCGACATCATGAGTGACGCTCTTGTGGAAGCCGCCATTGCATCGGCTGAGAAGCCGCAGGATGACCCCTCTACCTCGAGTGGCCCAACTTTCGAGGGAGAGAACAAATTCCAGCACGCGATCTCGGCATGGAGAAGTATGAGCAGCAAGCACGCGCCGTTCGCACTCGGGTGCTGATAGACTACAGACATCGACCTCACTAGCCTTGTCGCCACCCTCGATAACACGGCCTCCGACATCGTAACTTACCAGCGGGACTCGACGGTCCAGCGCAAAGAGCTTGCTCAAAAGACCAAGGATTTTCGAAAGCTAGATGATGCGACCAAGCTGACGGAGGTCAAAGGCCTGTTGAAAGGTGCGAAATGCTCTACCTGAGCTCACTGTACAGACGCTGACCCGACCAGCCTACCAAACCTTTATCGATCTCTTGACGAATCACTCCAAGTCTGTCAACTCGGCGTTCTTGCAAACCTACACGTCCTTTTCCGATGCTCCAGACCCATACCCCTTGCTTGAGGCCTCTGTCGACTCTATGCTTCTGTCTGAGGATACTATGCCCAAGCTTTCCGAAGAAAACAAACATCTTCAGAAGAGCGTTTCAAAGCTGTCCTCACAATTGGAAGAGACTGAGGGGAAATTACAGACTGAACGGAGTGCCCGTAAGGAACTGGAGGATAACTTGGAAAAACGAGTCAAGGAGGTCGAATCATCATGGAGCGCAGTTCTCGAAGAAAAAACAGACAACTGGGAGGCCAAAGAAAAGGCTCTCGAGGACAAGGTGGAGAATCAGGACCGCTTGTTGAATGAAATGAGAGCGAGCTACGAGGTGAACCAGCGCCTCGGAAAGAACGGAGATGATCAGGAACAGCGCAGCCAAGTATCAAGCGCCGAGCTTGAAATGCTTCACTCGGATCTTGAGCGCACGAGCACACGATTGGCTGATGTCGAGGCGCGCAACGAGCAGATGAGACTGGAGCTGGCCCAGGCCAAATCATCTGTTCAATCCCAGCCTGAGACGTCTCTCGAGGATGACCCCGGATACATGCGCATGCGGTCAGAAAACCAATCCATGATTCGTAAGCTGGATGCCGTTAGAGTGGAGAAGGAAGGTCTCAAACGAGACCTTGATGTTAGACTGCGGTCCATTGAGAGGGAAGTGACGTCCCTCAAGGATGAGAGGGATGCTCTGAAAGCCAAGGTGCAAAAGTGGAGTGACTACGACGACATCAAACAAGAGTTGGAGGTGCTCAAGAGTATCGAATTTTCGACAGGTGATGACGACGACATGAAGGAGCAAATCGAAGCAAGCGATGCCAAGGGCAATGCGCTGGAAAAGCTGCTCCTTGCACGGAACAAGAAGCTCGGTGACGAGTTGACCGTCCTTAGAGTCTCTCACCGGGACCTGCAGACTCGACTAGAAGATCTTCAAGAAGAGTTGTCGAGGACAAATGCGGACCTCGAGAGGGCGCAAACCCTCAATCAGAAGCTAGAAAGCGATCTCGAAACAATTCAGGAGGAAGGCGCTAATCATTTCCCATCCGGAGCTTCTGTCGCTGGAACATATGTCACCAGAGCAGCTGGACGCAAAGGTGGCCGCATTTCACCAACATCATCTATCATCAGTGGTATGGATCCACGCGGGATGGGCGACCGCGAACCCGTGTATGGTGGAGGCTCAGGCATTCTACCCATGGTAACGGCTCAGCGTGACCGGTTCAAGAAGAAAAACGCCGAGCTGGAACAAGAACTGTCGGATACCCACAGAACCGTGTCACAGCTGCGGCAGGAGGTGGCCGCTCTTCAAAAGGACAACCTGACCCTCTACGAGAAGACGCGATATGTTTCAACTTATAACCGCGGAGGAGCGGTGGCCTCGTCATCGGCATATGGGGGATCAAACCCAAACCCATCCACAGTTTCGATCGGCGAAACAGGCAACCCCGGCATTGCCTTGGACCGATACAAGCAGGCTTACGAGTCCAACATTTCCCCATTTGCTGCATTCAGAGGCCGCGAGTCTGCGAGGGCGTATCGGCGAATGAGCTTGCCCGAGCGAGTGGTTTACTCGTTGACCAGGATGGTTCTAGCATCCCGGACAAGTCGAAACCTGTTTGCAGCATACTGCGTGGCGCTCCACCTCTTGGTGTTTGTGTCCATGTATTGGCTCGGCTCGGCAGACTTTGAGCACCACATCCAAACAACAGCGGCAGTCGCTGGAAGCAACAGGTTGATGGGGGCGGGCAGCCCTCTGGACGAAGCGCCACAGGTCCCTGGGAAATAATAGAAGGAATGTGACTCGCGGGGGCGCGACGAGGACCCATTCGGGTGTGTACTAGTAGGACCAGGCGGCATGGTGCAAAGTAGACTGTATGTTCTAGGGAGTTTCTTGGGTAAGGTAGCCGTCGTTATCTGGCTAAACTATCGATATTTCCGGCCCCATATTTCTTTTTGGGATCTGTAGTGACAATGAGCGGCAGTAGAAACAAAACTAATTCCCTCCGACCAGGATTCCACAATTGAAGGGCATGCATCGGTCTGCTGGTTGGATTCCATCAATGGCGTTGTCGAGTCCTCCGTCATTTCAACATGGCCTAGGCAAAGAAAAATGGGGCTGCGCGGCTCCACGTTTCTATTTTCTGCAGCCGCTGGCCGCATTTAGCGACCCGGGATGGCTGCTAAGCGAGGAGCCAATAGCATCGCCAGGCCCGACATAAACGGCGGGTACCTGGCGACATGGTGACATCGGGAGAGAGGCTGGTGGGTTTGTCTCACACGCGCACCCAGTTGTGTTGCTCCGCGGGAAACGAAGGGCTGGGGTGCTTTGGCTCTTTCTGGATTGGGGAACCAAGGTCTTGGCTCTGCGGACTCTGATGGGATGGAGGGCTGGGCACCGGTGGTTGGTTCGAGAGCAATCCGTCGGATCTGGCATCTGGGGATCTGAATAGAGGTGAGATGGGATGGAGGAAGTGGAGATTAAAGGGCCTCCCCATGACGTTGCTTCAGATGAACCGGCTCCAAAGAAACACACGGGAGACGCGGCATGATGCTATTGTTGGAGATTCTCTCTGTTGTCAGAGATGGAAAATCTTCTGGAAGCGGCCTGCTTGCTTCTCGTTCAACGTTTGTTTGATCTTGGTCCCTCCCGCCGCCACATCTCGCTCCCGCCCACTCCTCATCGACTGCTACAGTGTCAACAGATCCACCGCGATGCAACCTCTTTCACACCGGACGGAGCTTCGCCAACCTCGTCCTGTGCTCCGCGTCGTGTGAATTTTCGCAAGGAATAAGTCGCCCACCACCACGTTTTCCCCCTCGCCTGCGTGGGCGGTGCCGACGTCCCGAGTGGTGGGCGCTTAACCAACCCCGTTTTTCAGCGCCGCGGGCCAATGGCCACCCTCCATCACACAACGTCACTCCCGCTCCCTGCAGCGATCCATTGGATCTCGTGCATCCGTGCGACGGTCTGCACGCGCCCGCCCAGCAGAGCAAAAGAGCCTCCCGCTACGCAGCTGAGCGTGTTTCGCGCTGGGCGGCTGGGCATGGCATCTCTCGAGCCCGCAGCCCCATAGTTTCGTCCAATGGACAATGCTCCTCGACGCAGTAGTCGAGCATCTTGCCGCCGACTACTGCAGGGAAGCGAACAAGTCGGTGCAGCGCTGGCAGGCCGTTGTTTCGTATAATAGAGCACAGGCGTCTCCTCCTTTGTGGATGAAGAAGAAGTTCTGGCAGGAAAGAATCTACAGCATCGGATTGTGTCTTTTGTTGCAACATCTTAAGACGCGCGCCGGTGTCTTTTCTCTTCTCCTTTGTTGTCCGTTTTCCTTGTTTCCTATTTCCGCTTCTTTCTCTCTTCAGTGCTCCTGTTTTCCTGTTGAGGTTTCCGATTTCTGTGACGGCTCCCGACGATTCTCCTCTAATTACGAGCATCCAACCGATTGAACGACACGACTTCCCACGGACCACACACTTGACCCTATAAACACGACTCAAAATGCAGTTCCCCGTGGCATTGGTTTCTCTCCTGGCTGCGACAGCCTCTGCTGCCCCCACCGACCCCAGGCTCGTCATCAAGGATGTCCGCTCAGCAGTCAATGGGCTGGGCTCCCTTTCCGAGTTCTTCAACCTCGTGGCTTACAAGACCCAAGCCGCCAAGTATGGCGCCTCGGCTTCCGTCTGTGACCTGTCAAAGGCCAAGTTGCCCACTGGTAAGATTAACCCGTCGACTCGTGTTACAATTGAGTGCTGACAATGCAACACCAGCCCCCCAAGCACTCCCCGAGCCTGCCCAAGGCCTGACTCTCAAGCACGTTGCCGTTGGCCGTGGTACCCAAAACTACACTTGCGACACCAGCAAGCCGTCCTCGGCTCCTGTTGCTGCCGGTGCCCTCGCCACCCTCTTCAACGCCAGCTGTGTGGCGGCCCTGTACCCAGATCTCCTAGAGAGCATTCCCGCCATGGCGGTGCACTTTGACATCTCCAACACCTACAACCTTGGGCCCGCAGCCATGATGGAGTCCGGCGTGCACTACTTCACCAACTCCACCACGCCGTTTTTCGATCTCCGAACTCAGACTGAAAACATTGGCCAGGCTCCTTGCCAGAAGAACAGCAGCTCGCCCGCCCCCTCAGATGCCCCCGTGGGCCAGAATGGCGAAGCCGCTGTGCCCTGGTTGCAGCTCACCACCCTGAACGGTGCTACCGACGGCATCAAGGAGGTGTACCGTGTGACAACAGCGGGTGGCAGCGCCCCAGCCACCTGCGAAGGAAAGGAGGCCTCGTTCCAGGTCCAATACGCGTCATTGTAAGTTGTCTCACAAGTCTGCGGTGTGCGCCATGAATGGAAGCTAACATTGGGTGGCCAGATATTGGTTCTACGCAAGCAACTAAATGCAAAGAGAAAAAAAGAAACGAAAAAATAAAATAAAAAAAGAATTGCATGTTGTAAGATGTTACAATGTGGAACGAAGGATGGTGGGACGGATGGGAAGGACATCGTCTTTTGAGCCCGGCGTTACAGTGGGCATAATTATGGCATACCAAAGCAGTATATTCGTGCCTCCAGTGTATTGTAATAGCGATCATATAGTGTTTCCTTCTTCGAGTGTGTTTATTTTCTCCGACAATATACCAAGTCACCCGACCCTTCGACCTGATCTGAGTTTGATTGCTGTCTGATGGTTTGTGTGTGGGGAGGTGAAACCGAGCATGAAAGATGCCGCACCCAGTGCAACCCCCCGGATCCGCCCGGTGCTGAAATGGCAGAGTCAAGCACCGTACTGGAAATATAGGGCGCATGGCGCCCCCGGATCTCGCCCGCATCGGTCTATCCCAACAAGACCTCCCCCACAGTGCCGCAGGGAAGACGTTGTCATAGCCCCGGATGAGAGGCCAACTTGCTCGGCAAAATGGCAAGTTTATTCAAATGCTCCCAAGGCAAGCGGGCGACGGAAAGCATGGTGCAAACATTGGTGTTGAGGGTATAATGATACAAATAAGGGTCTTATAACCCCGAATAAGATGACGCTGCGCCATTCGGATTTTTTTTATTGTATTCCCCCTCGGAAATGGGTGGCTGTTATTTTCTTTGTCGGAATGTGCCAAATACCTTCACCCGCTCGCCAGGGTCCGAAGAAGAAAACTGAAAACTCCATAGTCACGAATGCATCATAATCAAGCTTTTGTCTCAGGCAATGCGTATCACCGTTGGAGCTTATCCAGCTAGGACAGTAGCTGAGATGCATGTGCTAACGGGCACTGAGATAACTAACTGTCGTCCCTTTTTTTTTCACCTCGCCGTCTCATCTCATTGATGCAGTGTGGAGGGGTCCCACCAATCCCTGCGAAAGTCAGGGCAAATGGAACATGGTCTATTGGTCATGACGCTGGAGCTTCAACCCCACAGTGTGTATGCATGTCTAGGCTCAAATGGAGCGACGAGTTCGACAATGGGGCACAAAATCGAGGAAAATATCGAATAATGCAGATTTGCGATACATGCCCATATGGTGAGAGCACGGCTTGTTCAGCAATTGGTTTCGTTGTTTGCTGGAGCTCTGGTCAAAAGAATGCAGGTGTCCAAGCTTGGCGGTCATGCGTCATGCCACCACCACTGCGCACAGAGCAGAGCGACTTCCACGTCAATCGGGTGCTCCGTCACCGCGTTACAGGGGACGACCTCTCGGCGATAGGACCCGCACTCGCACTGCACGGAACCGCAACTGGACTTAATTAGCGACCGACAAACAGGTGGGATCGCCCACCGTCTCTCCACTGTCAGGTTACTGCCGTCGAGCACTGACGGCAACTTCCAGGGCCCCCCCAAAAACGAGATCTCGGGGAGCACGCACGCATCCCTCTGATCCAGTGACTTGCACAAAGGCCCCCCCGAAAGCTGCCTGGCCTCGCGCCTCGTCTTGGTTCTTTTTTCTTTCATTCTTCTCCGAAACCAACAACCCATAGTTCTGCATCGCACGGTTCGCCTGGCATCCAAGCAATTACACCGTCACCGCGTGCCTGCCCCCAGTCTTTGCGGCCTGCCTTTGTGCATCGAGCCATCCGCCTCGGTAGAGAATGGGCCTTGGCTTGCCCCGCGCTCAACCCAAGAGATCCGGCTCCAATAGTGCCAAATTCCCCTCCACAGACGCCTTCTCCAATTCCTCTGCATCGGCTGTGCTCGAGTCGTCCCCAGGCCTTTTCGCCACCTCGCCGCATCAACCCGAAACCCCGATCTAGCCCGTACGCCGACAGCTTGGGTCAAGCCCGCATTATTCCTGCGCGCGCGCGCGCTCTTCTGGGCTTGAATTCTCTCCACCTCACCACAAACCTAACCGCGACATGTTCAAACGCAAACCTGCCTAAACTATCTCGTCTTAACCTCGCGCATCGACTCGTCCTCGTCCTCGCTCGCTCGCTCGACATCCCGTCTCCTGCGTGGCCCGCCCCGTACCCCGCTATTGAGCTAGCCATCGACCATTTCTGGCCGCCGCTCATTTCAACCTCCGTCTGTCCGACCAACGAATGCACACGCTGAACCACCCTCAATCGACGCCCTGCGTTGCCGACGCGCCGTCGACATGACATCTCCGTCGAGATTTCAAATTCTCGACTGTCTCAACGATGCACATGGCGATGAGCCCAACGAGCAGCCAGACGACACGCTCATCAATACCCCTCCACCGACCCAGGTAAAGCAAGCAAGACAAGTCGACTTTGCTGTTGCATGGCCCATGGACAGCATCCCCATCGAAATCTACGAAATCATCACATCATATCTTACTCGACAAGAGGTCAGAAACCTACGGCTGGTTTGCAGTGAGTTTGAGGCGAAGGTGTCAGCCCAATACTTTCGCAATGTCGTCGTCCCCTTCAAATCGGAGCTGTACAGCAGTCTTACTCACAACGACCATGGGTCCCTAAGACGCACCTCCTCGGCGCTCTTCTCCAATGGCATGCGCATCTTTGAGTCATTCGGTCGCCACATACTACGATTTGCCTTGTCCCTCGAGCTCGACGAAGACATCCTGGCATTCCCTCCCATTAAGCCGTCCCAGGCCGCAGTTCCAGCCTTCTGGGGCATCTACCGCTGGCCTCACACCACCTATCACCGGTACACGGACCTTGAAGGCTTGGAGCAAACAGCCGACGAGACGGACGCTATGAAGGAAGCTCTGAGATGCCTGATCAAAGTCACAAATATAGGACTCTGCTGTGATGCAGGGCTTGGCTTCCTGTCCGGCCCAGACTACATCGCTCGCAATGCCACCGTCCGGCATCCAGTATTTGGAACGCAAAACCGAAGACGCCCTGCAACCCAGGAATATAGTGAACCGGCAAGCCCCAACCCATCAGAATCTGAGAGGCTTGAGACACAGGACTTTATGCAGCCGGTGATTGAGAACCCAGTAAACTTCAAGCGCAAGGTTCTTCACAAGATGGTTGAGGATGCCGGCTACAGGGGTGGCGAAGCCAATGAAGCAATTGACCTCATCTTGGACAGCGAGGGCACAAACCTTACCACCATTGACTTTGATGAGAGAAGGATTCTTACAAATGAGGCTGGTGATGTCCGGCGGCCCCTCACATACGTAAATCTCAGCCTCATGTCTGACTTTGAAACTCTTGGCGATGCAGCCCATCAAGCACTGGTTCCAGCCAGTCTCACGCGGGCCCAAAAAGAAGTGCTGCTAGAGTTGGAGTGGGCTCACCGCGCTATGATCCAGTCTTATGTGATTGGTCTCATTGACAACTCCAGAGAGGGCTGTTTTGCAAATTTGACGACCCTGACCATTGCCAAGATCCCCAGCAGTCATGTGTACATGTTCAACCGCCACGAGCTTTGGGGAGGTCTACCCAGCATCACGCATGTTACTCTCGGCGTCATTGCAGACTGGCGCCAGGTTTCCAAGCCAGCTCCCGGCTGTGTCGAGGATTGGCCAGTGTCCCCGGTCGAGGCGGTCGACATAGCTTTTGGGCTCCTGAACAACTACATTGGCATCCGGAAGAACATTGAAAGTCTTCACTTTGAGTGGATCTGTGGCGGCGAGTTTGCCCCCGGAACTTATCAGCGGAACCACTACATATTGCCGGCTCCATTCTTCGAGAGGCCTGATCTCATGACATCCCCGAGCAATCTCTTGCAGGAGAGCAGCCAGCTGCTGCAATTGCCTCACATTAAACATTTATCCCTTAAGAATTGCTGGGCTTCCCCGCATGTTTTTCTGCAAATGTTTCGTCAAATGGGCCTTGCATCGCTGGAAAAGCTTGAGTTAGAATCCGTTTCTCTATCTGGTCCGCCAACCTTGACTCAGCAAGCACCTCTGCAGCAACTCCCTGGAGGGCACGCTCCAGCAACAAACAACATGCTGAACATTATCCAAGTCGCACCACTTGATCAGCTCCCAGTCAACGATGCCGCCCAGATAGTGATACAAACACCCGATGGGCCGGCCGCCGTCATTAATCCCACTCCGGCCATGACTCAAGCGCTTCAACATTATGCTCAGAACATGCCGGTAGACCCCGACTTGGTACCTCAGGTCATTGGTTCAATCCCCCAAGAGACCCTCCAGCAGCCAGATTGGTTGTCCTGGGCTGGCATCATCGAGCACCTTTCTCCCGGTGTCAAGATTAAAGATATGCTGGCCGAACAGGGCTATAATAACGCCAACAACCAAGATGAGCAACTGCAAAGCGACCAGACCATCCATCCCCTGAGCCAGCATATCCCAAAAACGCAAAATCTCAGCAGTGATGAGAAGCAATATTCCCTTAAATCATTATCTTTCAAGTCTTGCGGTTACGTCGCTGTAGATTCTGTCTTTCTCAACACGCGCGGGATCCTTCCGGAGGGTGCTCAGGGTCTCAATGGCAACGGAAACCCTCACAACCATGACTTTTCTCCAATGATGCAGCGCTGCCGCGACAAGCTATTGGCCCGCATCGTGCCATACCTGCGCAACCAGGAGATGTTTCAACTCATCAATGCTTTCGGCATGGACATTGGTTGGGCTAGCGTCTACAGTCAAAGACTCATCAATGAGGCCCTATCTGATGGCGTCGAAGCTGGAATAGGCCGCTTCTCAGGCAAAATTGAGAGCAACTGAGGGTTCATCATGAGTAAGCATTTCATGTTTGGACTCGCAGGTTTTCTTTATTTGCATCGGACACGCGGGAATTTTTATGGAGTACAAGCCTTCGTTTTTTTTTCTTCTCTATTTTGAACTCGGTTCATATTTTCTTTCTTTCTTTTTTTTCTCTTTTTCGCTTTTTATAAGTGGTATGATGGCATTGCCATTGGGGAAAATCTGGGTTATATGGGATTCCGGGCATACTGAGAACTGGAAAACAGAACGAATCGCCTCCGATGGGCAATGGGATGGGAATTTGCGGCTTATTTCGTGCCGTCTTTCTTCAATTGGGATCAATGGCACAACGGAGTTTATGGGAATTTTCCTGCCCTCGTGGGGCTGGCAATCTGGCAAGATGGAAAAAATAAAGCAGTGGCTTCAATCCACTCGAGGTGGGTTTTAGGCGCATTAGTATTGATTAATTGACTTTTCAAAGATGCAAATGCACAACCACTTGACGCTTTCGCATGTGACAACTGTTCAACGCGGCACGCAATACTGAACGAGATCGGGGTCGCACTGGGAACATCTGTGATGGATTTCATGAATTCGTTCGACGAGGTATGAGTACATTATACACTCGGCGTTGGCTACAACGATAAAAAACTTTTCACTCCACAAGCCCGTCCACACAGGGAAACGAGGTCACAATGACACAACAGGTAGCCAAAGCCAACTCTTGAAAGAGGACTTATTTGATTTTTATTTCGTCAAGAAACCTTGCGAATTTTGCATGCGTTTCCCTTTAATGCCATGCTCACCGTAGCCTGCCATACACCGGATGATGAAAAGCCACGAACCGCCCCGAGAAAAACCAAAACAGTTTAGTCCCCCCACGCTTATGCCGCAGTAATGGCCTTGCGGACGCGAGCGCCACGCTGGCGGGAGGTAAGGTGCTGCTCACGCTCGGCAACAGCGTCGGACTTCTGGACAACCTCCTCAGCCTCGGTCAGGATGAGCTCAATGTGGCAGGGGTTGGACATGTAGGGGTTGATCTATATATAGCAAGGTCAGCAAACGGCCTCTCGTGTAAAGCCAGGGAGGTGTTTAAGTCAACGTACACGACCGTGGGCACGGTATGTCCTTCTTCGCTGCTTGGGAGCCTGGTTGACCTGGATGTGCTTGACAATCAGAGCACCAGTGTCAAGGCCCTTGGCCTCAGCGTTGGCCTCAGCGTTCTTGAGGAGACCGAGAAGGAACTCGGCAGACTTGATGGGCCAGCGGGCCTTGGTAACACCGAACTGCTTGCCTGTTGAAAAATCCCATCAGCATTCATGCCACATTTGCCAATGGAAAAAAAAAAGTTTTGTCTCCATCATTCTCTCCAGAAAATCCTCCACGAGGGACGCATAAGGTGGATCGTGTCGTACCTTGGGCAGTTCGGCCGGTGCTGCCGGCGTATCGTCGCATGGGGACGGCCTCGACGTGCTCCTTGACGTTCTCGAGGAACTTCACAGCGCGCTGGAGCTTCCAGCCGTTGATGGCCTGGGCGGTCTCGCGGGTGTTCTTGAAGGAAACTCGGAGGTAGGCACCGCGGGCGCGGGCCGATTTCTCGGGGAGAATCTCCTGGGCAGCGTATCGAACCTGTATTTCGAAATCGGCGAGTCAGTCGGGGGATTGTTCTGCAGCAGGTAATTTTTTTTGCGTGTGCTAGTCGCGATGCACACGAACGCAATTTTTGGTGCCGTCACCAAGACAATACATGCTCGAGGGAGCTACAAACGACGACGAATTGATCATCGCGCCAGTGTTCCTCTGCCATCCTCCTCTTTCTGCGTGTCGTCGCGGTGCACGGGGGGGTCATGGACTCACCATCTCGGCGGCGTTGGGTGTGGTGATGGTTTCGGCGACGACGTGGGTTCGGCGGGCTGAAGTTGGGAAATTCTGAACTCTTGCCCTAACAGTTTCAGGGCCACAAGTTCGCTTACTCAGGCAGGCGGTCTTAGGGTTAGACTGCCCTGTGGGCGGGCGAGACGAAATTCGCTACCAAAAAACGGGGAAAATTCTCGGAAAATCAGGGAAATTTTAATTTGCCTATTTTGCGCATATTCTATCCCGATAATAGTATCGTTACTTATTTCACTTCAACCTCATTGCGTGCATCAAGATATCTCCCATCTTCGCCTTGTGCACGAGGTCACCTGATCTTATCGGTATCTCTCCACGTGATATGCACTATGTATGCAGTCCCGCTTTTGTGGCGGGGCCATCTGGAGGGTCCTCGGAACCGGAGAAACTTATTGATGGCAATGTGGGTCTAAGCTCATAGAGCTTCAAAAATTTCTTCTCCAGAGACTTCCCAAGGCCCAGTGAACAACGGCAAGGCTACATAACAAAGGTTGGACGTGATCCCAAGGACCGCCAGCGCTTTTGCCCATATCGCCCATACTGCCTTCATCCGCGATCAAGACTCCTTGTCTTACTTAAATCTTCCAATCCCTTTCAATTCCGACAAGGACCCAATCGATACCAATGGCTCCTTTCACTCCCCGAGGTGGTGGTGGTGGTCGCGGCGGCCGTGGCGGCGCTCGTGGAGGCCGTGGCGGTTTCGGTGATCGAGGTGGCCGTGGTGGTTTCGGCGGTGGCCGAGGCGGTGGTCGAGGTATGAACTGTCCCTCTGTCGTCTTCTGGGACGCGAATTGACGCTGACTTTCTCGAAGGTGGTGGCCGTGGTGGCTTCGGTGATCGAGGCGGCCGTGGTGGTGCTCGCGGTCGAGGTACGCAACACTGACTTTTTTTCTCGAAAACAACAAGACTAACTCTCGCGCAAGGTGGTCCCCGTGGTGGTGGTCGTGGCGGCGCTGCTGGCCAGAAGGGCGGTGCCAAGGTCGTTGTCGTAAGTCGCACTGATCCCGTCGCTGCAAAGATTTGCTTGCGCTAACTTTTTTTTTCTTCAGGAGCCTCACCGTCACGCCGGTGTCTTCGTTGTCCGTGGTGGCAGAGAGGATGGTCTTGCGACCCGCAACATCGCCCCTGGCGAGTCTGTCTACGGCGAGAAGCGCATCTCTGTCGACGAGACCGTCCAGAACGAGGATGGTACTACCTCTACTACCAAGATCGAGTACCGCATGTGGAACCCCTTCCGAAGCAAGCTTTGCGCTGCCATCGCTGGTGGTGCCGATGAGATCTACGTCAAGCCTGGCTCCCGTGTTCTTTACCTCGGTGGTGCCTCTGGTACCTCCGTCTCTCACGTTGCCGACATTGTTGGTCCTACCGGCTACGTCTACGCCGTCGAGTTCTCGTCCCGATCCGGTCGTGATCTCATCACCATGGCCTCGAAGCGCCCCAACGTCGTTCCCATCGTCGAGGACGCCCGTCAGCCCGCTCGTTACCGCATGATTGTCCCCATGGTTGATGTCATCTTTGCCGATGTTGCCCAGCCCGACCAGGCTCGTATTGTGGCTATGAATGCCCAGTGGTTCCTCAAGGTCGGCGGTGGCGTCCTCATCTCCATCAAGGCCAACTGTATTGACAGCACTGCTCCCGCTGCTGAGGTCTTTGCCAGTGAAGTCCAGAAGATGCGTGCTGAGTCTATCAAGCCCAAGTTCCAGCTCACTCTGGGTAAGTTTTTTTTTCTTCACTTTGGATCGCATTGAAATCAAGCTAACCACTCTCTCCTTAGAACCTTTCGAGCGTGACCATTGTTTGGTTGCCGGCGAGTACCAGCGCTACAAGTCTTAAAAAAAAATTGGGAGATACTTCGTTGGATGAGATGGTCTGCTTTGGTTGCTGTTTCCAGGTTTCTCGCGATTCCCGGTAGACTCATGTGCGTCATTACAGCTTGTGCATCAGGGAAATGGTTGACGGCTTCTTCACAACGGCGAGGGGCGTTCCGGGTAGGTTGGATCTGTACATATCTTGTTCTTTTTTGGTGTCATGGCCAAAAATTTAAAAACAAAGGATGTCAATCGTGTTTTGTTCACACAAAAAAAAACAAGAGCCAACCAACCCGCACCAACGTGACGCCAATTCCCTCGGTCAGCCGCTCAACAGAGATGCGACGCCACGGCACAGTCACCGGTCACGTCTGCGTTCCATGATTTTATACCCCTACGATTGCCACGCCGGAGTCTTTTTGCTGTATTTTGGTTACGCGATAGTCAGAAAATAATGATATATTTGAATTAATCCCATGTTCCTCATGTGTCTCATCAAGAATTCGCGTCCTCCTCGCTTACGATGAAGCGGGGGAGGGGGGGGTTCTGCGTAATCTTGTCGATCGTTGTTGAAACGTCTCATGTCTGCCTCGGACAAGCCGGCCGGCCACATGTACAAGAGGACATCTACATACATTAAACCGGGGTATCAAAAACCGAGATGACGCAGCCCTATAATTAGAAGCATCTCGGTCAAAATAAACCGATACTACCCTGTATCACCTTTTGCCCGCCAATTTGACCATCACAATCATGCGCAAGACGTTTTATAATGCTTCAGCTAGTTACAAGCGACCGGCGTCGAAACTCGAGCTCGGTGTTGGGGCATGGTGCCTTGGTCATGACCATCGACATACCTTTGGGTCTCTCTTTACCCGCCTTGAGTCGGATATCATAGTTGATGAGTAAATATGCTAATATGAGCTTAATTTCGTTACCGGCGAAAAACCGGCCTGGGCACGCGTGTTTTCCTGCACCAAAGTTGATGTTTGTGTCGTTTAGAGACGTGAACTGCCAGCGGTTGCTCGCCTCGTCAGACTTTTGGCGCATATGATAGAAGCGCAGACCGTCGAACCGATCTGGATCAGGATAGTAGCGCTCATCTCGGGAGATGCCGGCCTGAGGCGCAAGGACCTTTGTCCCTGCGGGCAGGTGGGTACCATCGGAAAGGGAAATGGGCTTCATGACTTTACGGATGAAGCCCGCTGGGTTGCGTGAGCGGGTGCCTGGAAGGTAGGGACAATGGGGCATGACATACTGATATTTCCGCGAAGCCGCTGAACCTCCCTCATGAAACTATCCATCTTCTTCAACGAAGCCATAGTTTCCTTCTTGGCCCATCCTTTATCAACTTCAAGGGCTTGATATGCTTCCTCTCGCAATTGCTCTTGAAACTCGGGGTGTGCCGCGAGATCAGAAATACACTCGCAGAGGAGATTGTTTGTTGTGTGAATGGATGCTGCTGCAAGGATAAGCTGAAGCTCTGCCTGGGTGGTGAGGTCACTTTTATCCTCTTCAGGTAGCCCCTCAATTAGCCACTGGATCATGTCGTCTGGCACATCACTGCCATATGCATTTCCCAAGCCACTTAGCCTTTCCTCAAAAACAGGCTTGAGAATCTCCTTGGCTAATTCAATATCTCGACGAATGTATCTCAATTCGGAGACAAGGTATTGGCCTACGGGACGAGCCCACTCGGGGAAGAACTGAAGTTTGACACAAGCCGTGAAGACATGGACGGCAAACTTGGCACTGATGTCCATCCATTGTTCTTGTCGACTAATAGAGGTTCCAACGAAGGCGCGACCACTCAATCGAGAGATTAGCCGCACGCTAAACGGCTGCCATTTCACTGGGGTCCAATCCTCGCAGCTTGGAAATTCAGTCGCGATGACGTGTTCAAGCTCTCCTTTAAGTTGTGGAACTATTCGTGTCAGGTTTTGGGTCAATCTTGTGCGTATTAAGAGAGCCAGCAGATCACCGTTGTGTCCGGCGGAAAACTTGGTGTACTTGCTCTGGAGGGCCTATTCTTGTTAGAAGACATAGGTAGATGACTAGGCGAAGATTTACCTCAGAGACTGCTTCGGTAGCACTCAGTACATCTTCTGGTAGCCCTTTAAGTTCCCCAACCAGCCTGGCTGGTACCAAAACTTGAATGCCTTCAGTAGCTTTGATCTGGTATACGCAGTCTCGAAACTACAAAGGTAAGTAATTGTGTAGCGTGTGTGGGCAAAGTCTAACCTTTGTATAGCTGTCCTTGATAAGACTCTCAGCATCAAATATCCATTTAGTTTTGGATGCCTTGTAAAATGGGAATTCGAGTTTGGAAGATTGTTTTCGAGCCTTCAGCCACCATGCTGTCAAGAAAACGAACCCGATGACGAGATAGTAGCTAGCCCGCTTCCCCCCGACCGCAATATGCGGGAGCTGGAAATCTGTCGTGGCGGGCAAGGTGGGAAATGCTGAATGGTTTTCCATGGCGTGCGGTCAATACAGGTGGGGTGCCTGTCCACGGAATAGGTTGGATCCAACTGATGAATGAAGGATGAGCCACGAAACACAGTTGCTGGCCCAGATGTCGTTGGAGGTTTAAATCTTTCCTGGCATTTCATCTAGTGGTTAAAGATATGACGGCATAAACTTGGATGCAGAGTTTAACTAGATTGTTTGATGAATAGGAGGGTTGTAACTTTGCCAAAGACACGGAAAGTGCGTATTGAACAACCCCAGCCGAGACTCGGGTCCCGGCAAAACTTTGAGGATAACCTTGGTTGAAAGACAGCAAACCATGGACTAGTTGAGCTAGGGCGTCTCGCTGGGGAGGAAATGAAACAAACAAGCCCTTGATATTTCCAAAGAGAGCGGGCTTGGCAGGGTTTTTGTGCGTACATCAATATTCGCAGTTCCATCTGGAGTTTCGATCCCCTAGGGAGTGTGTGATGAGCCATCTGAAACGATACCGCCAGCAACATGCTCTCGGGACTTGGCAGATCCGAAGACTAGCCTCGCCCGGTTGTCCACTTTGTCAGCGACTTAGGGTGTAGCATACATGACCATGTGCCAAAAGTACCGGGATGCATGAAGATCTGCACTGGCCCGCAGCGAGAGCTTGCACCGGAGACGAGCCTTCCGATGGCTTTGCAATGTATCTGTAGGTGCAAGGTATCGGTGTTCGGATTTATTCTCGGCCAGGGAGACGTTGGTGACATTGGCAGTGACTGCAACTGCCGCGACGACGCATGCACCCTCTGAGCACGGACGGGCTTCTCTCTCTCTCATTTGCATCATAGCACCCATGACATTTCTATCATCTACATCTCGCATGGCCCATCGCATGGCCCCGCGCTCCGGCTTCCTGTGTCAGGCCCATCCTGCCCCTCGCAGTCTCGTGGGTCATTTCTCGAAATTCTCCCGCAGCGCTAGCCCCCCGGAATACGGGGCTTCCACTCTTAGCGCTCGGTCCGCCGACGGAACTGCCCCCTTCCGTGACAATGTACGCACTGGCTTGGCCAGCAATGAGAACCGGAGTTGACCGTGACAAGACATGGTGCATCTGCGCGTGCCAGGTATCGCTGCGTTGTAACCCTAGGCGACACTTGCCATCGCAGAAGAGCCACAGCACCCTGTCTACCCCACTGTGCGACGTTACACACATCAGTTTTGCCCACTTTTGCATCGCAGCCCGACAGCCAGAAACAACTACATTTGCTGCATCTTGCCCACCCCAGGACGGATGAAAAGATCTCAAATATGTTTTTTGCCACCGGAGAATAACACCCGAATGGCCGGCTGGCACGCCGGGGCTATTCTTTCTTTTTTTTTAGGCTGTGGACACTGCTGACCTCCATCATCACCAGCCTTGACAATGTACCACCTAATTATTGGTCCCCACTCGCGGGTTCCAAATACGGACACAGCAATATGAAGCACTCCTCATTCGGCTCCAACAAATCTGCTGGGTTCTATTTCCGTGCATTGAGCCATGTTGGTTTAAACCCGAGCATGTAGCCAGCTCGTAATATATCGAATTTTGATTGGCTTTTTGCCGTCTTCAGTTGACGCTGTGTTTTTTTTTTTTTTTTTCACCATCACGATCGTACGGGATGGGCCACGTTCCGAAAACCTGTCGTAACGGCAAATATTCATCTCCACAGAGGAAGCAAAAAACCAAATATCGAGTGCCGCAAAGGTCCCGCTCTTCTAAGCTTTACTTTACCCCCCTTTCCACCGCGCAGCTGCATATCGATACCCTATACCTCCATGATGGTGATATCTTCAACACAGCCCCTGAACAACGGCTGACCCCGACGGAAAATTTTTTTGCGTCCTCGCTTCTCATTAGCCCAAGCTATATCGATGAGATCGTCACACAGAATTGCGAACCATTTTTCTTGTGGTTCGCCAAGGAGGTTCGTCAGCCCACGTCACCCCCACGTTGTGCCTGGCTATTTTCCCCGGACTTCTAGGTAAGCCTCATCCCACGCACCAATCACCCTCAAGTATCTTGTTCCCCGGAAACACCCCTGGAAAAAATCTTCAACTAGCCCTAGCCATGGTTCGAGAGTAGGGGCTTATCCAAGACGAGAGAGCAAGGGGTATCAGGATTGAACAAGTCCTGTTTGATAAGAAGCGAATGTGCAAGGCAACCAATATGGCTAGCCAATCTGTAATCAAGCCAAATCTAGGACTTTGTCTGACGATGTTGGCTCCAATGATTAAAGCGAGGCGACTGGCTGCAGATCGGAGCAAAATTTTCTTCTCAGGGGCATCATGTTTGTTGTTGGGGCCATCGAAATGTGCGGGGGTTCGACGCCATCATATATTACGCCCACAGCTCACATCATGACACTCGCCATCAACTCGACTCTCGAACTTGCCACACACAAATCAAATCTCAACTTCTAGCGTATCTTTGAAAGCATAGTCCTTCAGATGGCGGAACTTCAACATTTCGGAGCCAGGTTTGAGGGCTCGGATGCTCAAGAGTCTCAGAGCTCCATAGTTGGGAGTGCGCCAAGTCCGTTTGTGGTGGGTGCTTGAACACAATTGCAGAGGCATCATCTCACTCGATCATGTAGCAAGCCTCCGGTGCTTCTTCAAACACATCGCTCTCACTGAGCCCCAACGTCCCTCTCCTTCCACCAACTCATGACACAACCAAGTCGCATTATCATATGGAGAATCTCCAATGTTTCGTTGATGAGCTTCAATTGGTACTTGACAGGTTCCTGCGAGGAGAAACAGTACTCACGCGTACCAGTCTGCAAAACGAGCGTTTCCAAACTCAGAATACTCCCGATATCGCGAAGTCCAGGTATTATTAATCCGCTGGGAAGAGGACGAACTCGAGGTAGAGCGTGAGATGGACGAACTTCACAATGTGGTTCGAGACATGTATGGCTTTTCAACCGAACAATTCCTCATCCCGACCAAGAACTCGCACCGTAGACTCAACCACAAGGCATTAAGCTTCATCGAAGAACATGAGAAAGAAGATATGCTTCTCATAGTGTACTATGGGGGGCATGGTGTTATAAACAAGGCTAGACAGTCCACTTGGTCTTGGTATGTCATATCTGGCTTGTTAGAAGCCAAGCTAACCACTTGATAGTAAACCGGACAGGGCATATGCAACAGTAGAATGGTCAGCAATCCAAACCTTGTTTGAGATGGCCAGATGCGATGTCCTACTTCTGTTGGACTGCTGTGCTGGAGCAAGTGCCGCGCCGCTCACTGAGCGACCGACGAACATGAAGGAGACAATTGCTGCTTGCGGTTTCGAGACGTGGGCGCCTCGGCCAGGACCACAGTCTTTCACCAACACGCTGATTGAAGTTCTACGAGAATGGGCGGCCCAACCTCCCTTCTCTGCAGCTATGCTCCACAGTGAAATCTTGACCCGACTCAAACATGCGCCGCCTCGCCGGTCCTCTCGAGGTACACTAGTAGAGTCGAGGAAGACACCGGCATATATCGTCTCGTCGCCTGATTCACACACGGCTTCCATCACTCTCGGCCGCCTGCTTGATGAAGAATCCTTTTCCTCGGCTTCGTCCCGAGCCATACCTGGATCCATCCCGGAAAACCTCTCGGAACGGGTGCAAGGGGACGGTCAAATTTCGAGCGAAGACCGGCTAGAGACATTGTTGGCCATGGGCGAAAAGGGGCAAAGGAAGGCTCCACATGTGCTCTTGACGGTTGCACTCGAAGAAGACCAAGACCTAGATGCCGCGAGCTGCGCTCGATGGCTGAAGCAGTTTCCACTCTTGGCAAAATTTGTAAGTGTTGAGGGCGTGTACCGTAGCTACTCAACGCTGCTGCTCGTTTCCGTGCCGGTCATCCTGTGGGACCTGCTACCTGACCATGCTGCAACCAGGTTTGTGGGATACGTCCGATCCCGCAACCTGGTACCGAGGAACGAGGATGAAGACGATGCAACAACGCCAATCCCCATCACTGGGCAGTCGGCTAGAGAGAAGCCAAGTGGCACCTTTGATTGCGCTTCCCTACCAAAATCAGTATCAGGACTGAGCAGCCTCGATTCTGGCTATGACTCATCTAGCGTCTCGCGGCCTGCGTCCTTGGTAACTACGATGCGCGCCCGGAAAACGACGGACTTGCTCGGACGCTTGCGCAATACCTTGTCAGTCCAGGTGCCAGCGGAAAGAAAGCAGATTGCATGTCCCGGGTCGGATCTCCATCATCCGAATCAGCCAACCTCGGCCCCAGCCAATGCTGGGGAGCCCAAGCCGAACCGCACTGGGCAGGAAAAAAGCAGACGCTTAATCGTTACAATTGAGGAAACATTTTTTGATTACCTGGATAATGACACACAGGAGCTGACGTGCGTGTTGTGGTACGGACACGACGTGCAGCGCAGCAAACCACTCAAGAGGCCAACGCCTAAACAGATTTGGTGAGTCGGATGTGCGATGTCAAGGGGCTTGCTTCTATAACCCAGCCCTTGAATGATTGTAACGGAGGCACTTCTCCACCATGACCACTGGACAGCATTACTTTCAGAAAAAAACAATGACAATATCCGAGGCGAAAAATGATCCTGAAAATGCCCAAGAGATTATATTTAGGCAATGGATTTATTTTATTCAGATATTAGGTTGATTTATTCTGGTTAGAAATGCTGAGAAATGCGGTACTTTTTTTGCAGAGGTTTCCTACAACAAAATGTTGTCCTAGCAATCATTTAAGGGCCGGATCCATCTCGGATCGGCCTCGGTGTGGGAATAGGACAGGGAGCCCCTGAAGCTTCTGGAAAAGTCAATGGCACATGTGCGCTAACGCTAGTGTAGGAATGAAGAATTCTGGTTCGAAGTGGACGATTCACCCATGTTCAATCACCTTAGACTGGGCGTTTGGGTCGGGCAAATGGTCCAGTTGATTGGGGAGATTCAAATTGATCTTCGTAGCCTCATCCAGTCGGGACAGCTGCCAGAGCTAGGGGAATGGCAAACTCTGCGGCGTGACGGGATGATGACGGGCGAGATTAGGGTAGAGCTAGAATGTGTTGGGAGCGAGGACAGCCAGCTGCAGATGGAGGCAGCCAAGGCGAGGGCAAGGCGGAGACAGCAGCTACAATGGCAACAAGAGGGGCGAGACGGAGAGCGAGACGGAGGACGAGCTCGTATGGGGGAGATGGACTTTCCGGTCTGGTAGCCGGCCTCCGCCCCTGGAGATGATGGGCAGGGGAGGAGAGGTCATCACATCAAGTGAGAATTTCTTTCTTGTTGTGACCTGCGCACCATGGCGTCGACGAAGAGAAGAGCAAGCACTCGGGTACATGCACGGCACACGATTGGCGGTGATGACACCCTGGGTGGCCAAGTCATAACAGGTTTGTCACAGAGCCGCCGAATCGTTGCGCTAGGGGGCACTGATGGGCAGGAAGTACTGTAAACCCTAGTCTAGGGGCGGCACTCAGTCAAGCCCAGTCACGGAGACGAGGCCCCGTCTCTCTCCACAGAAAAGATTTGTATCTTATCAGATCGTGGCTTTACATGCTTCACGCCCCAACCCAATGGCTTGGGCCAATACACGGCCCCAGGTGGCCGCCCTCCTGGAATGAGACACGTAAACCGGAGCCGAAGCAAAATTAAACTGCTTGACCTTGAAAGGGGCAAGGCAAAGCAAGGCAAGGGGTGGTGGTGAGAATATGTCGGTGAACGAGTGAAACCCGGGCAGACCGGGCCAAGAACAAGGCAAGGAGGCGCAGAGCTGACATGGACACCGACCAGGCTGATTTTTTTCTGGCCAGGGCCATGCGGCTGCGTGCTCTCTTCTTTTTCCCTTTCCCGGCAGCTTGTTGCTGCGGGCGGTCCTGTCTTGTCCATATACGCTCCAGTCACACGTCGTCACTGAGCAGCCCGAGGCCCTCCTCGGACTGCGCGCTACTGCCTCGCGGCTGCAGAACCCGTGCGTTAGCTCGGCGGAAGCCGCGACGAAGGCATCACGTCCGCCGTGCGCCGAGCGGACGTGTCGGCCGGGTGGAGTTGATTGCTTGGGTGTTGAAAGGGCGGGGAAGCAAGTGTGGAGAGGGTGGCAGGCTGTCTGGCTGTCCCGGACAAGCCTCGCATGTACTCGGGTGGGAAAAGGGAACACACAGACAGACAGATGGCTCCGAAGTCGGTAGCTTCCTTTCTTCCCTTGCTCTTCCATTTTTTCTTCTTCGGGCTGTTTTTAGCACGACCGGCTCGTGCCCCAATCCTTGACCTTTTCCCAACATTGTCTCAGGCAAACCAAGCGTTGAATACTAGCTAGAGCACGCCCCCCCTTGATTCAAGTTTGATTTGGTGTCCGAGATTAGATGGGATTGATAAGATTGAGCCCATCTGATAGCCCGCCCAGTCCAGGCGGTGGACTGGGCTGGGGGCTCCCGATTGGCCAGGTTTGTTCCGGCGGGGCCAGTTTTTCCCTTTTTGGGGATTGGGAATTGGGATTGCTCGCTCCATCTCAGCTCGGGTGCTGCCAGACTAATAACAGAAGGGGAGCCAACGAGAGGCCCTGGACGCGCCCGTTGGCCTCGTACTCGGTACCGCCGCATGGAAATACAGGAAGGAGCAAAAAAGAAAAAGAAAGCAGGCAGTGTGAAATTTTCAAGCCCAAAATCGACATCACGCCATCAAGGGTGCGGCTGCAACGACGCAACCATGACCGGATTGGGGCCAACAGGAGACGGGGACTGACAGAAACCCAGCCGTGGCTTTTTTCTTCTTCCTTGCCGCCTTCCCCTTACGTGTTTGCTGTTTACGTGACAGGAGTAGCCGAGGAGATGCTGGCGTGCCCTGTCATCCGTACGTCTGTCGATAACAGATAAGGCATCGCTGCTCTAGTGCAGTTTCAACCCCCCCCGCCCCCCTGATGCGATCGAGGCTCACCATCGACGTTTAGCGCCTTGTTCAAACTGCATACAGTACAAACACCCGGCCGAAGATGCTACATGATGGGCCCAGCCAGCATCGCATGGATGAGGCATCGAGGTTTTTGGGAAACATGTGACGCGAGGCCGACGCACCCCATTCTTCTCCATTAGGAACACGCAAGGGTTAAAAAAGAAATAGAGACAGAGACTACTCCGAAATAGACTAATGAATCCATTAGAGGGGGGGCAAGGGCAAGGGAGGGGGATTGAAGAATGCCGCTCATCGGAGGCGGGTCGGGAAATGGAATCGGGAGGAGGGTGGAGGATGGAGGATGAATTCAATGCATGCGATTACTGAGAGCCATGCCAATAGCAATAGATAGGAAATGTAAATACTTGACACACGCAAAGGTGAAAACAAAAAACAAAAAAAGAAATCACAGACAAGGTTGATTGCTGACCATGTTCTTCACACTGTAGTTAAGGGTGAGAGCTAAAGGAGGGGGGGTGAGACGATGACTGGCCGGGAGGGTCTCTGGATTAAAAGACAATTAGAGAAAAAAAAAAAAAATGAAATGTTACTACTACGTGGGTAGAATGATTATGCAAAATGGTACCGTTTGAAAGACGTGAGCACATACTGTGACTGAACTGCGCTCCTACTTGTCTGTTGTGAAGACATGACGACGCGCGCCTTGAAACTTAGTTTGTGCGCCTGCGAAATCTCGGGGACCTGCACTGGCTACGTAGTCCGATATGCCGGGGTATCTTGGCCGCTGTGTCTGGGGACGGGGGCAAGGGAAGGGGGGCAGGAGGACGGGAAATAATGCGGCGTTGTTTTCTTGGGTTGCGGTGCTGGCATTGTTGACTTCCTTCGCCGGGCCAAGCGCCCCGGAATGGCTCGGTTCGGGGTTCCGCAGAAGCCATTCAGGGCGCCCGTTTTGGCATGTCGTGTAGGGTTGGGTGCATTGCGGCACATATAGGCGCAAGGAATTGAGCGAGTTTGGAATCAAGAGGAAGAAGAGGAACAACAACAAGAAAACGACGACGGGGGCGCGGCTGGGATTCGGATGCGTTCCCCGTTCCGTGCTGCCTGCCTCGAGGGGACGGGCGGCACTTGGAAACCGGCAGAGAAGCTCAAGCAGTTTGATAATTGCCGTTGCGATTCTTCATGGGGAACACAACCGGCAAAAATTGGGGCAGCCCGCTCAGGGAAGGGACGTGAGTTTGGGCCCGCGAGGCTATGAACTGAGGGCAGCTGGTGCTCGGGCAAAGCCCAAAAAAGGTTGTTGGATGGTGACCGGGATGCCGCGGGCGGAGAATTCGGGACAATCACATCCTATTTGATCTGATTGCTGCCAGGTGTCTGGTTTACACGCGTATATCAGCCATTTCGGCTCTGCCGCCGTGCCGCCGGTTCAGTTGCACCAACGGGCCAGCTGGTGTGTGTGAGTGGTGTGACCCTGACCTGTGATGCGTACCGCGAAGACGACTTCGAGGCTTTCCGGCCTGCAGATTTTCCTGGGGATACGCACCCAGGAGGGTTCAGGGGTCTTGGGGGAGGCAAGGACAGACGCAAGGTGAGAGCGGCAGTCTCACCGCTCAACCGAACCCAACAAAAAACAATCACATCTGGACGACATCAATCCCTCCTCATCGCACAGTGCAAGGGCGATCCAGACCGACAAAGAGGCGAGCGGCTCGCTCGTATGACCCACGTGCGCTTGGGTACGAGTACGGCGCGCGGCGGCTTGGAAGGAGTCTGTGTCGGTAGTGGGATCTGACGACTGCGTTTCATGGTTAATTGCTTAGTTTGGTTTTGACAGTGCGGCCGACATGGTTAGTACCCAGTAGCCTGGTCAGGGTCAGCAGCCGGTCGGCTGAGCCTTGGCTGTCAATTCGGGTTTGTCCGGGCGTGCGGCCGGCCGGTGGTGGTGATGATGGGGCTCGTCGGGCGGTTTCCCGTGCGCGCTTCCTCCTCGGTGGGAGGGGAAAGCGGATTGGCATCGGGTCGCTTTTCCCCAGGTCTCCAGCGCACCTGGCGATGGCGATGGAACGCATCTTGCATCTCCCACTCCTACTCCCACTCCCACTCTTGGCCATCTTCCCGTTGCGGCAGTGGTGAGCGGCATCGAGGGCGAGCCTGGTGACGTGGTGTGGAGATTGCCGAGACCGTGGGTCGAATGGCTTGATAGGAGATGGGGATTAACTGATTGATTAATTTGTGTGGTCAGTGGCTGGATGATTGATAAACGAAAAAAAAAAATTGTGCGCAAGCGTGCAGGATGGGCGGACAGGGGTCGGCTGGTGCAGCCGTCGTGTTGGCCGGTTGGAGGGTAGGGAGTGACAGAGCCCGGGTCAGGGGATCGGCAATCATTAGATCATCCAGACATGATGAGTCTGTCATCCTAACATCGGAGGTTTGCAGGACAGTTAGGAAGGGATACACGCACTGTATCACCGAAATGCACAACATTTTGCTTTGGGCGCGCGCGCGGGTTTGTGTTCTGGGGTGATTCATTACCCGCGCTAATTTTAAGCCGTATCTGAGAATCGATTACCAAACGGTGAGCTATTACTTTGGAGATCCTGAATAACTCTTGATAATACCCATGGCGCAATCAGCATGCGTGAGCGCATGCGTGGCTAATCGACTGCCAATGTGTCCGTGTGGTGGATTTTTCCGGCCTGGGCCGTTTGGGCATGGATAGGATATGCTGGCCCTGAAGGGGAGGGATTTCGAAGGCCCCCCCCCCTCTCTCCCTTCAGTCATCCTGTCTTACTACGCAATACTCCCCAGAATCCCCTAAACCTGCGACTATTAGCTGCTTCGGCCAACTGTGCGGACTAAACTGGGGAAGAAGGAGGGGCTCAAAGGAACAGGGCAGTGGAGGATGCTTCGAGCAATTGTCGCCGGCCATCGAAGGCCAAACTTGGCTAGACTGAGCGATGTTCGGCCTTTCGTGATCTCGGCAACGAAACGGCCAGCGCACTCGCCAATAATGGCGGTTGCAATTCGATTTGCTGTGCATACAGTCCCTAGTTCTGATGAGGAGCTCCATGTGGAGGAGATGGGGTCGTGGGAAGGGCACGTGTGCAGCCAAGAGCGTCGAAGGTGCGGTTTAGAGCGACATTGCGCCCCATCATCATGCCCTCCTGCTCATCCTCTGCTGCCGCTCGTCTTGGTTGGTTTCTCCTGGTTTTCCCCTTCTGGGCCGGTGCTCCCCGCCGACCGTGTTCCGGCCCGCTCGCGGCAAGGTCTCGGTCGGCGCCGGTTGGAGATGGATAGATAGTAGGTTACGCGATAAGATGAAATGGCTCGACCTCTGTCGATTACTTCCCCTTTGTCTGGCTACTTCCTGGGCCTTCCCTGGCTATGACTGGGCTCTGGGCGGGGTCCTGGCAGAGGAAGACGATGGACTCGTCTTCGGATATAGAACCCTTGGCCTGGACCCATGGGCTTCTTCTACGAATGCGTTCCGCAAAGTCAAAACGTCATGCTTGGAAATAATGAATAATGGTGCGCCGACAGGAGAGACGGGTTGCCGAGGTACGTACTGGCGGTTCACTGCACACTGTGTGCCCCAGTGCGAGACGCCCCGTACGTTGGCCCACACGCCCCCCCGGGGGCAATCCACACGCCCGGGACTGGGCCTGGAACTGCAACTTTGCCCGGGGCTCAGACTACTGGCCTTCTGGGCTCAATTTTTAAACCTCCAATTCGCCCGCTTTCGGCTCCGTCTCGCTTTCTCTTCCCCAACAGAGACTTGATCCCAATCTTCTTGGTGCTTCCATCTTATCAATCGCATCTGATTTCCCCTCATCTTGCCCTTGATCCTATATATACGCCTTTTCCTGTTGCGTGCTTCTCTTACACCGACATGTTGATGCGCCCCTGACATTGCCACCCACTACAATACACGTCTAGACAAATTGGGCTCACAGCAGCTACTTCCACAACCTCGACTAAAAAAAACAGAACTCCAACCACGCCCTCTGAATTCTACTTTCTGACACTGGTTCCCGTGTGCGACGACCACACGGTCCCAATTTGCAATGATTGCCACCGCTCCCCAGCCCATTGAGGGCATCGTCAACCCCGCCATCGACGCCACCGAACCCGTGCCCACCGAGTCGGCCCCCTCCATCGCCCCCTCCCTCACATACTCGGACGATTCTGATAGCCAAGAGGATGAGCCCGTCATCCCTGAACGCCGCCGTCGCGCTTCTACCCGCCTGATCGCGCAGAGCGCCCGGGACATTCAGCGCATCACTGGCGAGTCCACCGCCGAGTTTGTTGGTCGCTGCTGTGGTGGCGCTGGTGGGTGCTGCTTGAACGCCTCTCGTCGCCAGGATGTAGAGTACGAAGAAATTACTCTGCCTGAGAACGACGCTTTCAAGTCTCTCTGCCTTAAGCTTGACAATATCCCGACTGAGCTGACTGGCATTCTCGACATGCCTGAGAAGACGGTCTCTTTTACTTCTATTCCTCGACCTGTTAGCCTGTCCCACACCGATTCAGGTATCTCCTTTGATGAAGTCAAGACTGAGACCAAGGATGAGCCTGAGTCCGAGTACCTCGTTCCTGGCCCCGGCTACGAGGGTGTTGACACTTCTGTGCAACCCCCTCGCTTTGTTCAGCCTCACCCTCCCCACAACGTCTACCCAGCTCGCATCCACAGCACTCGCGAGCTCACCAAGCCCGGCGCGGAGAAGCGTACCTACCATTTCGACCTTGACATCACTGATTACCCTGCCGAGGAAATTTTCGATTTCAAGGTTGGCGGTGCCATTGGTGTCATGGCTCCTAACTGTGAGGCCTCTGTGGTGGACATGCTCGACTGTCTCATGGTCCCGCGCTTCCTGCGCGACCGACCTGTTCTCATGAAGACTACACGAGGCCGTTGGCCTACCGTCTGGGGTGAGGACCAACCCCGCGAGCTCGTCACTACCCGTCGGGATCTCCTTACTTGGTGCTCCGACATTCAGTCCTACGCTCCCTCCAAGCAGCTCCTTCGTGTGCTGGCTGAGCATGCCACCGCCGCCAACGAGAAGAAGATTCTCATGTACATGTGCTCCAACGAGGGTTCAAGCCTCTTTTGCGACTTCCGAGGTGGTCCCCACGTCACAGTATCTCAGATTCTCCACGCCTTCCCCAGCTCCCACCCCCCTCTGGATGAGGTTCTCTCTGTTCTCCAGCCGCTGATGCCCCGCTTCTACTCCCTCTCCAATGATCCCACCGAGTCTTACCAGCTCCGCGACCACGCTCAACGCCGCCTGATTGAGATTGCCGTGACCGTTCACGAGTCGATGGACTGGATTCGCGGCTGTCGCACTGGTGTGGGCTCTGGCTTTTTTGAGAGACAGGCTCGCAAGTATATTCGGGCACAAAACGCTGGAGAGAAGTCGCCCGAATTTTACATTCCCATGTTCAAGGGTCTGATGGCGAACCCCCTTGCCAAGCAGTTCAACTCGGATGGCCCAATGTTGTTGATTGGTGCCGGTGTTGGTATTGCTCCTTTCCGAGGCTTCGTGCAGCGTCGCCTCAAGCAAGCAAACTGCGCCAACAAGGTGTGGGTTCTCCAGGGAATCCGCGACTCTCTCGTCGATGAAATCTACAATGGCGAGTGGGGAGTCCACGAGTCCGAGGTCAAGAGGGTTGTGCAGAGCCGAGCCGGCACTGGTCGCTATGTGCAAGAAGAGGTGCTCAACCAATCAGACCTTGTGTGGTACATCATCAACTCGCTTGACGGACGCGTCTTTGTCTGCGGCAGCAGCAAGGGAATGGGCGAGGGCGTTGAGGAAGCGTTGATTGATGTTGCCATGGCCAAGGGCAACTTGGAGCGTGAGGAAGCTCGCAGCTTCTGGCAGCTCAAGAAGGACGAAGGCCGCTACATTGCCGAGACTTGGTAATTATGTGCTGGCGACGCCCTTGCGACCCTCTAGGCAGGAGCCTATTATGAGGGATGTGAGGCACAGAAAGAGTGAAGTGTACGAAATAATACCTGTATATGCCCGACACGACATGATGTTGACCAACGGCCGACACATACCAATAGAGGGCTAGGCGCAAGCAGAAAAGATCACTGGGCATGAAATGGGCATTTGAGGAAAAAAGAATATGGCGTTTGGGTTAACAAGGAGTTTGCATCTTTTGGGTCGACGAGGGTGGCATGTCCACGACAGGTCGAGTGTTTTTTATAGTTAGCATGGGAAGATTGGGCAAATACCCTGGCAGCGATTTCAAGAATATGACCAAGGGGAGATATTCAGCCCAGAAGAGAATTGATTTGATTGTTCTAAAAATTATTCCATTGTGCAGCCGAACGTGCGTGTTTTTTCTTCTCAGTCGTATAGTCTCGTGTAGTCTTGTTTGTGCAAGGGAACAACCTGGTCTGTAGTCCCAATGGCAATGCGCCCCAAGGGTTCATCGGCCTGGACGTCACCCAGACAAACACGCATGTGCTTCAACCTTCTTGTATAATCGACTCCGTTTTCCATCGAGGTTGTTACGGAAGCGGCGTACATGTATGGTGAGTCCTTCATGAGGCGAATCGGGTTGTCGAGAATATCGGGACCACGCCGAAGGGCATTCAGAATAGCTGCTGCCAGGGCAGCAATCAGCATAAAGAAGGAGGAAATCACGAGCATGCCAAGCCAAGGGCGATTGACCTTGAGTATAGGAACCTGCGTCGATTTGGTCCCATTGACTGGGACGTAGACCGACTCGACATCCTGCATGTCAGGATCGCTGAGCTGCTTTTGCTGCAATGTAATATTATTTAGAGCATCTGACGGCGCCACGCTGACAGTCCAGTAGGTGTTGAGCAGCTGCGAGAGGCGTATCGAAAAGTCCTTTGGGTTTACGTCGCCGATGGATGAGCCGCCGTAGGGGAGGCTAAACGGAGACCCGGGATTGATAAAATACCCCTCCAACAGGCCTGGTTCCCAGTTGGTCATTGAGGAATTCACGAATGTCGACAGGAAGGTGGATGCTTGCGATTTTACAGAGTCCAAATCGGATGTATCTTTCCCGTCAAGCACCGTCAAGAGGGCATCGCGTTTCGACGTCTTGACGAGCCGCACTCGAGCGGCGCTGCACGTCGCTCGGTCACACACCAGCTCTAGCTCCACGTGCGTTGTTTTCAACAGGCATGTGCCATTTGCGATGGTGCTGAGCATATCAGAGTAGGATGTGATTATGAGCTCCTGAGGCTGGTCGTAAAACTCTTTCCGCGGAGGCGCCTCCACCAGAAGGGTTTTGTTGTTGCTGTACACTGTCAGGTTTGTGTACCGCATCGGGCCGCTGAAGCTTTCAAAGGTGGAATTCTTCGGGAAGCGACTCGCAACATATCGTTCCCAGTCAGACAGGGACTTGTAAAGTCTGTCGGCCAAATGGCAGCTCGCATTGATGTATGACGTCTTCAACCGGAGGCTGTAATTGGAATACTGCTCGAAGCCGTCGCGCGGTGTGATTGGCAATCCAGCGAGGGATGAGTAAATGGTTTCCGTGCTGCTTTCCCCCACCTGATACCAGCCATCTTGGTCCGCCGTGCCGTTGGCCAGGTGAGGCTCGACCATGGGTATCTTGACATGGCCAAAGACGTCCTGCTTTGCATTCTTCATTTGCAGCGGGCTCGAAAGAGCAGCCGAAAACGCGGCGTTCGCCTGGGCCAGCTCTGACGACACCACCATTGCGTCAAAGCTTTGGAAGGGCAGGTCGTTGCGGATGTCGAGGTACCAGAATTCCCAATCCTGGATCGAAGTTCCCGTCCCAATCACGCGCAGAGTTGCCTGGCCACCAAGGGGGGAGAGCGCCCAGAGCGCCATGATGAACAGGTTGAGGCCGTTGAAGGCCTTGAGCGAGATGGGGGAAGCCATCGAGCTGAAAACGGTCCGGCTCCTCAGCAGCGATTCCAGACTGAGCACGTCAACCCCTCGCTCCAGCTTCCACGCTGCAATCGCTTTCAGCAGGTTCGAGGCTACGGCGGCGAAGGCGATTGGAAATACGGTAGGGCCGTAGATGGAGGCGCCTCTCAAGGTTGAGACGGACGCCGTGTCGACAAACTCGCCGTCATGATAGATGACCAAGAGACCGTATACGGCAAAAAGGATGGCCGGCAAGCTCAAGAACAGGTCAAACAGCATCTGATAGCGTATAGACGGGTAAGCAGGCGTTCCGCCTGTGGCAGGCTCGCGGGACACTGCCGCAGTAGCGGACTTTTGGTCTGGCGATTCCAGCAGCCCATTCTCGTCGCTATCGGACCGCGACGCCCGTTCTTCCTGATCTCGGTCGATGAGCGTCTCAGCTGTGTCGGAGCACAATGACACCCCGTCGGAATCTTGCGATTGATCCATTTTGTCTACGTTGCCGTTGAATCTGTGTGAGAGAGAAAGACGAGAAGAGGAATGGCACATTGTGTACTAGAGCCGTATGCATCGCATACGAGACTCTGGTGAGCAAATGTGCATCAGCCGCAGCTCAGTTGAAGATGGTATTGGTCAAACAGATTGACAGCCTCAGCTGCAAGGAGGATGGCCCAGACTGGCTTTGCATGCATGCACATGTCTAAAAAAAGAAAGACACTGGCATTCATCGCGGCAATTTCTTAATTCTGGGTCAAGATTTCTACTTTTGGCAGGTTTCAGATGGCTCCAAGTTTTTGGATAAGAAGCTCGATATACTGGAATTGCCATCGTGTTCCGTGCTCCTCAACATACCGACTGCTTATGTTGATCAGATGATACCACCGTGGAGGCATATGCAGCCTCGCCGCACGATCGACAACCCGGCACACGATTTTCACAGCCTGGGCTGGAGGCAGCCAATACAAATATACCACGTGTATAACATTGAAATCTGACTTGTTTGCAGCCCGTTCTAACATAGTGGTCACATAATTGATCGCCGAGGCTCACAGGGACCTTTAAGCCACTCCATATTTTTGGCATCGAGCTGTTGACGACGAATCAAAGAAAACTTGATCCAAACAGGCATTTTCATAATACCATTGCTGCGCCGTCACCAATGCACTCATGCCATATCGAGCGGGTACAAACATATGTGCTGGCCATGCAGCTAAATATGGCATGGTTGGCTTCATACATCACTAATTATGGAAAGCGTGTGCAATTACCTCGAACCGCAGGAATTTATTTCAGTATCAAGCTGTTCACAATTACAGCCCTCGCAAACACGGCTTGTCGATTCAACGGCAAAATGACCGGGTCCACGGCCAGACTCCAGCTGAAAATGAATTCCCAGCACTCTACCATCATTTGGCTGTCTCATCACATGCCTCATCAAATGACTTTGTCGAATGATTCATGCTTATTCAAGTCAATGCGTTCACGGCACAAGATGATACCAATATCAAGAAAGCTTCCAGTCTTTTCAAGTGGGCTGAACATACGCGCACGAGCACTTCCATTCTGATCTCAGCCTAGCGGTTATAAACTCTTGGGGGACTCCAAGTCGAGTTCTTGCCTTGCTGATTGACTGATATTGTAAATCATGTCCCCCACGTTCACAGAACCGTAGAAGTAAACTTGGCTGCTAGCCTATGGAAGGGTTTGGAAGCGTTTTTCTTCACTAATCTGACCCTTTGACCCAAACTACTGCATTAGAAGTATATACAATAGGATGCAACAAGCGGCGTGGAGAATGCAAAGCAGAGAAGAAAAATACGGATAGAAGGAATATAATCCTGTTGTAATCCTTCATCTACCACATACGACCATAGCTC
>NAJI01000037.1:244999-323666 GCA_002179835.1 Calonectria leucothoes
TCGCTGTTGTATGTTTTTTTGCCAATTTTTGATCGAATTTCCAATGGTCGTCATGCTGCCATGTCATCATACAAGCAATCATGACCACTCTGTTTCTGAAACTACCAACAAGATGGCACAAAATTGGTTGGTTCTGGACATAAGCCAACGCCTACAAAAGAAAAGTGGGGCGGTTTGGTCGCGTGGATAACAAGGCAGCGAGGATATTGAATTGTGCCAGCCGATAAAGAATAAGCAAAAAACGATGTCGTCTGGCTCAAATATGAGGGATAAGTTAGGAATAAGTTGTATCGCCAGTCATACCTAAAAAGCACCACGTTTAGATAGGCTTAGTATTGAATCAAGGTGAAACCACACCACAGCGCACTTATACTTGACCTTTCGATAGCGACGCTATGAGCACAGAAGACGGTCAACTCTGACAAGTAACGTGAGCGAACCAGCGGCGCGGTTCTGGTCAGGTGAAGGCCTTGTGCCACCCAAGTGGCCAGCATTTAGGCACGCGGCAAAACGCACTTGCTGACAGGAACGGACCAAGTGTTGAGTCCCGCTAGCGCAGCATTAAGGCAGCGAAACACCCAGTTGCTGCTGTGAAACGCGATGATGATTCTCAACGCTAACCATCTCTCCGTATCATCAGAATCCGCCTCGCGTGATAGCTCCCAGCTTGTTCAACATGCGCGCGCTAGTCTCTTTCCTTCTGTACGCTTCAACCATCGCCGCGGCTCCAGCTCCTCATGATAGCGCTACGACCACGGCCCCAGCGGGCTCCAGGCCGACTCATTACGTCGCCTTTGGCGACTCTTTCGCAGCCGGCATCGGCGCCGGCTCCGAGCTTGGGGCATTCCATATCGACTGGTGCCACCGTTACGACGGAGGCTATCCTTTCTTACTGACGCAGATGATGGGCGGCGAACGGATGGAGGACGAGAACCTCCGGGCATGCACGGGCGCCATGGCCGAGGACGTCGAACAGCAAGCATCATACCTCAACGAGACTGTGGACATGGTGATTCTCTTGCCCTTGGACTTCCCCCTCCGACAGCCCCAGTCGTGCGCGCTAACTCTGAATGAACTGCCAGGCCACCATATCGGTTGGTGGAAATAACGTCGGCTTCGGCTCCCTCGTTAATGACTGCATTTACCGCTTCAAGGGCATATTCTCGAATGAGTGTGAGGTCACGCTAAACAGCTCCCGTGACGCCATCCAGAACCGCCTCGCTCCAGCCGTTGAAAAGACCCTGCAGGCTTTTATGGATCGACCGCATCATAATGAACTGCGCATTTTTGTGACAGGCTACGCGCAGTTCTTCAACGCCGACTCAGACCAATGCGACGACGTCTCGTGGAACTATTGGCAGCACTCCCCCGAAGTCGGTAGCGGCGCCAAGATGACCAAGGAGCTGCGGCAGAGCCTCAACGAACTCGTCGTCGAGGCCAACAGCAAAATCGAAAAGGTCGTTGGAAGCTTCAACAATACCGTCATCCAATTTGTCAACTACGACAGCGCATTTGAAACTCACCGGTTTTGCGAACCCCGGTTCACAGAGCCGCAGCGACCCAACGAAGAGCGGCCCGGCCTCTTCCTGCACGAGTATTACACGCCCGACGGCCAGCAGCCAGATGATGGCGAGTACCTCGAAGTCGGGGTCTCGATCGAGGCCAAGGACTTGGCCGAGGGGATGCTGGGTTTCGCCAGCGCGTACCAGAATGCCACGGTGGCACCACCCTTTGATGAGCAGCCCGTCGATATCAACATGTTCCCCGCTCGCATCCCGTCCGGCATCATGAAAATCTTCCACCCCACGAGTAAAGGCCAATTTCAAATTGCCGAGGCAGTCTGGAAGGCATACAACAAAGATGTTGCTCATCCGCCTAGCACCGCAGAGCCCATAAATGAAGATTTATGAAGACTGGTTCGAGTTGGACTTGTTCGGTCAGAGGAGCCTGGGAATGGAGTTTTGAGCTTTTATCATGAATTTTGTGGCTATTGATGCCGGTGAATTGTTTACGGAGTTGTTAAGACATGGCACTGTTATATGAGAGCAAATACATTTATGTTTCGATTGTAGAACTTCGTCAGCGGTTGCTGCTGAGTTGAAACGTCGCAACACCGCCGAAAGAATAGTTTCCAATTGTAAAAATAAAGAGTAGAGTTATATTCTTATTTGATGACCAAGTACAATACCATACAGGTTCGTGTGTCTTGGTAGCGATTCTCGTGGTCAAGAATGCGGCCTCGATATCGCTGGTCTTGGGGACGAACCGGCTCTCGAGCGTCACACATCGTCAAGAGCTACCATCCATTTTTCATCTCTCCATAATCACAAACACATCTCCTTTTCTTGCATATGTAACACATTTCTTCGTGCAATCCTAGAACAGCCACTGTTCTGCCAACTCCTTCAGTTCCTTGGGGTAAAAGTCTCCGCCAATCGCCGCGCTCTCTCGGTGTTTAAACTTGTCGTAGAATGCCTTGAGATGCGGCAATTCCGGGTCCTGCAGCAGATCAATCGAGTACAACTCGTAGGCGAACTGCAAAAGCGAAAACAGCACACAGTCGGCAATGGTTGAGGTGCTCGGCGCCCCGTCTTCAAATCGCGCGTCGCCTTTGTAGTATTCGTCAATCAGCTTCAGGTTCTTCTTGCTTGATTCGAGAGCCATTTTGGCTCCCAGCGCATCAGACGGCTCCATCGAAGCAAAGAGCTGGGTGCCCTTGTGGCAAGCCCACCCAAACAGCGACGTGGCCTCGTCGGCGAGACCGAGGACGCTTCTCACCCGGGCCTTCTCCTCGGCCGACTCGCCGCGCATGCTGTGGCCCTTGGTGATGCTGGAAATTTGGCGCTGCCACTCTTGCTGCGGGTTGTCGCAGATGTCTTCGAGGTACTCTAAAATAGCAATCGACTGCTTGATGAAGGTGCCGTCGGGCAATCGAAGGATAGGCGATGTTCCTTTTGGCTTCCCCGGAGCATTCCCTTGAAGGTCCACCGGTGTGATTTGTAACTGATCCGATCCACAAATGCCCTTTTCGCCAAGGTAAATGACAACTCGACGAGGATACACGCCAAAGTTCAGGGCATAAAGCTCCAGTCGCGACATGTTGCATAACGATATTGATCCAGGCAAGTGAATCAAGTAAATGTTTTATGTGTAGCATTTTATTAAATTACATTTTACTGAAATCAAAGTATTTATATGCTCGCCGGAACGTTTTCGTTTCTATCATCGGGCACTTTTTGCCTCTTAGCCAGCACAGGAGCGCAACTTTCCGAGAAAGCTTCCGCCACAAGCGATTTGCATCCTTAAAATTCCGACAACAGTCTCAAGGAATTATTTATTATATAATAAATCCGAAATTGCAGTCTTGTCCCCCCTTTTGGGCTAGAAATTATGTTTCACTCCGCATCGACTGAAAACCGTCGTTGGGCGCATCATACCAGACAGAGGGCACCAACTGCGACCAATCGCGCAACGGAGGGTTTTCAAATGCTTTCAACCGGATCAAGGAGTTCCCTCCACTGTTTTAATCGAATTATATCAAAACATTATGTTTCAAATCATGAGCCTTCATCAAATGTAAATCTCGGAAATGACGGCGAGCATTCAAGCCTATTTCGGTCAACCACCCGCGAGCGCTTCCAGGCCGCTTGCGCTCCGGACCACATCAATCACACACAAGACACTCGCTCTAGCCCAGATATTTTCGCTCAAGGACAATTAACATTAAATATAGAATGCATTTCTATATTTACTTAATAAGATAAGCTACAGCAGTCACATGCCACGCCAAGCCAAGTCTGACATCAGCATCCTCCAAGGTGACGTCGATGCTATAAGTAGTGTTACACTCCCGTGTGATGATTTCCATCTCCTCTTGCATTCGCAAACCATGGCATGATTTCCCAAGCCAGAACCTCGCCGTGATAGAAAGACGCACTGGAAGAATGCGAGTCGCCACTGTCATCCCGATCCTCCTCGCTGGGCTAGCCATCGCCAGTCCAACAACACCAGGAGAGCTGGTAAAGCGAGTAAGTATACATTCATCAATTCTCGACACCAAATTCCCGCGCATATATTAATTACACTTCCGGGATGCCCCTTCTCGCCAACAATGACTTCTTCTGTTCAATGCCCAAAAATGCTAACGCGCGATGCAAGGCATGTTTTATAGAGACGGATTTTTGCGAGCATACAAGCGAATGCTGTGAGCATCTTACGTGCAGAGAGTGGTTGGATGTCAAATATTGTCTCTATTGATTCATGTACGAAACCTGTTCGTAAACTAGGCATTATACAAAAGGATTAACTTTTTTTCTAATGGTAACTGGTAGTTATCCCCGTAACAATCCACCCCATTCTATCCATTCCCCTGTGAGGAGCTTTTTATAGCGCAAGAGCAGAGAGAATTCCATTAAAGGAGTCGCAGACGGTGCCCAGGAAAGGGGACAGAACGCCTTGGCCAAGCTTGGAAATGATGGGCTGGAGGGACTGGGAAAGGCCAGGGACGATGGCAGAGACAAGGCCGCTCACAATAACCAGGACCTTGCCAAGAATGTTGCAGATAGACTTGACAATGACCTTGATATCGGGATGGCCGGTGCCAAGAGCTCCAACAACAACCTTGAGGTTGCCCAGAATAGTGGAAACGAGGCCAACACAGACGCTGACAAGGCCCTGAATCTCGGCCATGCCAGTGACTTTGATGCCAGTGGCGGCATTCAGCTGACCAGTGAGGGTGGTGAGGAGAGTCTCCAACTTCTGGAGTTCCGGAATGGTCTGGTCGGCGGCGTCATCCTCGGGGATCTTTCCGTCGGTGAACCTGTCGACAATGTACTCTGCATGTTGTTAGTTTGGGCCCACAGAAGAAGTCTTTGGGGAGTGTGGGGGGGTTGACATACTGAGCGACCCGGCGATGTCACCGGCGGAGGTCTTGGCGTACTGAAGAGCGTCAAGGAGGCCTTGGTTCCCAGTGATTGTCTTGGGAGCATTCTGGATCTTGGTGGGCGCGTTGGGAGGCACAGGTCCGTAGCGCTTGATTGGGAGGTTGGTAGCAGGAACCAAGTCCTCGGCGGCCAGCTGAGGAATGGTCTCGTGGACGATTTCCTGCACAAGAGGAGCAGCAAAGGCCGAGGCAGCCAGAGCAACAATGGAGAAGAAACCGGCCTTCATGTTGGAGAATTGAAAAAAAAGAACTTGTAAGGAGTGTATTGGTGAGTTTGTTTTAAAATGTTAGACAACTGAAGAGAGAAAAGAGGGCTGATGCAGAACGAAAGGGAATTTCCTCAAGGCAAATGGAGCGATACTTGTACTGATTTCTCAACCCAAATTCCCAGCGACATGACCATCGACCCTTAGTCCGAGCAATCATTTATGCATAACAATGATACAAAATGAACACTTCTCGCCCATCGCTTCATCGCTGTTTGGGTCGTGGTCTGTGTGCCTCTCCATTCCCCATTGACTCAAGCCGGGCCGCGATCAGACATTAGTAGCGGCCTGTGCCTTGTGGTAGCTAGCAAGCCATCGATCCCGACTCATCTCCCATTTCCGCACCAGGGCCCAATCATGGCCGATCGTCTGAACTAGACGTCATGGCGTAGGGCTTTCGGTGTAATTTCGCCAGGGCGAAGGCGCATCGCCCATACCCTCAAGTTTGAGGGCTGCTTAACCGCCCCAGCCACAACGCCTGCTGTCTAGTTCCCAGAGACGCGACGCACCAGAGCCGCACGGCGTTCTCTAGAATTGTTCTTTTTTCTTTTTCGTAAAAATGCGAAAATTAAGAGCTCCCTCTCCCCCTCCCCCAAAGGCGAGGCAAGGCAACACCAGCGCATCGTTCAAGAAATTAGATGCGTCGAATTGATCAAGCAAATGGCCAGGCCGCAGGCAACCGAGCTCGGCGATCATAAACAATTCATCTATAACCGTGGACAGTGAGACCAGGGGTCCCGGCAGATGGAACTAGTCGCTACCAACCAAGCTTAAGCCGCTCGGCAGATGTTACAAGTATACGGGGCCGAATTTCATCTGGCCAAACACGGGGAAAGACTGGACGAGATCACCTAAACAAAACAGCACGTCTGCGAAGATCGCAATTGCCGCATGGGTCACGATCGGATCACTTGTATGTTTACTCGTTGAAACAAGCACAGCCTGTAGGGCGTCGGCACGGTGCTCCTGGTTATTCTTCCGAGACGAACCCTGCGAGCTGGCAATTGTTTCCAGGGGCGCAAAGCTGATACCAACAACAATGAAAAGAGCTGGCTCTACAAGAATATTCTAACGTGAAGATGGCAAAGAAAAGGTTGACGCTATTGGATAGGCCCAATTATGTCCGAACGAGTCAATGTAACAAGGTCTGGTGACACTGTAACTGCCGCCACAGCCTAAATTGATCGCAAAGCTAGTTGCAAAGCTGTAGAATATCTTCATGAGATTCATAATATCTGTAATAAAAACATAAGACCTGGTCTTTAACCCTAATCCTACTTCCCCTCCCCGTTGGTTTGTGCAAGGACCGAGGTGTCCGTCTTCAGAGTCCAGATTTCTTCACAAAGAACCATTATCTCATTATAACCAGCAAAAACACTGCAACTGCAAACTTTATTCAGTTAAACCCCTCCATAACAAGGGCAGTTTTTTTCCACTAGAGGATACAATTGACAGTTGATACCAAGCCAAAAACCATAATAAGAATGTCCACAATAAGACTCCTGCCCAGCCTGATCTCTCAAATAGATCTCAAGTTTCGGTACTGGCCTAAGTCAATGGCAACGCTTCTCATCATTCCAGGTACAGAACCAAGTTTCGCGAAAGCTTAAACAACCCGAGTCGGAGATGACCTACACCTTGCTAGGCACAACATAATGGTAAAAGGGCTACAAGGCCGCAAAGAGGGAAGAATTTTACATCCTCGACAGCCACCCACCGCCCAGACCACAGCTCACTCTCATAACAACATCCGTCTTTGGACACAACACATTCACACATCCTCCGGTCGATGGCGGCTTTTCTACAAAAAAAAAACACCAACCGCCAACCGCGGACCGCTGATCTCTCTCTCAAACGAAAAATAAAATGCGCACACAACCTTTCAGAGCTATGAAGCAAGCACAGAGGGACTATAAGAACGGGCGCAAGATGCGCAAAGCGGCGGATGAAGAGCAGGGCATTAAAAGTGCGGACTCAAAGAGACCAAAATGGTCATTTCAGCGTGGAGAGTATCCTTGGCGCATCGAGAAGACGATACAGGGGGACACCAACTGGCGAGGGGCCTGGACTCTAGAAGTTAAGGACTTGTTTGTTGTCACTTGGGAGCGTCGCAAGGTCCACGATGGAAGGAAATGGAAATGGGAAACCATTCCACAGGCACACTGGCCGATCCCCGCCGAAAGAGAGCCATGAAAGTAATGAGAGAGTACTTGCATAGGGGCAGACGTCTGCCTGGGAAGATTGTTATATGCTTGCCTCCAACAGCATCTGCTGTCCGTTGTGATGACAATATTGATATTGGGTAGCTTTTTCTACAAAGCTCTCGTACTGTTGGGTTATCAAGACCTCCATTCCCACACACTGGTGTCATTATGTGACATTGAAGCCCGTGTCCACTCTCAACATGCAATACTCTCCAAACACTACTCTCTGTAATGATTTGGTGCGATTTAATCCACTCACTGAGTTCAAATCTAGTGCTTAATACTTGGTTAGGAAATAAACGTTCCTCTTAGGTAAGGTAAGGTTAGGTATGGATGGTTTTCTCAGGCGACGTGCTAAGTCAGCGGAACAAACAGCCAGCCCGCCGCTGCAGCCAGACCTATTCAGTTCAAGCTGCGCTTAGCTCGATAAATTCTCCAGGACAGAGGTGTCGTAAATGGCAGTGCTAAAAGCGCAATCGCCGCGATAATTGGTGCAAATTAATTCCCAATGATACATCAGTTCACAGCATCACACGACAGACAATTCACGCCCGGCTTGATTTCCAATCGTAGTGCCATTCGGCGTTATCCTCATGGAGCAATCTGGACTCTGGAGATACCTTCGCCCTTGCCCAACGCAACGGGGGGGGGTCCGGAAACTCGGAACCGGAGAAAGCATAGCGTCTCTGACCTCCCGGTGACGTCGCGACTCGCATCGCAGGAGCCGTGGTGTGGGTCCTCGCTGGCTGAATCAGCTGCGTGTAATCGATGCCGCCAAAGCAGACGGTGGGGGGACCCTGGTCAAGCATGGATGGATTTCCAACACGCGCGCGCGAAGGAAAAAGAAAGGGAAAAAACAAACTGACAGGGGTGGGTCCAGGAACCGACAAAGGTAGCAGCAGGGTCCCGCGCCGTCCCAATTTGATGCCAGAGAATTGCGAGGCTGTCCCCTCGGCTGCCTCAACGGCAAACCAGCCATGGTTGGCTTTTCTTCGCTTCCGAGGCCGAATAAACCTTATGTCCCGGGGATTGGGTGCGTGGGTGCCCTGCCCAACGCGCAATTCTCCGGTGGTGTTTCTTGAGCATTGATGCTATCCCCGGGCGGAATCTGGGCGGCGAATCACAACATGTCGAGGTGAAGCCGACTAGGAAGCGGTCTACACCCGGTGCCTGATGCAGGAAGGCGTGTTGGCCGTCGATCCAGCCATGGCACCATCCCCCCATGTGTGTGGAGTCGATAGCTTGAAAAGTCACTGCAGCCCAGTCCAGTTTGAGATTGTTGATGCTGCTATCGTTGTTTGAAAGAGGCCGGGACTAGATCGATGGACTCGGACGGGGTGTGTTTCCGGAAGAGAACCCGCAGTTTTGCTGTCCATTGATCCGTAGCTTACACTAAATTGCTACCGGGCTGGTTGGAATTTGGGTGTTGGCTTCTTGATGATTAATTGAGTTTGTGTGTACTTTTTTTTTTCTTGATCTGGTTGTGTTGTCCTACTCTTTGCGGCACTTTGGAGCGCTCGGTTGGATCCCACCTGTTTCAACACCACAACCACGGCCCGCCGAGGTTCCGAGTTCCGGAAGTTCCAATGCAGATACCAAACGAAACAATAAAAGCACTCGCTTGACTGCTTGAAGAATGATGCCATAGCTGATGCCATATTGGAGAAAAATACCCAATGCTCCAGGGTAACCGCTTGTCTCATGGTGGAGTTTTTTGCTAGCTCTAGTAGGGCCCCGCTGCCATGACACCTGAGCGCCATATCAAACGCATGGACACGGCAACTGAACCCCCAGCCCCGCTTATAAATCCTGACGAAGCTTTTGGGTACGTGCTGGATCGAGGAATGCTTGGTGCCATCGCCCGGGATATCTCTATTCTGGGTCATTGGAGCCGGGTTTTCTCCAGTCCAATGGCCAAGTTGCCTCAACCTTGAGAGCCCTTGCCTCGCAAGACTCCACCGCTTGTCTAGGGGGTTCATGGGTCGCGGAGAGGGGCATTGTTGAAGAACGGCAACTCGCAGCACACTTGGGTTGAACAGGCAGGTTGTCGAGGGGCTCTGTTGGTCCCTGGAGCGAGCAGCATGTCTCGGGCGCAGGGGTCGAGAGCCTGGGTTTGGCGACCCTTTCGAGACCAAAGCCGTGGACACCAGGGGGATGGGTTAGCCGCGCGCGCCTGATGCCATAATTGAGGGGCACCGTGCATTAGCCAAGTCGCAACTTGATCCTGCCGATTCACCGTCTCGGCCTGTGCAAGTACGTACCTCGACACCTGCGTACTTGCTTACTTGCTGGCTGGCTGCGTTGAACGAGGTTTTGCGGGAAGCTTGGCTGGCGGCTTGTTTTCGCGGCGGTTGGCGTGGCGTGGCGGAACCGGAACATGGAAGAGGGGTGGTGGGGGCGTGGCCGAATGATGGACACCAAAAACTACGGCATTGCAAACCAGCGAGCTTGACCGGGGTGTTTGTTCTCCAGTCTCCGGGTCCGTCGACACATGGCCCATTGTAGGAGGCGGGGCCGAATATGTTTGTGAAAGGGGGGTGGAAACGGTAGACGGAAGGCTGAGGAACATAAGTGAATTGGTTATAAAAGACCAGGCCGTTCTTCCTGTTCTTGGTTCTCTCCCTCTCGTATCACACTCACACTCACACTGCAACACTTCCCAAAACAACCCAATCTTTTCCCTCACAACCGTCACAATGGCTGCCAAGCTCACCGCCGACCTCCTCTTCCAGCTGGCCAAGCAGCGCCGCTCCTACTACCCCTTGACCAAGGACCTCCCCATCTCCAACCAGCGCGTCCAGGAGATTGTCAACAACGCTACCCTCGAGACCCCTTCCTCCTTCAACAACCAGTCCAACCGTGTCGTTGTCCTCTTCGGCGCTGAGCACACCAAGCTCTGGGACATTGCCAAGGACTCCCTCAAGGCCATCCTCCCCGCCGACGCCTACCCTGCCACCGAGCAGAAGCTCAGCATGTTCCAGGCTGCTGCCGGCACCGTCCTCTTCTTCTCCGACCAGACCGTCGTTGACGAGTACGCCGCCAAGTTCGCCGCCTTCGGTGACAAGTTCCCCCACTGGGCTGCCCAGTCTGCTGCCATCCAGCAGTACCTCACCTGGACCGGTCTTGAGGTCGAGGGTCTCGGTGCCAACCTCCAGCACTACAACCCCCTCATCGACGCCAAGGTTCAGGAGACTTGGGGCCTCCCTGCTTCCTGGAAGCTTGACGCTCAGCTCGTCTTCGGTGGCAAGACTGGCGAGGCCGGCGAGAAGACCTACCAGCCCCTCGAGGAGCGCGTCAAGGTCTTCGGCGCTTGAATAGAAGAAACCCCAAAACTATAAAAGAAAAAAAGAAACAGATGATCATTTATACACATGAGTGACGTCACACAAACCACACTATTTGGTGTCTGTTGCATTTGGGCGGAGTTAGAACAGCGGTGGCACTAGAGCCCTTGGGAAATTTATATAAATATAAACATTACACAACAGTTTCTCTTGTCAGTGCAATGTGCCTCATATACCTGGTTGTAATAGTTGCAACCTATGCATCTTAGCCGGGCAGTCGTGAAGAATAACGCCGAGTTGGTTCGCCAATGGCGGATCGAGTATTCGTTATGAGCCAAGTAGCTTGCAGAAGGGCTGTTGACCCCGATGTACAGAAGACATGTTCGGCTATGTATTGATTATAGGACCAAATATCCAGCTTGCTTTCTTTGATGGCTGTTTTGTGAATGTCTGATACACACGTCAATAATGATGTTGATTTCAAAAATGCTGGTATGTCTTTCTCTTTCATGCTTAGAGATATATGCTGTAGTATGCGCCCCCTTTTTCTGTTTTTTTTGTACATTGGTACATTGACACCAATTATTCTTCAATTACCCGGCCCAGGGCCTGTCCCATTCTTACGGTCTGTCCCTTTTCTACGGCCCAGCTCCACCCTTGGGGCTTGTTGTTGGCCTTGTTTCGTTGCTCTGCGGGAGCCTCAAACACCAGCACAATTGTGCTGCCGAGCTGGAATCCACCCATTTCCTCGCCGCGTCGCAAGGCATGGCCCTGCAAAACAGGGCTGGCCAACTCGTATGTTGCTTCTGCGAAACCAAGGTATGGCTCGCCTCGCTTAGCCGCCTCTTCAGCTGCAAGATCCGCAGCGGTGTCGGTCAAGAGACTGTTGGTTCGTAGCTCTCGGTCAAAGTTGATCTTGATGGAGCCTACATTGGTGGCCCCCACAGGAATGTAACTGAAGAAGCCCCATCGCCAGCGGCCCAACAGAACTACTCGCTCATTGAGGGTAAACAGACCGGGAAGGGTCCGCTGGAGATAAGGAGACACGCTGTAGAGCTCGCCGGCAAAGTGTCGTCGTCGCTCGACAACCCAGTTCGTGGGTGAGTGAAATCGGTGGTAGTCGCCAGGGGCGAGGTAGATAACGGCATAATAGAGAGAGGTGCTCTTATCAGGTCGAAGCATATCGTACCAGGGTCGCTCAGCAAGAGCCAGCTCAGCTCGAACCTCAGATTCGATACGAGGCGATGCGGGGAGCGACTCGTCCGCAACTGAGGAACTAGCCTTAGCACCAAAGCTGCCAGAGAGGAGATCAGGTAGTGTGTAAGAGATGCCATTGACTTTGGCGAAGTCTTCGTCCTGCTTCACCAATTCCTCGCCGCTAGAGAGTTCGGGAAGAGTTCGACTCGATTCAAGTGAGGATGTACCAGATGAAGCGCCGCTGACGCTGGGGCTGGGTGTGTTCTTTCCGAGGAGCGCATCGATACTGTACGTCATGCCTTTAACTTGCTCGATGTCACCGCCTTGGATTTGTCCAAACTGGAGAACCTTGCCATCTGATGGACACAGCAGCGTGTGGGGGTTGGGATCGAGGGGACGGGCGCCAGGCTTGAGGGTTCGGTAGAAAAACGAAGCAAGATTGGGGTATACGTGAAGATCCGGCTCGGCGACCTCATCAAGGCTGAGACAACGGTTAGCATAGTTGCGGAATGCTGAGGAGTCGGGTGGACCTACTTGACGCCAAAGACTAGGGAGTAGAGTTTGAAGCCAGGAACTCGGAGATAATAAGGAATAGTCAATTCGTTGAATCTACCCCAAAGACGAGAAATGGCCTTTAGGGGGAGAGTTGACATGACTTGAATTTGCCTACAAACCGGTGAGCAACTGGATCACATGTACACCGAGGACTGTAAAAGAGCTCGCAATGGCACGCACCATGGTCCATCAGGGCGAATTCGAGGGCGAGGCTTGGGCTTTGTAGTACCGAAGCCCTCAAGTTCACGCTGCTTCTCCTGTTCCCTACTGGAGACCTTATAGAACTGGACGAGGCCTAGGAAGCCAATGCCCAGACCGACAGGGATTTGATACCATTGGATCTTGGTGTTGCGCATTGCCTCGCCAAGGCGCTGGGAAAATCGAGGTCTCTTGCCCGAATTGGAGGCAAAGTTGCGAATTGAGGCGGGAGAGGCAGAAAGCCGCGGTAGGCATCGCGATCGGGGCGTGGACAGGACGGATGGACGAGTGGCGGCACAGTTGGTGCAGCGACTTCGAAGTGCGTAGCGAAACATGTGACTCCTGAGCTGGGTCGAGCCAGCACCGAGGGACATGGCCATTGCGGCGGCCGGAGGGCGGCGAGAGGAGACGCGTGTAATGAGAATTATGCGCTAAAAACCCCTGAACGCGCTGCTTTAATGCGCGAGCAGGCGGCGAGCGAAATGACGGCCTTGGTGGATGATGGCGAGCCGCTCGCTCTAGAATTTTTTTGGGTGGTTGTCGGCGTCAAAGACACTTGACGTTTTGGCCGGCTCCGAAGGGCTGGATTGCGGCTGTTGCCAGTGCTGCCGCTAAAAGCCTGATGCCTGCTACAGTGGGCGGGTGCTAACATTACTGGCCCTGAAGGTTTTGGCTGCAGGTGCGTGTGTGGCCAGTGTATCGCAGCGGTCGGACTGAAGTGCGCCGATGTTCCGGAAGATTCTGAGGCAGGGTCTAGACGGATAGGCCAATGGGGTGGCGGAGTTGCGAGTCTGGGTGGTGGTTGCGACGGAAGGACCGCATGCCGGTACGTACTTTTCTTCAGTGCAGTACTGCGGGCTAGTACCGTCAGGATGGAGACGGGAAGGAGTGACGGAAGGGAGGCCCGTTTGGGGTGGAACGGTGCAGGGCAGGAACTGATGTTTGGCACACAGGCGGGCGACCCAGTAAAAAGACGGAGGGGTACGTACCCGAGGCAATCCTGGGTGCGTTTCTCGGTGCCCCTCATGTCACTGTACCTGAGCAACCATGTCCGGCGTCGCAACTTTCAAAAGGCCACTCTGACATTGTCTCGGTCTGGCCTCTTGCTTGTTGACGGGGCCGATCAACTTTCGCCCTCCTTCACCTCTCTTGTCTTCTCCCAGCGTTGCCTGCTAGGCAATCCCTATACGTCTGAATTCATTCCTTCGTTTGCATCTTGTACTTGACCCTCTCATTGCTACTATTGTTCCTGGTTTTCGAGTCGTTCTAGCATCGTCGATAGGTCATGCACTGCCCCGATCCATACCGCCAGCAGCTTGAGTGTTAGTAAGTCGGTCGGTGCTTTCCCCCAACAGCAGCGACTTTGCCGCAATCGACAACAGCTACGCCAACTGCAACGGCCACACCCGGATTCTTATTTCGAGGCTCGACTTGCTTCGGTTTACTTTGGCCATTTACCTGCTGGGCCCGCCACTCCTGCCTCGCCGCGCTGTAGTAGCGTAGTGGCATGCGAACAGCTTGCCCATCATGGCTTCCGAGCCCAACCCTCGCCTGGACGACACCCCTGGTCCCTCATCCGACCAGCTCACCGTCAATCTCCAAATCGTGTCACCCTCTGTAGGTGTCAACCGCCCCCTGCTGTTTCCCGGTCTCGTCGCAACCACCACGGTCAAGCAGCTCAAGGACAAGATTCGTCAGTCGCTGCCTTTGCGACCCACCGATGAGAACCAGCGATTGATTCACCGCGGCCGCGCAATTGTCCGCGAAACGGATACATTGTTGGACATTTTTGGCGCAGATACGGTAAGTGTTCTTTCTTCCCTTTGCGGTTCGTAACTAACTTGTTTTCGATGGATAGCTCCGAAACCCTGACCAGCAAACCATTCATCTAGTCCTTCGCGACACCCAGGAACATGTTCCTGCCCCTCAACCTTCCGCTCGCGGCCCCAGCCCGACAACGATCCAGCAGCCGAATCCACCTCGCCAGCATGCTCAACACCAACCGTTCGGCCCGCAGCCGCCCCCAGGCTTCGTCCGGAGGACTCCAGTTGTGCCGACGTCGAACCCATTCCCGCAGCCCCGGATGCCCTCTCCGTCTCCCATTCATACTCCGGAGCAAGCTGCAGCCTTCCAACAACATCATCAGAATATGACACAGTGGCTGAACCAGATCCAGCGTGAAGCAATGGCCAGAGCTATCAACCAGAACCAGCGCGCCCGGGCCCAGATGGGAATGCGCGGCATCGGCGACCCCACTGCCACTCCAGCGCATACTGGCGACAACAGTGGTCGAGCAAGCCCAGCACCTGGTCACACAGTTTACCGTGAACAAGTTGGGCCTAACGGGCACACCTACCAGGTCGAGACAGTCTTCCGTGCTGGTAGTGCGAATGCGCCCAACGGAAGCATGTCGCCTGCTGAGGTCCAAGGAATCATTCGAGGAGCTGATGCCAACCAAGCCGCCCTCGCTATGACGAGTGCCATGCAGAGAAGCGCCTCGAGTACCTCGTTGCACAATCGGTCTCTTGCCCAACCTGGAGTTGCGACCCCGGTTTTCCCGATGACAGCTAGTGGTAGAGCCACACCAGACCCTGCAGCAGCTCGAGCTGGAATCAACAGCGCGACCACAAGGCAGGGACCTGAGGTTTATATATTGTCTTCTCCAGAAGGACCCCGAGCGGTGCTTTTTAACGGGGCAAACTCGGAGACGTATTATACGCCACGGTTGCGGACCCAGACGAGTTTCCCTCAAATTCGACAGCCGTATCCATCGGTATTGGGTAGCGTACTCCAAGAAGCCCAGGGACAAGCTCGAAACAGACACCACCATCACCATCACCATCACCACCATCGACCTCATCCTCATCAGCCACAGCAGCAACAGCAACCGCTATCGCTCCCGCAGCAACAGACTGGTCAGCAAACTCAGGTTCATCAGCAGCCTCAGGCGCAACTTCACCAGAGACACCATCACCACCATCATCACCAACCTCACAACCCACCTCAACCAGCTGTGAATGATCCGGTCCAAATACCTGATCAAAACCAGCCTATCATTGGGATGCATCATGGCAACCCACCTGTAGCGGCGTTGCCACCCCTGTTGATGCAACTTTGGCCCCACATCTGGCTGGTGTTTCGGTTGGCCTTGTTTGTGTGGTTCTTTACCAATCCTAATACAAGCTGGTCGAGATGGTTTACTATTATTTGCATCGCATTCTTCATTTTCATCTTGAGTACGGGTGTTCTCAACGGCATCCCTGACCACATTTGGAGGCCACTTGGTCGACATCTCGAAAATTTGATTCCCTTGGAGCAGGGTCGCCAAGCGGCTGGCCAAAACCAGAATGCTGGTCATGATGACAACCACGACCCGAACCCTGCGGACATGGCAGCAAGGCTAGTTGCAGAGCGCCGTGGCGGCGATAGCTGGCTTATTGTGCAGCTGCGGAGAATTGAAAGAGCTGGGCTCTTATTCCTGGCCAGCATTGCACCAGGTGTCGCTGAAAGACATATCGCTAATTTGGAGGCGGCGGCTCGGGCCGAAAGAGAGCGACGAGAGGCTGAAGCTGCAGCAGCGGCAGCAGCCGCCGCCGCCGCCGCAGCTGAGGCCCAGAATGAAGCTGAAGTGAACCAAGAGAGAGCCGGCGATGACGAGGCAGGTCAAAGTAATGACCAACATTCATTCCAGCCTGATCAACTGGCACAGGACAACAGAGGCGAGGAGCCGGCCCGGGAACAGCTTATTGCAGTCTAGATTTGCATTTGGAGCGATTCAGGGGCGTGTAAAAAAAGTACGGATGCGAGGGGGGATACGTTTTCAGAAAAGGGAGAGCGGATTGTTGCGCCAGCGTTGGATGGATTCTTCTAGGGAGTTGGGTGTTTAATTTACCTTGTGATTACCATTCTCAATAAGAAACCCCCCACAGCCGGGAGGTGGGCGCAGGCCCTATTTTATTGTTCCAATAAGACGCGATGAGTTTGTTTACTTTAAGATTGAGTTTTACTAAGCGCAGCACGATAATCATCATGGTGTAACTGCGTTGGCAAATAATTGCGAGGCGTCCGTTGTACGAGCCATACTTAGCTTGGATTTGAATATTTTCAAGAGATAGTTCTGGTGATGTGTCTCATCATTCCAATTCTCAATTGCAGAATGATGGAATGCACCTCTCCCCACAATGGCTGGTGGCTGGCTCATATCTGTCGTGATATAGCTGTCGTAGGCGTTGCTGCCTCAAAATTTCTTATCTTATCGTGCCCGAAGTGGGCGGTGGAGGCCGAATGATATCAGACCTTGCTGGCCAAAGCTCTCTAAAGAGCTTACATCAAACTGTTTTTGGCCACATTTCTACGTCAATCAATGCAGCACTGGGTCGGCACTTGGCCCTGAGCTTGAACATATTATTTGTTTTTCGAAATCTCTGGATTTGAACCTCGATCCTCTCGCTTTGAGCTCCCGCCCGCTCCGAAACCCCACCACAGCGCTCTCACGACCTCCGCAACCATGAGTGGTGGATGGAATACCAGTATGACGAATCCATCGAGCTTTTTCTGTACCCAGCTGACCATGGACCCTGAACAGTTGAATCCGATGCGGTACGAAATAATCTTTGGCTTGTTATTGCCTTCCTAACTTGTTCTTGTTAGGGTGTCTTCACCTCCCTCATCGAAAACCTCGGCGTCAAAGATGTCCAGTTCGAAGAGCTCCTAACCCTCGATCCCTCTGAGCTTTTGACCCTCCAGCCCCTCTACGGTGTCATTTTCCTCTTCAAATACCCGACCGACCAACCCTATGCCACCCCCGACGGCCCTCGCGACGGTTCCTTCGACCAAGCCGCCTCGGAAGACATCTTTTTCGCCGCCCAGACGATTCAGAATGCTTGTGCCACCCAAGCCCTGCTTAGCGTTCTCCTCAACAAAACGGCCGATGTAGATATCGGTGAGCAGCTCCGAGATTTTCGAGAGTTCACCATGGTTCTGCCGCCAGAGTTCCGTGGCGAGGCGCTCAGCAATTCCGACCTCATCCGCGAGGTCCACAATAGCTTTGCGCGCAGCAGTCCCTTTGCCGACGAAACGCAGAAGTCGGGCGAGCCTGAGGATGCGTTTCATTTCATCGCCTACCTCCCCATAAACGGCACCTTGTATGAGCTTGACGGCCTGCAGCCTGCACCCATCTCGCACGGCCCTTGCGACACTGAAACATTCCCCTCACGGGTCGTTGAGGTTCTGCAGCGCCGGGTCGCCCGCTATGAGACGAGCGAGATTCGCTTCAACCTTCTGGCTATGTGCCGTGACCTGCGACAGCGCGCGCGCGATTTCGGAGACACCGAATTGTTGGCTCGCGAGGAGCGCAAGCGCCGCGACTGGCTGTTCGAGAATGCCCTGCGACGACACAATTTTGTCGGGTTTGCGGGCGAGGTGCTCAAGGGCGTCGTGAGAGAAAAGCTGGCCAAGGGTGGTGATGCGGCCGTCGATGCCTGGGTAAAGGAGAGCTTGCAGAGGAAGAAGACGGCCGAGCAGGCGATGCGAAGAGGACAAGGAGGTAGTGATGGGGATGTGGATATGGATGCATAAGTTGAGAATGTCTTGGTTTGTCATGCGATATTGGACATGATGGATGTTGGTGTGCTATTTTATGATACCTTCACGGCACAGGATGCCATGAATAGAACTCATTTAGACGGGGAAAATGTCTTCCGTTGCAGTAATTTTGATACCGAATGACGTGAAATGACCTCAAAAGGAAATGTCGCGTTTCCAATTTCGTGATAATAAAGCCCATATTTTGTAGTTGAGTTTACTTTGAGGCTTTGATTGGATACATGTCGTAATCTTCAACAATATGCACAAGTGCTAGAAATATACTAGTTCGATCTTGCGATGTGATTATCCTCGGATCCGATTGTGTCACGCTGGGACTTGCCCTTGGAAAACACGAGAAAAAACCGGGTTTCGTGACGGCGGTTTTCGAGCATGATCGCGACAGAAGCCGGCCTTGGCCCCTTGTTAGCCTGTGGAGTTTGACCTAAGATCTCACCACAGGGGCCAGTCGATCGTCACGAGCGCGCTAGGCAAATGTTTGGGTGCATGTGGCTGCTTAGATGCCGGCGGGACGGCATTTGGATTGAGATTCCGCCGGGAATAAATTCCCACGCGCCGGCACGATCGATCCCATCGTTCGCTGATGCCAGGGCTTCAACCACGTTGACACTGGGAAATATCTTTGGGGTTCCTGCATATCATTGATCTTGGTTATCTTGGCCGACCAAGGCTTCTATTTCGTTTTGGGCCCAATTTCTACGTTCAACTTTTATCCTTCGGTAACCGCAGGCATAGCTACTCGCACTATTTCTTTGTATCGCCGACAAGATGAGCGGCACAGCAGCAGCCGCGCTACGGCTTGACACCAAGGTTGAGGAGAAGAAACTATCTGGTATCAGTCTCTACTCCCGCTTCGCCCTTGCCGGCGCCGTTTGCTGTTCGGTGACTCACGGAGGTCTTACTCCTGTCGATGTGTAAGTGATAGCAATATTCCGATGAAACATGATGAAGAAAAATGAGAAGACCAACTTGGGAACACCTGAATGGGCAATTGTGAGCTAAGATGGAAGATACGGATTGGAAAGCCTGTGATCAGACGAAGATCACAGCTGGAAACACATCGTTGACCCCGAGTCCACACTGCTAGATGGCTAACAAGTTTCATTGGATAGCGTCAAGACTCGTATCCAGCTCGATCCGGCCACATATAATCGTGGCATGATTGGAGGCTTCCGCCAGATCATCCAGAGGGAAGGCGCTGGCGCTCTCCTGACCGGAGCTGGCCCTACGTTTGCTGGCTACTTCCTGCAGGGAGCCTTGAAGTTTGGCGGCTATGAGTTTTTCAAGCAGCAATCTATCAACATGGTTGGATACGAGAAGGCAAGGGACAGCCGCATCGCCGTGTATTGCGTGTCCTCCGCCTTTGCTGAGTTCTTTGCCGACATTGCCCTCTGCCCGCTCGAGGCCACTCGCATTCGCCTGGTTTCCCAGCCCGGCTTTGCCAGTGGACTTGTCTCTGGATTCGCCAAGATTGCCCGCCAAGAGGGCATTGGTGCCTTTTACTCTGGCTTTGGCCCCATGCTCTTCAAACAGTGCGTACGACTGAGCCCGACCGAGCCCTGTCTTGTCACTCACACTGTTTAGGGTCCCATATACCATGACCAAGTTTGCCGTCTTTGAGAAGGTTTCAGAATTCGCTTATGCCAATATTTTTGACAAGGCGAAGACCAGTGACGGCATGCAAACTGCCATCAACCTTGGTTCTGGTCTAATGGCCGGTTTTGCTGCCGCCATTGTCTCCCAGCCCGCCGACACCATGCTCTCGAAAATCAACAAGACCAAGGGCTTGCCAGGCGAGAGCACGACGAGCAGACTTATCAATATCGCCAAAGAGCTTGGCCTGCGTGGCTCCTTTGGTGGCATCGGCGCCCGTTTGTTCATGGTTGGTGCTTTGACGGCAGGCCAGTTTGCAATCTATGGTAAGCATTGGCGGACTGAATTGTAACATGAGAAATATTTGTGGATGATGGCTAACACGCGTATCTTTTAAAGGCGACCTGAAGAAAGCAATGGGAGCAGTAAGTCGCAAAAACTTTCCAACATTAGATGTGAAGCCAATGGTAATGCTAATTTGTTCTACTAGGTCGGAGGTGTAGAAATCGCAAAATAGATGTCTTATTTCCTTTTTCTTTCTTTCTTTTTTTATTAGAATAAATGCGTCATATTTGATAAGTCTTCATAGAGAATAGAAGGTGCAAGGGCCTGCTAGGCACCGTGTGCATTTTCGGGAGAGGGGTTGCCGAGTATTATTGGCGCAATTATTTCTAGACCTATGCCTGGTTGCATTGATAAAGATATGAATTAATCTTCTGGGCCGAGACCTAGAAGTGGTCTTTTCGTTGAGATAGCCATAGTTGGTACTAGTTGGAGGTGGGGGTCGAGATTTTAGTATCACAAGGTTTTCTCCCATGTTGACTACTAACTAAGAGATCGCTCAGCTGGCTTTCCTGTGAAGTTGCATAGTTTTACCGGGATTTTTTATCTGCAATTGGTAATTAATTGGACTCCAAGTCTCGTGGTTGCATTAGCTCTGCATCGCTGCCTTGCCTTCTCGTCCCCTTCTCCCACGTGCTTTCATGCGTCTCAGTAATGTTCGACATGCCACCAGCTAAATGGAGGTTCCTTGAACCCTTAGATTCGGATGTAAACGTGCCCTCCTCCGGGACTGTGTTCAATGGGTTCTTGGTACCGCCCTCAGAAGTATTCCCAAAGTAAGGCCGCAAGGCTGGGAGACAAGCGACGACGGTGCAAAGGTTGGTTTCTGAGACGGTCCACAGTACTAAAACAGAATGCCTCGTTGAGTATGAATCTAATTTGTTACTCTAGCAATGTTCACGTACCAAATGTGCTTAATGGGAGTGAGTCTCTATTATGGGGTGACCTTGTAAACCCAAAGCGGACGGCGGAGAATGCCATGGTAATGATGCCGAGGAGAAAGATGAAATAAACCCCAAACTGGATGGATCTGCGGACGTTTAAATGTTTGATGACGAGCCACGGAAGAACGAAGACTGCTTTCAGGTTACGAAACGATCCTGCTTTTCTTTCCTGTTGAGTCAACTCACCTAGAGTATCCGAGATGATATGGAGATACCATGTAATGTCAAAAAGACGCTGGAAGTCACGAGGGGTGCATGTTGTAGCCTTGGTTGTCAGGCTCCTTTGATAGTAGAGTTAGCTACTTTTCTGACCAGGGGGGTAGTTTCCGCACCAGATACGCTGAGTTGGTATGCATACCAACAGGTTATACAGTATACTTGATACATATGCAATTACCACAAAGATGGTAGTTGCCCACAACAGAATTCTCCTCTTATGCATGAAATCTGGAAAAAACTTGAGGTACGTTGAAAGCAGAGTGGCCTTACATAGGTAGAGGGTCGTGAAACTCGTGAAATTGATACACCAGTAGACCTAGAGAGTTATTAGAACCAGTCTTTTTCTTCCTCGTCTCACTAGATGATGTGTATTCACTTTGAGAACCCTTTCAATATCCTGGGGTTGTCCCTGAAAGCCGTCCAGATTGGATGCCACATCTGGTTTAAGCGCCCCCAATTTTGCCAAGTATGAAACCACCACCATGGTAGAACACCCGGATATCCAGGCCGCGATGACGTAGTAGTCACTGGGGAGTATTTTGCGCCTTTGGATCTTGAAGCGTAAATATAAGCGCGCGATGATGAGACCTGCAGAGATGGCAAGGAGGAGCCACCCTATGACCTGCCGTACGTGAGCAGTGAATGGGACAAAAAGAGGGCTGCATGATGCATGGCATACCAAATTTGGCTCAGGGCCTGCGCCGTTTGTTCCCATTTCGTGTATGCCTCTTTTGGACTAAATATATGCCATGATGCTGTCATCCGATGAATGATGCTGGGATCCTTTGCCAAAAAAAAAAAGAGAAAAAAAAAAAAGGCTTCCAACACGTGGGGCGAGGAGGAGACGAGGGTACGGCGGCGACGAATTTCGCAACATTTCCTCCTTGCCCAATTCTGGGCATCAAGATTTTGGCTACTTTGCTTTTGGAAAGGCATTGAGCAAGTTTTGTTCAGGTCTAGACTCGGTCGGGCTGACAAACTCAAACTTAATCCAGAGTTGATGCAGCGTTTATTAATACGTGAGTTATCCGGCGCAACGTTCCATAACGACAACACTTTGCGGTTTGGGCTTATAAATAGTCCACACGGCCTTGGCCTGGGCCTATAGAATTATGGAACAACGATTGAGATAATGGAAAAATGGCTGCTCGCGTGAACAGCTACCTCCTAAATGTTGACTTTCTTTGGGTAAGGCTGACTTGAAGGACTAGGCCCGAACCGGTGTTGATGCGCACACTCACTTTAAAACTAAATTACCAATAATGGAAACGGCAAACAGTATAATCATTACAGTAACGACGAGAATGGTGATGGCAAGGATGATGAATGTGAAATAGTGGTGATGAGATGGGCAGCGGTAATGGCAGCATCGTGTTCACTCCTCAACCTAGTATGAGTGCCAAAGTCTTGTCAGGTCGTCAGGTAAGCAATTTCTTGTGCCATAATAAGGTTTCTTACGAACTTCGCATGGGAAAATGGAGGCGAGCTGGGTATGTGAGGGTGGCTGGTTGCATCTTGTGGTATGAAAGGTGAGTGGTATATTACCCCATGGCCTTCACCCTCCATTCAACCCGTGACTGAAAATTATACTATTGTCTATCGTGATCTATTTCAAATCATTGTAATATTCTTGTAGATTACTACGATAAGCTGTATCCTTCCTTCCGGATTTGCCAAAGGGACGTGGGCTCAATGACTTGACAGGGCAGCCTCAGATGATAGAGTGCATCGCCATGGAATTTGATGACTTCTCGAATGCACTCCTGATTTACTCGTAGCTCGAAAAAAGACAGCTTTGAGGTGGCAACTTGCCAAGAGTTGACCACGCGAGGACTCAGCTCTAGACGCCACGTTCCCCGCCAGGTGATGAAGGCACCGTCTCTGTCTAGACGATATACGAAGGCACAGGCATGCGCTCTTCCGCCATTCCAAAGCACAAAGGTATGCAACTGAGGCATATTCTGTGCGAGGACCCCAGCTCGGCACAGCAGTTTCTCAATCTGCATGTACTTTTCCGCATCATTCTCCAGGAGCCGTGATGTGAGCGCCAGGGATTGTAGGTGTGACCAGGTCCATGTTGACTTGCATTCTCGAAAGAATTCCTCAGCGTTAAGCATGAAGGATATGGCCAAGTGTTGCAAGTTGATGCTTTTGGCTGCAAAAGCCGTAACAAGGTGTTCGATGGGATTGAATAAGTCGGACCAAAGTGTACGGGCTCGCCGCCTTGTGAATCGATTGTAGAATTCATACGAGTCCTCAAATATGACCAATGTGTTGAGAGTACGGGGAAGACGTTCCATTGCAAAAGCAAGAGCTATCTATAGCATTAGCAGAAGATGGACAGGACGTATTTGGCATGTGAGAAGATGAAATCGTGATTTCTGCTACACGGGCGGGTGCGTACCTCCATTGACTCTGAACTCTTCACCCAATGCCCAAGGTTCATAAGATATTCTCTCAATGCGGTTGAATACCCCGAGAAATTGGTGCAACGTAGATGAAGAAATGCAACGTCTGAGTTGTCGGCGGATAAGGAGACAAGTGACCGCCTCTACTTGAGGCGGCGTTTTTTTGAACACCAACTCGATAGGCCGAAAGACGCGCTGCACAGCGGATGCTGGAGGAGCTTTGACTTGTCGACCGCGTATCCAGCCGTGTTTTGGGTCATGATACGGGGTCTTAGTTATCGCATCTCCGTCGTGCTCAGAATCGTTGGACAACAAGCGGAAATTTTTGAACCAGTGCTCGTAGTCGCTGGGACAGTGCACGTTGATCTCCAACGCCAGGCTACCCGCTGGGCTCCAAGTACCGAGAATGGAAAGTAGCATCCATATGCCGTTGCTGACGATGGAGCTGGCTCGCACTGGTGCCGCACGCTTCTTTGAGCAACATCTTGATGCGTATCGTGGTAGCTCAATTTCGAAGAAGATGTGGTGAATGAGTTTTCTCTTTTGTGGGGAAACCACGGATTTAAATTCCTCGAGACAAGACACCTGCAGCTCTATCCTGTAGAAATTTATTCTTTCCAAAACGTGCTGCCATTCTTTGCACACAGACGCGAGGGAGGCCCAGCCGAAGTATTTTTGGTATCCGATTGCCTCCAGGATCAGGATGCGAATCTCGGCGGGAAGGGATGGCCATGTTACGGCTTCCCGCCTTGCTTGGCTGCGGGTTCTCATCCTGTGGCGTCTGAGGAAAAGAAAGAACGTAAACGAAGAAAATAAAAGCCAGCGTTGGATGGGGGATCTGCGAGTTGCTTTATATGACCCTGAAACGTGCTGTTGCCTGGAGAATCGAAAGCTAGAACTTCAAATTCCATGTACCTTTGTAGGCTGGAATTGAAATTATATACAAATGCCATGAATTTCAGGTGTTCTATCTATCCAGGTGCGTTTAGCAAGGTTGTCCAGTGGTGGTTAGACCACAGGCTTTTCGATCCTGTGGTGCCATTTTTCTCACGCGGAATTACTTACTGATGGTCATTCAATAAAGGAAAATGGAAAAGAATAACCATTATAAAATGCGGGTTGAAAAAGCATAACTCTGGCTGGTTTGTGGGGCCCCTTGGGTAGTAAACAGTAGTCAGGAGGTGACGAGAGGCGTGTAATGAAAACGGCCATTGATAACTCCTGTCGCACTTTGCCTGTAAACTAATGGTGATGGGACCATATGTAGCAGAGTGCTAATAGAGAGGAGAGATGTCATTCAAATATTCACTTCTCATACCGATAGGGACACTGTTCATTCGAGCCGGTGGTCGTTATACCAATGTGAATAATGCTGATCTTAAGCTACCTGGATTAGGAAATCAGATGTGAACTTAAAATTGATTAAGAATGGCAGCGTGGTCGATTTTAACTACTCCTCCTTCCTAATTAGGCATCGATGAATTCCTTCAAAACACCCTGTTTGCGATCCACTGCTATCTTGTCGGATTTAGTGGAGCGATTCAAGATTTTGCCGCTTATTAATAAATATCCCAATGCTCGTGGTTCGGAGCAGTGGCCTCTGGATGAACAGTGACGAAGATCACGATCCGGACCGGCCGAAGTCTGACAGCAAGAAATTCTAGGTTTGAGTCCGCGAGCAGCAAGGACCGTATCCTTTAAAATGGCACACCACCCAGCAGACAAACGGATCTAAGTTTCTTTTAAAAGCAGATTTGTATTCTTGCTCCAATAACTGGCCATACTACACCTCCCACCGACATTACGCGATCTTTCAACGTTGAACAAGGCGGCTGGGCCAATATAACCGGCTTAAACACGCTTGTAGAAAGAAATCTTTATCACATCCTCATACTTCGAGTCTAAGGCACTTCAACAATGCTGTCTGGAAGTTGCCTTTGTGGGGTGGTTCAGTACGAGTTGGACATACCGGACGAGGAGGCCAAGAAGGTAACTACTCCCTGTTTGCCTCATTTCTCTCTCCCCTGTCAAGAGAAAATTTTGGGATCCATATTATGGAAGAACATGTTTTTTTTTAACGATTCGACAATAGATGGTACTATGCCATTGCCGTCCGTGCCGCAAGATTTCTGGCGGAACAGCGTCTCTCAATCTCACGGTCCAGGCTACGGCATTTCGACTCGTCAATGGTAGCGTCAATTCTAAGCGCCACACCCATATTGATGAAGGCTTCCAGTTTGGTCTTGCATGCTGCAGTGACTGCAGCAGTCCCATTTACGCAGAGCCCTTTTTTGACCCAACCGCGAATACGAGAAGCGGCGTCTACGTGATCCAAGCGGGCACCTTGGACGATATAAAATCCCTCGAGAATGCCCCAGTGGAAGAAATCAATGTCAAGCACAGATTAGGCTGGGTTGGCGCTGTGGCTGGAGCAAGGCAAAAGCAGGCGTACTCATAGTTTCATGAGCCCCTCCTACAGTCCACAAATAATTTGCATGTCATTGTGAATAATTGTTATATATAATAAGCGAGGGGGAAAATTCCGTAGCCCACCACTTAGTGACCCATTGACAATTTGAATTCGGGACGGCCCAGCCCTTGTCGTGGTGCCGTGGGCGATGAGTTAGTCGGAGGAGGCAGTTGGTAGAGGCAGTTGGTAGATTATCCGAATCGGTTCTGCGACAGTGTTAGCCCGCCACTAATGTCCTTGGCCCGTTTGTTCATTCGAGGGGGCTGAAACCGAGTCTGACCACCAGGCTGAGGCTGGGTTGCAGCAGCAATTGCATGGTGGCGCAACCTATCTCGGAGCAGTGGTGATGGTGACAATGGGGGAAGCGTGTGAATTGCGTTGAGCACTAGTCAATATCTGGATCTAATGTATCAATCGTGGTCTTCTATTCCTCGCGTCTTGTAGCCCCATTGTGTCATGCAGCAAATCCGGCTTCTAGCGCTTAGTGGAACCAGTTCGGCCACTACTCTGAATCCAAAAAAAAGGGCCGCAAGCGCTTTGCTTCATTCTTGGATGCACCCTGCACTGCACGCGCCGACTCCAACACGCATGCCAGCTCATCGTGCACAGCAGGTGGAGGACCCTTGGCGGGCGCTAGCGCTAGTAAAAAGAACGACCCAGGCGGGCCGGGGTTCGCCCACCGGCAGTTGAGAGGAATCAGTGCGACAAGAATGGATCACGTCTCTGTTCAGAGGGGATACTAATTGGGCTGGTGACAGGACTCGTTAGTGCCCATCAAAGCTGCATTGAGGTGTGTCGCGCTCCGGATGCAGCAGTCGATGTTTTAGTGCAACCCGAACTGATCAAGGCGGCGTGCTAAGTTGTTCCGTATAAACAAACATTGTTGCCGCAGCCTCCCATTCGCCCCGATCAAGAAGCGATGGTGGCGGGAGGAGAAAACGGTGCTAGGTGGCGTGGGCTGGGCCTGCTGTGCGAGATCGCTCTCTCTTATCGGGAGAAAACAGAAAGCGCCAATAGGAAGGGGGAGGTTGAAAGATTCGTGCGGGAAAACAACGAAGGAGAGAAAAGAGGGAGGTTGAACAAGCAGGCGCTCGGCGCTTGGGACAGTGACGTGATGGTTGAATGGAACGCGCCATGGGTCGGTGTCCCCCTCCCACTGGCGCTTGTCCCCATTGATTCAGTTGACAGAATCGGAATCCATCACCAGCCCTTGTGAGCCAGTCGTGGACGGCACCCCGATGCCATGCACCTCTGAAAGCGCCACCACTCAGCCCTGATCTCGCTTTTTTAAGATGATGGCATGGGCTCCGTCGCCCACCTTGCTTTTTGCGGCTCTGTCCATGTCCCGCCAGAGGCCAAAGAGACCCCGCAGCGCGGTAGCAGCAGTGCGTTTCAGTAGATCCAGGTCCAGCTCCAGGTCCAACTCCAGCGTGGGCCCAACGGCACATTATCATCTGAATTTCCGCCCCGATTCCTGTTTGCCTTTTCCCCTCCACCACCCTCACTCTCCCGGACGTGTAACCCTAACATTGGCGACCAGGCTGCCGTCCGGCAAGCTGCTGATTCGAAACTCGACCTCCATCTGCCACCACCCACCAGCTATAGAGCTTGAGCTCGAGCTTGAGCTTGAGCTTTGGCCGCCCCGCCAACCTCTAGCCGCCGACATGGCTCGCTCCGCGTTCCCAACACGCAATCATCTTCCCCGTCCGTCCCATCCAACCGCAACTGTTATTTCTCCGGGTGTTTACATCCAGGCAAATTCCCACGCGCCCACAGTGCCGAAAAGAGACGCTGGGAAAAAACTCCCAGAATGTGTCAATATTTTGCCAACGCCCGACTTCTACGATCCCAAGAGCAACGTCCCATTCGCCTTGAATGAGGCTGTCGATGCTTGGTTATCCAAGACGGCGGCCGCGCCTCAACCTGACCTTAGCCCTGGACGCGCCAATCCATGGAACCCCGTTCAGGAGGCTTCGCGACAAAACATCCTGCAGCTTGCGAAGAATGCGTGCCCGGGAAGAACGATCGCCTCAAGTCACCCCTCCAGCACCGGACCAGCGCTGGCCGCGACGGCCGTTTTCTCATCCGCTCCGTTCCCTAACCTCCCCTTTTCAGACGCCCAAGCAAGCCAATATCTTGTTCTTGTCGTCCCGCTCACCCCTCCTGCTCCGCATGACTTCTCGCTGGCAAAGGCTCGGCCGCTGGCAAGCCGGGACAACCCAGATTTTGTTGTCATACAAAGGCCTGAGACTCCTCAACCGAACACCCCGGATGATCTTGGTGAAGCAAAAGATGAGCAATTCTGCGAAGGCTGCCCCTGCCCGCGGTCTACCTCGAGAGCGTGCCAAACCAAGCATGCGCAAATCTCGCACATGATTGCTCACCTGCTCCGCCACCACGGGTTTAAAAGGAAATACCACAACCCTGAAGCCAATGAATTCAGAGGAAAGAAGAAGCACAAGGAGCCATGCTATATTTACAGAAGAAAACCTGGCTGGTGTGCCGTCTGTATCAACTGCTACGAGGAAATCCCGAGCAAACAAGAGCTTCGTAACCATGTATCCCACCCACCGAAATGCGACAACCATCAGCATTTCACCAAGTTAAGGAAGCATAGAATTGTCAGCGCTGCCATCGCCCGGTCCGTAGCCAATCCCCAAATTGCAAGCGACGATACAGACAGCGATGAACCTCAGCCAATGGCTCGGCGGCCGCGTCGGTCAAGGCGACCTCCCCTGGTTGATTTACCCCCAAGGCGCCCTGCTCATGAGGCGACCTTGGGACCCGATGCGCCATTGGCCGACTCTTTTACAGATCCAAGGGAGCTAGCGAAACACAAAAAACATGTACCCGCGTATGATTATTAAGCCCCGTGCACAGCTACAAACCCAATCTGGGATCTGGGTTAGCTCCCAAGACAGAAATCTCCTTTGCGGCTTATGAGACACACATGTATGATACCATGACAAAAGGCATCATGGCGTTTGATGGAATATTTAAATTAATACTGTACGTACTTTGTACGCTTGCGCATGGATGGCTGCATTGTACATTAGCAGATACTCCTAAGCTACTTCACGCGCCCACCCATATCAATAACAGCGGCCTAATAACACCAGATCGCTGAAAATTTACACCCATTCCAGGTTAAAATTCCATTATCGGAAGTCAACCCCTAGTAAGAAGCAGGAAAAGGGTGTGCTCATAGGTCAATGTGCAGTCCTAGCCACATTCGGATCACCAGGTGCTCTTTTTAGTTTTGTTTCAAGGCGAGTTGTACGAATTTGACAGAGCTCGCTAACCATTCGCTTTCCATGTTCCGTTTTGTGCGCTTTTAGGAACGCGGAGTGTCACACCACACTCCACCCTTCAAATCTTGGGGGGGGTGGATGTGCTAAGACAGTGCCCCAGATCGATCCCAGACCACGACATGGGGCTTTGTCGCGCAAGCATCTCGGCCGGCCGGTGAATGGAGCGGCGCCCTAGTGTGAGGTCCGCACAGCATTTTGTGTAATTTTTCTTCGCCCGCGGAAGCGAGGCCGAATGGCCCGGGAAGCTAGTTCGTCGATCGAGAGGGTCTTCCCCCTCAACCATCCCTGTCGGAGCGATTCTTCCAGAGAGGTTCGAGGTTTATCGTGGGCTGACCCCACAAAGCGGCAATTCCCGTCCTCGCGCCGAGAGGCGTTGGCGGGTAGTTATATCTATAGGGCTGGCAGACCCAGCCGAAGAACAAAGCAAGCGAGTAGGTTCACCGTTTGTATCACAGCACACGGATGGTTCGTTTCTATCAACATGGCTAACGTTTCAATCGCAGGGCTGGCCTAGGCTAATCCTGGGGACTAAAGACCCCGGCGATTTTCAAGTCGCGTCAGCCCCAAAAAAACTCAACTGATGCACTCTTACACTGCATCTTGGCACTGTTCTTCCGGTAAGAACATGCACAATGGCATCTATCTGCAGGCTTCGACTTCGCACAGCCCTCGTGCAAAAAAGCAAGGCTCACGGGGAAAGAAAAAAAAACATCACTCCACTTTCAACCTGCACCGCCCAACTGGGGGCTGTGCTGGGAAATGAGCAGAACAGATACACACATGGGCATGGCAAAGCAGGTCAATGTATCCAGTAACGTGTATTGACCCGAGTGGACTTGAAGCTGGATTTAGGAATGAACCCATGCATACCGGGGAAGCGTCGAGTTCTCGTGGTGCAATCAATACTGCGTGTTGTCAGCAAGCAGTGCGATGTGATGACGTTGCCCTCCTTCTTCATTGAACAGTGTCCACATTGGCGAGCTCCCCCCTGGGCCTGGCCGTACCCAGCAGGCCCCTGACGCGATGGCGGCTCTTTCACCATCAGACACGTTCTTGTCCAGATTGGTTGCTGCCCAATGATGACCAATCCCGCTGTCGCCTCGAGATTGCTCTCCGCCTCAAATCGCACCGGAAAGTTTGCGGCGGCGATGTCAGGTGTGTGCACAAATGTGTGGTGCTGACTCTTCGGCTGTGGAACATCGAGAGGAAAAAGGCGTGCCTCCCCCCCGCTGTCGTCCCGCATCATGAGCTTCCTGCCCCTCGTCTGCGCCGCCGCCCGCATCGTTTTTGCGACTCGACCGAGATCGGAAAGAACCGTATGTACTTATATAACGACCAGTCTCTTGCCGAAAAAAAAAGGGTTCGCCGACGAGGAGCGAAAGAGCTGCCTGTTTTTTTTTCTTCTCTTTGCTAGCTGACCGCTGTTGTGCACCCCGTTGAACACGACTGTCTCGACATCCACTTTTTTCCCCGTTGAACTGGGCGCGAACCATACAAGGCAAGCATTAAAGAGCTCCAAGGAATCCTTTCCCCTCTCCAGCGCCTTACTTTTCCTCATTCTTTGGAGATTCTTCGCCTGGAAAGTCAAGTTCCGGCCTGGGTTCTTGAGGCATTAAGATATTCCAAAACGAACGAGCCGCCGCAGCCTACGCAACGATACAAGCCACCGGGCCAAGATGTCGTGGTCTCCCTTCGATGGGTCCCCGCACCCATACACGCCACAGACCTCGATATTCCTCACATTCGACGAAGATGCCACCGACACACTGCCGAACACTCCCCTCGAAGACACACCTGCTCCAGAACAGCAGATATGGGACCCAGCTCCTCCCTTATTCATTCCCGACAACCTTCCTTGTGATTTCCCGAGCTTCAGCATCCCTACGCAGGATGACCTGCCCTCCAACCGGAACGACGGGCTTTTGATAACCTCGGGAGATTTCATCAGAAGCATCAATGATTTGAACGCATTTCAATCCCGCGAGAATGTATTCGGTCCATCTGCTCCTCTACCGGGTCCGGGTAGCCAAGGTAGCCGAGGCGCTGGCCGACGACCCAGGCATCCTCGTAGACTATCACACAGTGCGACATCGGTCACGACAAACCAAACAGCCCAATGCCCGTGTCCATACCCGGACTGCAGAACAATACGTGAACATATGTCGCATATTGTGAACCACTTGATTCAAAAACATAACTTTCGGCGAGAATATCTACGATGCCTGCCGGACACGGCCACGAAGCGCAAAAAGGAGTGTGTCGTTGTCAATAGCGAACAAGAATATGCCTTCTGCAACTGGTGTTGGGACGTCTTTCAAACTAGGGAGGACATCGATCGGCATATAAATCAGTTCTCAAAGTGCCCGAACCATCAGAATTATCCCAAGGATCAAAAGCAATTGATATTGCAAAACATGTTGGACGGTTCCGCATCGCAGTCTTCCCGACAGATTCATTCTGAGGTAACCCAAAGTGTACCCGAGTCGGCTACGACGACAACAACAACTATGGGGACTGATTTTGACCACATTGGAAGTGGCCCTTCCCAAAGCCTTGATCCCAACCCCGATGACCAAACTCAGATACTGTTCGACTGCTTATCTGGTTCGGATCTTGAAACTGGACTATTCAATCATGGTGACATTCCGAGCATAATTCTGACCTGTCCAGAATGGAATGTGGGAGCGGATTTTGGGGCTTGGAATTGTTCGGGCACTTGACATTTCTTATCGCTCGTTGGACGCGCCGTTCGTTATTTTCTTCCATCGCAAATTGGATATTATCGGGTACTTTTTCATTACATCATCTGATTCAAAGTACAAGTTGGCGCTATGCGATCAACACACCCCGGCATCCAATCTACTCGTTTGCGAGTACTTCCACTTCTACCTAGCCCCATAACCCCCATTCTCACGCGAAAGCAGGTGCTCTCGCTCTTGCTCGTTTGCCTCCATTTCCGTCTTTTCGCGAACAAAAGACCTGCCCTTCACTGCAACAAATCCAGTCAATGAGGATCCCAGAACGGCCCCTGCCAACGCGAACGCAACGTTGATGGGTGTGGGGTTCCCCTGCAGCGGCCCGTGAGTGAGTGCGTCGAGACCAGACTGAGAAAAGTTGATCATTCCGGAGAGACAGACGAGGGTTCCGTAAATACGACCAAAAGTGGCGAACCCGAAAACCTTGGTGGCATAGTCACTAGAATACGTCAGTTTGTTTCCCTCAATAGAGGTGCCATGATACCCACGAGATGGCTGAATAGTAGAGCGGGCGGAAGATGACAAAGACAATGACAGTGGCATATCCCGCCCAGAGAGCAGGGATACAGTTTAGGATGCCAAGCGCAACAATGAGAAGTGTCAAGAGACCAAAGATCGCAGGCACGCTGAGATTGTTCAAAAGCAACCCGATAAATGGCGTCGACAATGCCCCTCCGATGGGGAGTGCAGCATCAAAAAAATGATTAACCTTCTCGCTGGCCTCGTCCGATCCCAGCATGTACCTATACTGAGATCTTATGGTTGCGATGAAGTAGTTCATCCGAAGCATCTGCATCACCGTGAGCAATAGAATGAGATTGTACCACGGAGTCAGCATTTGTTGGTGTGCCGGAACGCCATGAAGTACACCCCAGACACCACTAGCTTCCTGGCGTTTCTCCTCTATCTTGACCCTCTCCTCTCGTTCCTCGGCATCGCCAGTGATTTCTTCAATCTGGCTAAGTTTGGTTCTTCGCTTGTCCGCGCGCGCACTACGCACCCTGACCAACTCGTTGTTGTCCGATATGTCACCGTCCGAAGCATGCACGTCCCTAGACTTATCCTGCGTCTTTTCGATTTTGGCTTCAAGTTCGGGGATGGTGTGGTAAGCGGACGATGGCATGACTAGGAACTCGGCGACAAATATGAGCACGGGGACGAGCAGATAACCAAAAAAGAACGTCCCAGGCGAGAACTGGCCGTCGGATGCATCATAGGCCATGCGATAGAAAAGAAATACAGCAGCGGATGCGTCAAAGGCGCCCGTAATGAGGGCCACGACAAGTCCTGAGTGCGTCGGAAATGCGTTTGCAAGCTGGAAGCTTGGTACGAAGAGGAATGTTCCTCCGAGTCCAAGGAACATGTTACCAGCGATGTAGCCATCAAACCCTGGTGCATCAAAGGAAGCGGCAATCAGAAGGCTTCCAATTGCTAAGAAGATGCAAGATGCAAGCCAGCAGATGCGTCTTCCGAAGTGGTCCAAAGCCGCACCAGCAAAGAGAGACGAGACATTTGTGGTGATTGAAGCGGCGACAAAGACAATGTTAAGACGCATGTCCTGCGCAACGCATGGAATATGAAGATCATTGCTGCTGGACAAGGCGAAGGTATTTTCATCTTTGCAGAGCTCTCGGTACACACCCTCTGCGATGAAAACGGGCTTCAAGGCAGCGAAGCCAAAGACGATGCCAGATGCGAGCCAGCACGCAATCACAGCGGTCGCAACCTGGACTACGGCACATGGAGAGTCAGCAAAAAAAGCGATGCCGTGCAAAACCGGGACAATAGCCACTCACCGCACCTCTTGCCACTCGAGACCTTGTAGGCGGCAGTGTGCTGCGGTATCTCCTGGGTAAAATCGGCGGGCGCAAAGCTCATGCGACGCCATTCGGGCAATTTGTCGTCTCCAAGCACATTTCCTGGAACTATCAGACTTCCGGCAAAGCCGCTATTCTGCCCTTCGTTGGCGGCAAGATTGGCAGGGCCTGCGTAGTCGAAGCCTTCATCCTGCGTCACATGCTGAGCGAGAGACATTTGGAGGGCACACAATGGGATATAAACGGAGAAAATGCCTTGGGATAGGGGTTATTGTTGGCGGTGCTTTTTGGCCGTTTCCTGTCTTGCTCGTCTAGTCTTGTTGTTTTGAATGTATTTTTTCTTCTTTTTTGGAATAGCAGGCATTTGAGTAAAGAGATATTCTCACAATTTCCCCGATCCTCCCGTCGAATCTGTGAGACCCAGTGTCTGACGTAAACGATGCCTCATAGCTGGGGTGAAGCCGATAGTGATGTTACAGTTGCAAGGATCCCCCAACCCTACCCCACCGTAAATCAAGGCCCTTTCATCGTTGACCATTGTTGCATCTCCACCGAACTCGAACAAGTGGTTGGGCACAAGTGGATGGGGAAAATAAATTGACCAGGCTTTAAATCCAACCAGTTCCTGATTTGATCTTCCAGCCATGAAGTACTTTTACAGCTGGGGCGCAAAAGTTCCGCTCAGTTCATGATTCTGGATCGAAACTCAACACATATAGATTAGGGTAAAATAAATAAAAGGAATAATAATAATAATAATAAAATAAGACAATGAGTTTTATATCGTATACTAATTATTTTTTAGATTTTACATAAACTTTCTAAATATCATGATGGCATAAAATCACGAACTGAGCGGAATTTTTGCGCCCCCACTGTAGCACATTTTCTTTTTCTGTTCTTCTTGCTAAGCCTTACACCCCACCAGGGACGACTCGCTCCGAGGCCCATTATTCACCTCCCAATACAGTATTCAAATAGTTCAAACTACAAGAAATAAAGCATTCCCACACACTTTTCTGAATGCAAACCAATTAGACCAGTTATTCTATTCACACTGTCCCCAAAGTTTAGTGCGAATGTCGCAGCCTGTGTAAAGTCACCCGCCCATCAAATCTGCCAGGCTCTCATTCCACGTATCGACGAGGCGGCGTGCGCACAGGAGGTGGGATAGATAGGTTGGAGACTTCCTTATTCTGATACTCACGTGAGTGACCAATAGAGCTATCCCGGTCTCGACTGGGAGAAGCCTCCCTGTCAAGGCTAGATGAAATGTCGACATGGCCGTCAGTGCTGCTCCTGGCGGTGGTGGATCGGCGGCGGCGCATCTTCCGAACCGTGCTGACAAACCAGGGCACTTGGCCATGGCTCTTCCAGGTCCAGTACTCCTTGAGGTCGTATTCGCGGGGTTCGTAACGACCCCCGGAAACGACAACGACGAGGCCAATGAGACCGTTGAGAACAGCGTAGATGAAAATACCCCTGGAAATATTAGTTGGGCCTGGGATAGAGATCTGGAACCAACTTACGCAATGAGGCCATACGCGACACTGTAGCTAAAAGGAATAAAGGTCATGACAATGAATGAGGGAAGAACGTCGCCAATGTATCGCCAATTGATCTGGGTCACTTGGCGGATCATCATGCACCCAACCTGAAACTGTCAGTTCCTGGCCTGGAAGATTGGGAGCCTAGCACATACCAGAACGAGGGTACAGCCTGTTGCCCAGGGGGGGATGGAAGCAAATATGGGAGCAAAGAAGACCGAAATTATGAAGCAAAGGCCGGTAACAATTGCGGTGAGGCCTGTCCGGCCACCTTCAGCAATCCCCGCGCCGCTTTCAATAAACGCCGTGACAGGAGATGACCCAAAGAGCGCCCCAATGGAGATGAAGGCAGCGTCAGTGCAATAAGCCACAGTTGAGCGGGGGAAATCGCCATCCTCGCGATTGACAACACCGCAGAAGCGGGCCATTGAGTAAAGCGTGGCCGTGGCATCAATGATGTCGACGTAAAGAAAGGTGAAGAGGGCAAGGACAAACTGGGCGCTGTTGCCTTCGAAAGTCCAGTCAAGCTGGTTGAGCGTCTTTTCTATAGGATGAAACTCGACAACCTTTTTGAAAAACTCAAATCTCACTTCACCTGGTTCATCGTAGGGAAAGTAGGTCATTGGTGTCCCCCGACTGTCGGAGTTAGTTGTGCCAAGTATTCACTGGAGGATGTGACTTACGGCCACGAAATGATGGACACGAGAGCGATGCCGAGCATGAGGGCGTATTTGATCCGGAACGCCATGAGAAACGCGGTAAAGATGCCGCCACAAAGGACAGCGACCCAAAGCTTGGAATTGTTAACCGAGGACGAGAAGATTCAAAGTAGACTTACTTTTGCGCTGCTCATCAAGCCGCCAATGCACATGCCTGTGTGGTTACTAACATCATCTTCGGTGCATCCGCCTAGAGCAAGCGGAGTCGACGTCCCGCCTCCCGTAATGGCACCAATGCCAGCCGAGTATGAAAGTCCGATCTCTGTCAGAAAGAAGCCAATGCCGACACCAGTTGCAGTCTTAAGGGTAGAAGGGATAAGCTTGACAAGCCACTGCCTCATACCAGTAAGAGCGAGGAATATGAAGACCAAACCTTCAACAAAGACGGCGGTGAGAGCCATGCGATATGGTATGGGCCCTCCCCCGTTGTACCCGACCACCTAATGATATGAGATTAGAACTCTGCTCAAGGGGGGTGGACATACTTGGTAGGTGAAGTAAGCATTAAGGCCCATGCCAGGTCTAACTATAGGGTCAGCAAGATTCGAGCATAGAAAAGGGTTGACGTACGCAAGGGCGACGGGGAGATTAGTTAGGAACCCAAAAACAATGCTCGCCATGCCGGAAATGGCGGCGGTGGCCGTGATGAGATCCCGGCGAACATCTATCGACTGTCAGAAATTGCGAAGTAGCATCAGCACACGCAGCTTACCCTCCTTGCAGGCGATATACGATGGGATGTTATCACACAAATCTCTATCCGTATAATCGCAGGGACAAGTCCCTCCAGTTTGCGACAACAAGGAAGCCTCGAACCAGTTAGCGCCGATTGAAGTGAGGATAGGGGAACAGAACACTGACATTGACAGCAATTATGTAGGCCATGGTGGCAAAGGTGGTCAAGCCAGCGCGGATCTCTCTCATAAAGGTAGCATCCGAAGCTTCTCTAGGCTTGATTGTACGTCAGTCAAAGCGCAAGCTCACCCCCATGGAAAGGGAGAACAGCGGCCAAACCCACATGGCCAGATCCAGCAAGGCGAAAGAAACGGCCTGCTCTCGACGCAGTGGCGGCATAGTCGAGATTATCGACATAGTTTCGAACGCCAAAGAAACGAGATCGCCCTCTGTTATGTGACGGAGCGGCAGCCCGAGGGGTAGGCGTTGCGCTGTGACTCCTAGATGGAGTAGCCATTACGAGCCAATGCGAGTGCTCTGATTTATCGTACTGCCCAAGGATGAGGGGACAACAATGCAACAAAGTCTTTCTAGATGCAGCCGAAAGTAGAGGAGAGAAAGAGTGCAAATGGATCTAGGGGTAGATGAAAAGGGGTGGAGCCAGAGAATCGGTGGGAGACTGGGGCCGATGTCACCGGCACGAACCCAGCATCGAGGCTCGCTCGCAGTGACACAGAAAAACAGGGAGGGTCAAGGCAAAGGGAAAGTAGTGCGAGGGCAGCGCTTCTACTTTGATGGAGCGCGCGTTACCGCCAAGTAACGTGACGTTTAGCACCTGGCGGGCAGCCGGAGAGCGGGTGGCTATGCGCTTTACCGTTGGTGAATCACAGACGAAAAAAAAAAGGGCGAGGCCGTGGAAAATCAGCTCGTGTTCACCGCTCGTGTTCACAAAGGGAATTGTCAGCTCAGCCACAGGAACGGGCTCGTTGGCGAGATCTGGAACGAGAGTGACTTGTCCCGATCTTGTGTGCTCCCTCGAGCATGTAGGCACACCAGACCAGGCATGAGGGCCAGCTGAACCACAGCATATCATAGCTGAAATATTGAGTCAATTTATTTAACAGGCTGGTCTATTGATCTTTTCTGCAGTCGGGTAATTGCAGGGACAGATTCAGGCATCGTCTGCACCGATCTTGCCGCCCAGTCTGCCATGTGAGGTTCACCACATCCGGTCTCAGCGAACCATATTTATTTCTGCTCTATGCAGTAAATCCTTCATTTAAATTGCAACCCTCTTTCCCACCTCGGATCCCAGCTCACCAGCGTATAGGTGTCAAAAGTCAAAAGCCACCAGTAATACCAGTGTCTCGATGTGGTGACACAACAGCCAGCCCTTGACCCTGCAAGCGAGACGTGGTGCCCTGCCGTAGCAGACACGAGCAGTGGTGGGTGGATTGGTGCGTGAGACATGCTGCCGACGCGAGACAAGCGTAAATCGAGACTCTTGGGTTTAAAAGAGGGTGATTTCGTCCATCTGCGATGAGCAGTTCAGCCGAGGGTGGGAATGCGTTGCCTCGTCTAAGCAAGGTACAGAAAGCAAGGCTTTCGCAACCAGTTGAAAAAGTGTCACTCCAATGCGACATTGTCGTAAGAAGTAAAAAGGGTGGCCGCCAATAGTCGGAAACCGGCCATGCATCTCGGTCGTGTTTACGGGCGCCCCGCCTTAATCATACCCAATTCTGCTGAGAAGCCTTGAAGGGCCTCAAGGAGTTGTCTGTGTAACCAAGTCTTGCCCCACACGTCTCTCGTGAGGTTGTGATGCGTTGACGGGGGGCCATGTTTGTTTGCCGACCAGCAGAAGAAAAAAACAGCATGACCGTAAGGGAATGATTCGACGGGCTTGGGTCAATAGGGTTTTCTCGCAAAACGCAAGTCGCCCGTTTCCCTCCATCTTCTTCCTCCTCCTCCTCTTCTTTTATCAAGGCTTGCATGCCGTATGATAACAAGACGTCAGAGTCATCATGCGACCCGATTGTCGAGCACGTGTTGGCGTTTGAGGTTTGGCTCGTTTCTTTTTATGCACTGTAACTCGGGGGCGTTCTAATTGTTTCGACTTCTAGCTGCGACCAGTAGACTGGGCATGTTTTGCTCACAACTGCACACCCATACTGCCCTCCTTCTCCCCGTCGATTCGTCGAGATGCGCGGCTAGAATTTGTTGGCCCGCCTTAGGTGCATGTGAGGTGACCCGTCAGTCCTTGACAGTGGCCGACGACGAGCATTAATTGTCCATGAGGCCCATGAATCACCCACCCATTGTTTGTTACCATTCCCGGTTTTTTTTATCTAACATGCGGGCAGCAAACTGACCTGTTTTCCGTTGCTTTTCGCTTCGCGCCGACTGCGCCAGTTTTGCCTCTCTCACCACACCCCAAGATCCCGTCACACTGACGGGAATCTCGATCCCTATTTTTTTTTCCTTGAGCATTGTTCGTTCTATTCTCTTACCGCCATAATAGCCTTGATTATTTCATCCACCACACACACTGGGCCTCGCAATGTTCGACGTCATCTGGACAGACCCCAAGAAGGAACTGGTCGGCGAACGTCGCGCAAGGAAGGACAAGAAGCGCGAAAAGAAGCCGGAAAACGAAAAGTCCATCAGTTCTCGGTTTTCCGTGTCCACAAAAAGTTCGCAGTCTTCTTCCGACAGTCCGTTCAACTTCCTGCGATCCCATGCCCTTAGGAAATCGGATAAGGCGAGCACCAAGGCCAGAACGATTCTCTCCTCTGGCCTACTCACTCCCAGCTTTTCATCTTCACGGTCGCCTCATTCGAATAGCTCTGGCCGAGGAAGCACCGGATATGTCCAAGCACGTGGCGTCTCTTCCCTATACTCGGACCAGGCCAACAACGCCCAGAAACTCAATCAGCCACTGCACGAAACTTCGCATATGATCCAAACCCTGGGGCCATCCTCCTATGTCATTAAGCGTACTGAGATCTCCTGGAAACCTCGGTCATCGCATGATGAGCAAGATGTCATATCAGAAGTATTCATCTCTTCAGAGCCTGATAGTTACCAGCCGCTCACTCCGCCAAATTCACCTCCTGCAGCAGGGTATGTTGAACCTTGGGCATTGAGATTCGGTCTGACACATTCAGGAATATATCATTGCCACTTCTAGGGCCTGACTTGCCTATGGCATTGATTCCAGGTCTCAGAATCCCGTCCCGATCAAAGGCCCCAATGCCCATCGCGTCCAAGCTAAACAACCCTGACAATTGGCGCCCTCCAGAGGAATGGTCTCGCATGGAACCTGAGACAACTTCGCAAGGTGCCGCTCAATGGTCGCGAGAGGCTAGCGATAGTATCCAAATCGACGGCGATTGGGAATTACTCCAGAAGATGGTCAGCCAAATAGCCAGTGCCAATGACCAAGCCACCTTATCACACCTAAGGTGGCTGTGGAAGCATCCTGGCGGCAAAGATCTTCAAGTTGAGCTAGAAAAGAAACTGACCACCATCTCGGCTCTGCATCACCTCGAAAAGGATGCGCGACAGACAATGATCGATCCCGCAGAGTCAACTTTGGAAACGCAAAAGATTCTGATGCTTTTCGAGACTCAAAGTAAGCACATATTTTGTTTCTCTTGTTTCTCAGCATTTCTGATTACCTTTTCAGCAACAACGGCATACATTGCAGCATTGTATCCTAAATTGGATGTATACCACCTCTCGCCTCTGCCACTTCGGTCGGGCAACTTCCCAACCGTTCATCCGGTTTTCGCTGATTCGGCATCGGCATCTGCGCTTCCGCTGTCTCATCGGTTCGAGGCCGTGTATTCACTTCTGATGCCGTCGCTTTTCTCCTCGGCCCACATTCCGGTTGTTCTAGAGAACATTCACAGGTCGCTGAAGCCAGGCGGCTGCTTGTACTTGACCCTGATTGATTCGCTGCCGTGCGAAAAAACTCTGGGGCCGGTGATGCGGGCATGGTTCGACAAGTACATGCTGCCCAACTTCAGAGGCGAATTCGAATACTTGAAAAGCACGGGCCCGAGCAAGCTGTTTCCAAGCTGGATGCTGACAGCAAACCTGCGTGGGGTGGGAAGCACGCTCTCGACGACAGTTTTCTGCGCGCTCCCGGAAAGCGTGCAGCATGAAAAGTACAGCGACGACCCATTCTTTAACGAGCTGCCTGGTGACGCCGAGAAGGAAATCCGGGCCGAAATCCGGAGCTATGTTGGACGGTCTCTTTGGAGAGAAGTTTGGGGCTCGTTCGTGATGCCCGGAAAGTATTGGTGGCAAGATGATGCTTGCATCAAGGAGTGCTTGGAGAGAAAGACATGTTGGGAGTACAGGATCATCAAGGGCGTCAGAGTTGACTAGTCTAGGATACAAACATACAGTGCTGTGATGGCGTTGATGGTGAGAAAGCGGGATAATGGAGTGAGCGGGTGGAGCAAATTGGGACAGGTTGGATTGGGATGGTGGTTATTGGGGTTAACGATTTATTGAGCAGGTACGGATGGAGTTGTTTTTGTTTCTTCTTTCAGAATACCCCAGATGGCATGGGCAGACGGTGCCAGCCATGATCAGTATCGGCCTGACATGAGCATTCATAATGAATCATGACGATTAGATGATTGAGTTCGCGAGACTGCCACTCACCAGTTTGCAGGGAGCTAGAGCATAGCGCAACAGCTCTATTCCGCGAAATTAATGGTACATTGTGAACCAAGACCACGTGCAGCAGACTTTGAGAGGCTGGGAAGCGGCTGGCTTTAGTGTGTATGCTATCGCGCAGCTCTTTGTTAGCCCAGGAGTCTATTAAATGTAGCATTGGTGCCTGCGTCCTTCAAGTGCAATTTCGTCCCAACTCCTGATCCGTGCTTGGGCATTGGAGCTAAAACAGCCACTCCGTACAAGGTGAAACCGGGCAGGGCGGGACGAAACCAGACGGGATGAAAAAAGAAAAGCAAGCAAAATCATTCATTTTTGGGCGCCAGTTGGCCTGGAACCTGAAGTCGAGGCTGGGTCTCCTCTAGTCGCCGTTTGACCAGCAGAATCCGGGGGCCTTGGCACTCTTACCGAGATCACCCTTGCCTGTCGCTTGTCGGGCCCAAGAGAAATAAACCGGAGCGTTGGCAGACACAGGCAGCAAGCCAAGCCTGCCCCGCAACCAGCATGGTGCTGCCATGTGTCGAAGTCCAGACCTCGAGACCCTGCTTGTCGTGGCCGAGGTGCGTGCATCCCTCCCTGCCTGCCCGCCTCAGCCGCAGGGTCTCGAGGTCGGATCAGGCCATGGCCAGAGCACGCATCTGCAAGACTCGGAGAAAAGGGAAGGGAAGCAAAAAGAGAGATGACCGCCGGATACATAGATTCAGCGGCGGCCGAAGCTGAGCAAGGACAAGTTCAGGAAAAGGATGCGCAGGCCCGAAATCAAGGTTATGCCAAAGTCTAAAATCCGTGATGGGATCATGGCTGTACAGGAGTGGGGAGACTGAAGTCCCGTGATGGATGGCGAATGCTACTCTGCGTCTTTTATTTTTCCCTCTTTTCTTTCTTCATTTCGTCGACTGTGCGGAAAGAATGACCAGATCAATCATAATATTGCTGGGGGAGAAAAGGGTATGACCAGTTGCTCCTCTGGGCTAGTTGACAGCAGAGCACGCATAAGCCTCATCATCGGCAATGTGGGCACGACGCGCGCACGCACTCATGGCCAGGGCTGAAGCATCCTTTCGTCCTTCCTCGTCCCCCTCACCCCCCTCCCTTCCCTTTGTGCTAAACCACCACTGGCACTTGTATCCGCCAGGGATCGAGATAAGCGCTATGCAAAATTAGAGGGGGTGGGAAATCAATGATGGGTAATGAATAATCCCATGGGCTAAACGACAAAAGACAAAAAAAGCACAGACGAGGGAAAGGAAATAAGCGAGTCCCTTTTTGGGCCTTTCGTATTGAGATCTGAAATCTCAAATCTGGCATCGTATCTCAAATTTCATCTGCGTCTGTTGAAGACCAAAAAAAAACAAGGGAGGGGGGGGAATCGTCCCACAAAAAGCAACCCCCAGGTTTGTATTCCCCAGATTTCCTCTCTCATCACCAAGTGGAGCCACTGAAGACGAGGGCCCCCCCTAGGAAAGGCTGGAACTGCAACGGTCGTGGGCGAGGATGGGGAGGGGCGGAATGGTTCATCTCCCCCAAGTAAAGAGTGAGAAATGACGAACAATTAGGGCCTCGGTGAAGATGATTACATATTATTTTGCACCGATTCCAGGCGCCGCCTTGTAACTACCGAACCGTCCTCTCTTGTTTAATTCCAATCTCATCTAACCTTGCATTTTGGCTCATGTAGCCGCGTCGTGCTTCACCACCCCCGCCGCAACGGGTCGACGGGCTAGCAACGCCTCAACGACCGCGCCGAGCCACGCCGCAACAGCACACCGCACACAACACACGCCCTCTGGCGTCAACGCGACCGCTGTTATGCACGCACAGCCGTTTTCCCCTTGCACCGGGTTGAGCCAATGGCTGGGCTGCCTCTCCCCCTCCCCCTCCTCCCCTCCCTCGAAGCATATTGGCTCATGGCACGAGCCCTGGACCCTTATTCCGACACCTTGGATTTCTTGTCATCTTGGCGTCGCTCGGAATCGTCGGCTATTGCACAAGGCATGAACGCGGGGAAGAGAGGAGGTGCGTGAATTAAACCATCAAGGCGGCAGTTGGGGAGGCAGCCGGCGCCATCAGACAGCAGTAGAAACCCATCGTCAATTAAGCGCACGTATACACCAAGTTCGACGAGAGCAGAGGCAAGTCTTCACAGCTTGGACACAACAGATAGTAGAGAGAAACTTTTTCAAAATTAAGAGAGCCATCTCAAAATTTGCTCCTCTCACTAGATACAAGATTTTTGATATACATTATCCCTGCATCCTGCTCCACAGGAATCTCCATGATATTCAATGTCAAAGAATTGAAAAAAGTAGAATAAAATCCCATTTCAAATAGGCCTTCCCAACAAAACTCCTTGCTCAACACCAACCGGGGGTATCCGTCTCTTGCACATATGTAAACAATAAAGCCGCCCACTTAAATCGCTGTCAAGACATCGCTCATTTCGAAAGAACAAAGGGAAAAAGGAAGAAGAGGAAAAGGAAATTCGTAGACAGGCACTGCCTACCAAGTAGTAATGAGTGTAGTCGAAATCAAACAACCTGTCCAACGTCCGAGGGGGGTCGGCTGCCAGCTAGCTCAGTAGTGCTCTCGGTTTCATATGAAGGCTTTCCCGACCTGGTGACGGTTCTAAACCCACCAATGTTGCGTCGTTCAGTGCTGGCAGAGTGTCCGTCATTGTTCATCCCCCCAACCAGCTCCGTCACATCGGGCCGACGTCCCATGCGCAAATCTGTGGCAAAGTTCTTGACAGCATTCCAAGAGGTCACGGTGTATATAACTGCGTTCCAGAAACCCTGCAGAGGCAGCACAGTAGCACTCATAAACTCCAGTGGGATCGACGAAGATTTAGTGTGCAGTACGGAATACACACGATTGGCGCTCGAGGGGATCCAGGTGATGAGAATTGCGGTAAAGAAGAGGATAGAGCACTTGGTATAAGACCAAGCGGCATTGTTGTTCCGATGCTCTCTGCGAAGGGGGTTGACAACGGTGTTTTGTCGTCTCAATCCTCCTCCCTGTGTACTCTCGTTGGCGGTCTGTGGCCGAACGGGAGCGGAGACATCGGCAATCTCAGAAATGTGGGCGTCGGCGGAGATTGTGACCGAGTAAGCTTCGTTCTGGGGCGCTGAGCGACCACTGGTACCCGGGCGGCTCAAGGGTTGCATCGGCACATTCTTGTTGTGGTTCAGAACCTCGGAAGTCACCAGCACCTCGGTCGTCTTAAGTGTCGTGATTGTGTCGCTGACATAGGTAGCATCGTTGTCAGAAGAATTAAAATACTTGAGCTCCTTGCGTTTGCGATAAATGGTCTGGCCACAGCGAATGTAAATGAAAAAGGTAATAACGATGACAACCCTGAACACCGTTAGCCGAGATCTTGCAATTTTCAACCACTTCACTCACCAAATGGGACCGTAAAAGGTGGCAATGCGCCAAATGTCCCACTCGGGGGACACCCAGCACCACAGAGTGGCATCGCCATAAACTCGATGACCCTGGTCGTTCTTGACAAAGATGTAAACAAAAGCCGGGATAAATGGGACACCGTAGCATGCAATAAGGTAAGGAATCTCCATCCTGCGCAAGGCACGAGCATCGTATTTGAAGTAAAAAGTCAAGTAGACATTGATAGCCATGGCAAGCGTCCAGAAGGCATCAGCAGGCATAAACCTATAGCTTGTCAGCAAAGTTCAACCGAGACAAAAAAGACCCTATCCTACATTTGAATCAAGAAACCCTGGAATTGACAGCCAACCGAGTCCGTGGAATGAATGTACTGCCTTGACATCAATGTGCCTACATTGGTCATCATGTTGCCAAACGATGCGTAAAATACGAGGCGGTTGATAGGCTTGTGAAATGACTTGGAAGCGATAAAGGTGCCGATGACGAAGAGGGACCCCAATAGGGAGAGAACGGAACAGACGCGCTCAAGGATACTGAGAGCGTCCAGCTGCGACGAGTTGAAGTGTTCGTTGAGATCCATGGTGAAGTTGTTGAGAAGGTTGACCAGCAAAGAGGCGAGGGGTGATCGAGCCGCCGAAGGGAAGGTTGTGCTCAATCGTTAATAGTCCGCGTACATGTCTCGCTGGTGTCGGTTGAAAGAGAGAAGCTGGGGCCAAAGCCCAGTGAGCTAGTTTGATTTACACCACAGGCGTAAATATGTTCCAAGAATGACAGACAAGGCGAAGAGATGGAAGGAAAAATAGGCGGGTGGCGTGCAGAATAAAAGCGGAATCTTCGGGAACTAGGCCGTGGTGAGAAGCAGATGCGAGGAAACAAAGCAATGCCAGTGAAAATAAACAACCGATGGCGATTGGCTCTCCTCAAGAGAGCGAAGCGTAAAGGATGGTAAAGGGCCGACAAGGAATAGCCATGGAGGGTATGACGAGAACAGACGGAGAGGGGGCACCCAGATTCAAATAGAGGTCATCAACATTGCCCGAGCGAGGGACGTGAGCCGGGCGCTGGCCCAAAAGGGAGTAGGTGAGGATAGGGCGTGCCCTTTCGGAAGTACGAAGGGAAACGAGCTATTAGCCGTCTAGCGTGTAGATGCCGTCGACACTTCCGGGGGTCCTGGATGGGGTGCGTTTGGTTGACGATGCTAAGCTGGGGTCGCACGGGGCAGGGAGAGGACGGAGGAGGAATGGGACGGACGATGTGAGATCAAGGCGCCGTTCTAACGTGGCAGGTTTTGGCCCATGTTCCAGGGATCTTCGGTCGGTGCGAGTAGCTTGGAACTATGGTGCTGTGCCAGATGGTGACCTGAGAGTGCGAAGGTGCAAAAGAAACGATGAAGAAAGAAAAGCAGAGAAGATGTGAATGGCATAACCGTTTGGTTACTCCATGGCCCCCCATCAGCACAGCATCTGCATTTGCATTCCAACAGCCAACGGGGATAGCTTGCGAGCGATAGAGCTGCAAGCATTGAGAGGTGCAGCATCACCAGCAAGTGAGCAGCAAATCGGCAGGCAGTGTGGCAGCAAGGGGTGTGGCCGCGGCCTCTAAGCTGAGGGTGTCTGGAGAGCACAATCGAGACGACCGTCATCTTCATTGTGCAGAGCAGGGGTGATCCCGGAACTCGCGGTGCAGGGATGGCCGCCGTGTGGCCGCACTGACTTGGCAATGGACAAAGCATCTGGCGTTGTTTTAGCAGCACCAGCGACATGGCCATTAGCAGGCAGGGGAGGGGAATGAGCATTTAACCGAGTGCAGGCAGGCTAGAGCCTAGAGAGGACATCAAGTCGTGGCCGGAAACAAAGCCATTGTTGTCTAGCACGATGGTTGTTCTTGTTGAGAGAGCCAAAAGGTGTGGTCTTGGGCTGGTGATGAAAAGGGCATGGTGGGCGAGAGCGTGTGGAGAGCGAGAGCAGGGTCAGCGGCTACATCAGCCCTCCAAAGCTGCTGTCCGTTTCCAGCACTGGCAGCCCACACCCACCAACAGCACGCACAGCGCCCACATGCCGGGGTCGGGGACCCTCAAGGCTGGGCTAATCCGGGGAGGGTCAAGGGCCCCCCAGCTCATCTCACTTTGTAACAGCCGGCTCTCGCCCTGGCTTTCCATCCCCAGGCTCTGAATGGGTTTTCTTTTGCTGTGCCGTCTCACCATTGTTAGCCGCCGGGGGTTTATCACCAAAAGATACGCCGAGGTGCTCGATCCGAGTGCGTTTCTGTATCTCGATGCCAAACGCTGATCGGATCATCAGTCAATTGTCTCTGCTTGATACCCGCCACTGATGATCGACACGCACCATCTTTGTACGACCCGTGGGTTTTTCCCGCAGCAATTTGTCCGAGCGGCCGGCGGCGCATGAGAGGCCACAATATCCCGATGAGACGGACTGATCGCAGAACCGCACTTGGCGCTTCCCATCGAACATGGCACTGGGACCAAGAGGGTCGCGCAGGCACAGACGCGCCGGCACGTGCGAGCGCGAACTGGCGGGCACAGATGCTCACTGTGACCAAAAAAAGGCAATACAACCAGACGGCGCCGGTGAGGCCGTCCTCGTTTACTTGGTGCCTACCGTCTCCCATCAACGTCTATTGACGCCATGCGTTCCCTTCAATTTCCTCTTACCTGCACGGCGGGATTCCGTCAAGCCATCCACTTTGCTTTTTTTCCGTCTGGCCTTCTGGAAGACCTGCTGGTCCATGCGAGCTACTCCTTATCGTCGTTGGGCAGATATGTGACAAGTCGGTTCATCCGGCACGTAATCAATACCCAAAAGTAAAGATGTGCACTCAGATCCACCAAAATCCACTCTGTCATCATTTGCAAGACTACCCATGATGACCGGACCCTGAACGTTAGTTCCCAACACTGGCCACCCAGATCTTGTCTCGGGTGGTGCCTGGCTCTCCTTTTTGAGACACTCCAATCACGTGAAGAGGTAATCTGATATTTTCATCAAAAGTGCCTATACAGGTCAAACACGTGATGAACCTGGAGTTCGTTCTCCCCGCAATTAGTTATGCGTGGGATGTCTTAGCTCCCCAAATTGCCAAGCTATTGACGAATAACGGGCCCAAGATGAGAGATCGCCAAGTCATCCATCATCACTGGTGTCCGCCGGTCGACTGGCTAGCGACGGCGGTGATCCGGGAATAGAACACAAGAGTCAAGTCTAACGTGTCATTAGCTGCTGCAGCAACAATTACCGGAGCAAAGGCTGTCGAGGAAAGAAAAAAATCTGACTCGCCCCTGCAGGGGAAAAGAGCAATCAAAAAGCAAGCAGATGCGACGATACAATTTGGCTGGATGGCTGGTTGCACAGCAATCCCTCCCCACCGCACAACCAAACCTGCTCCACCTCACGAAAATGAAGTCGGCCACCATTGATTTAATGAGCCCTATGCGCTGGCCGCCACATGCACACAGCATATTTGCGACCTGAGACGACGGCAAATACGACGATAATATGGCTGGTGAGCACGAAGCCATACTGCATGATGAATGAGTCAGGAAGCGGTGGCAATAATAGCAGCAAACGGTGACAGGGCACACATTCATGCCCACGTTACGGCCAGCCTCCCTCACTATGATGCTACCGCTTGTAACCTGACTGCGCGTCTGCAAAAGTGACAGATCGCCGCCCCACCGGCGCGGGACAGGGCAGGGTCATGGCCTGGAGAGCTGACGATCATACCAAATGGATGCCTGTGCTTGCGATGGCCTTGACGGGTTGCGCCGCGCCATGGCCATGCAATTGGTTGCTTTTGCCATGGCCGTGTGTGTCGCGTAGTGCCACGCCATCCATCTCGCGGTCCTGACCTGATGCAGATATTCTTCCCGGTCGGGGTCGGCATGTATGCTGCTCGTTGAAGAAATGCTCTTGCTTTTTCCCCGCGTTTTCTTTTTTCATCTTCATCCTTGCATGGGACCCAGCTCCGAGCCCATGTCTCGGCTCTTGATTGTGGAGACATGACCCTCTTTGATCTCATCATGATCCAACCTCGTGGGATGAGGTGCATGCATGTAAGCCTCGTCTTCGTTCTTCATTCCAACCGAGGGTGAAATCTTCAACTTAACAGTGCACCTGAGCCCCCCCCCCCAACAATCAGACAGCCATGTCTCTCTCTCCAAATATTGATTACCACTCGCCACGTGGATCCTCGTAGATCCTTTCCCCCTCAGGCATAATCCCAGGGGGACACCCGTGCCATCCAAGTCATCGCAGGTCCCTTCCCCTCCACGAGACACACACAAGCTGGGCCTGGACAGGTCAAACCCCCAGACGGACCTGCTCACCAGGATGCTCAAGCCCAGAAAGGCACCGTGTTCTAGACCTCGGGCCATGTTTGCTTTCCCCTGGGAGACATTGACTCAACAAGTAACAGGTAACAGGTAACAAGCACCCAAACTCCGCACACACACCAAGGTGGCACAGTCACCAGGGCCACTGGCGTCGGATGCGTGTTGCAACGTTGAGTGCTCACGTCCCTTTGATACGTAAACCACAGACATGAACCTGTGCCCATGTTTCACAGTGTTTGCCCCACCCTTCCTCGGCACTGGCTCCAGCCTCCCTCTGCAGGCCGCTCCTGTTTTCAAGACATCATTGTGACGGTGGCGTAGGCTATGCTGTCTCGGCCTATATTTTCCGCCTTTCTGTCGTTACATATTATCCTGAGCATAATGTAATATCTTGGTCATGGTCTAAAAAAAAATAAGTTTGAATCCTCCCTCGGTGTCCAAATAAGAACCGCCCGGCCGCCTCGGCCCCCCTCCTCAATTAACTAAAACTCGCTTCTTTATGCGCAGCCCATTGCCTATCAATCTTGATTTACCCGGGACCAATTGTAGCCTGGTATTCGTTTATTGGTAGTCTATTTCTCAAAGTATATCGTGTATATCGGGCTATCGGCACCGCGGTTCCCGGTATTTCATCTCTCAAGACCCAAGGCTACCCTGGAGCGCTTGCGCTTTGGCTACGTCCATCTCCCGAGCCCTCCATCCCTGAAGGCACGACAGGTGAGTCGCTAGATATTCTCGGATATAGTCTAGCGCAAGCCCGCCATTAATGGCATCCCCTCCAATTGACTAGGTGGAGCTTGAAGAAGTGAAGAAGTCGTCAACTTCGCGCATTAGTCCAAAGGCCAACAACATTTAGCGCCCAATGTTGACAGACACACGCCGTGTGACACTCTTCTAGGCTCGGAAATATTACTCAATGCTTCTTCAGACACCACAAGAAACTTGGTTGTGTATTTCTTGCCAGAAAAAGACTGGCGTCAATCATCCTGCTTGTGTGCATAGGCAGTTTGACCGTCAGCCAGGGCTCAAGCGCTGCCGATCCTCATCCCCGTCACCCCGACTCGGCCTCGGGCTCGCTTCAATTCTAGCTGATCGACTGTGAAAACCTCATGCTGCCCTCCTAGGAAGCACAGGGGTACCGCTAGAGCCGCTATGTTGGCACTCTTCTGACAGGCTGTCATTGATGCAGGAGCGTGATTAATGTTCCGGTTAGCCTTGCGATCAAACATGGACTGGATGTGGCTCCCAACTGAATCGAACAGGAACAGCGGGCTAGAAGATTTGCGGACACCACTTTTACGAGTTCTGTGACAGAGGCCGCCCAGGCCCATTCGCATTGCAATCCATCCTCAGTGCTATGACCGCTTCTTGCGTCGCTGAATCGGCCGAGATCAACAGTTATTAGGCTATGAGGGCCATCTCAGACACTCAGAGCCACGCTATTTTCATAGCCCTTGCTGAAAACAAGAGACATTCTCGCTGGAACCTAAGAGCCCCCCCTCCCCGGCGATTGCCCCTTTCCAAGCGTGTTCAGATCGCTCATGCATCGTGGTGTTGCATCCTCTCAACCGCCTATTTTCCCGCCCTTGCATTGCCCGTTGCAGAATCTTAGAAGCCACATGGGCGTATAGAACGATCTTGGTAGTGATGAATCATGGCTCATGCCTTTCGGACCATCATCGTCCCGGAATGCGATGTATCCAGCCCGAGTCTGCCTGTCGTCCCCGCCTTCTCCTCGTTTTAGCCGCAATTGCTATTCTAGGCCGTTTCGCCACGGATGACGACTGCGGTTACATGGCTGTGACTCGCTTATCAAAAAGGCGAAACGCGGGGGATGCTAGTTCATCGAATCGGGAGTTGGTACCCCGAGCCACACGGTCGTATCAATGCGACGTCCTTGGTGATCCCAACTGCTAAGCCGGCGCGATATCTCGCATGAACTACTCGGGTTCGCACCCAGTAGATGAAAAAGTATACTGTACTGTATACACCTTTTTCTTTGGTCATTGACGACTTCTTTCCGAGGAGGAACACTGTTAAAATTTGGGATTAGGGGAAAGGAGCAGGCGTACAATGAATGAACCTTTTGCTCGGCATTTCAGTGGCCACGATGGTTTGGTCTGGCATGTTCCCGGATCTTCGGGACCATTTGAGTCACTTGAATTCTGTGTGATTGAATACCTGGCGATTGCCATTTTTCTGCTTACAATGTTCGCGCCATATTCCCAACGCCATCCCTTTCGACCTAAAATGTTAACATCATACATATATATAAAGCCAATCTACTACCATCGTGTGATGGTATTTTGGAGGCAACACGCTTTGGGCCATTACAATACCCACTGCAAGAGTTTTATACTATATAGGGATATGTAGGACGGCCTCATCTCGCTGGAATAGCTGTCGTTGTGATATTTCTGATAGCTACTACTACACTGACTGGTTTTCTCCCTCTATCATCCGCCACCTTTTTTTTAACGCCAACCCAAGCGCAAAATACAGTCTGGGTTTGAAAAGTAAAAGTTGAAATCTATAGATACTCATCGTATTCATGGACCCCCGCTTCTATTAGGTTGCCTGGGGTGTCCCTCGGGAAGTCCGTGGGATCCAAGCCATTAACCAATACCTCTCCGCTCCCATCGACCACATCTTTATTATCCCTCGTATCCGATGTATTCTTTGTCTGCCCCATTTACCTTGCATCTTGAACGTTCCTCACCTCACGACTCATCGTCTATCTACCCATCTTCCTAGGCTTCATCCGTATTTTCGTCAATGTTTTCCACTGAGTACTCCATGGTGCCTCGTCTCGTTACGTAGGTTTCTGATTCTTCAAGAATGGTACTTGAGGCGTTGTAATCGCTCTGGGTATCGCTGGGCAGAAGCAGGCACTCGGGATATGCTGCGGCGCCGGAGAGGGCGGCGATTCGGACCATGATCCATTGGACGTCGATGGCAAATTTCATTTTTAAAGCCACCTTGGTGTCAACGTCGATACCGAATATCTGGTTAGACTTGATACAGCGTCGGAGAGATGATTCAGTGGTCGTTATATTGGTGGTTGGCCGGATGCCTGTCATCTCTTCAACCTCAGCTGGTGTGGCACTTGCGATTCCCTTTGGGTGTAACCAATTGGTTTGGAGCCACCGAAAACGAAGACGAATTTTAGTTGTGTGAATAGAATTTCCCGGGGTGCAATCAATGAATTTGAATCCGAATCGCGCAAGCCTCCATAGAGAGTGTAGCTCGGGATCGAGAGGCAGCATATTCCACCGTTTATCAGAACACCCAACATCTACCCCAAAGTACCTGTAGAATAATTTCCTGTCGCAGCCTAACATGGTATAAAAATAAGGTGCCAAGCGATTCACAGTTCGCCGATCATCCGGGGTCGCATTCATGAGAGGTGGAACAATGTGACAAACATCTGGATTTTCTCGTCCCGTGAGTAAGCAGGCATTGTTGCTGCGTCGGAGACACTGCTATATTAGTTCGTTGGTCATACTTGCAGTGTCTGAAGAATTTACCTCAAGTCTTGCAATCCTAAGCGCGGTCTCATAAGAGCGTTGTTCGGGGCAGTACGTCACGCTGGCCTTGACAACTAAACAACGTCAGCCAATATCCAAACAAGGAAAAAAGAGAAGCTAGTAGATAAAAAGCAATTAGTTTCTTATCTTAAGCCCTTCCTGTACACACAGTAGTATGAAAACACTTCGGGAGCAATAAAACAGCAGCAGACGAGCGACGCATTTCTGGTGCTTGACATAAGTTTGAGGCCTTCGATGGGCATGAGCAAGAAGCTGGCAAATTGGATTCGGGTAAGGAGTATATTCCTCTTGTCCTTGGCCGTCTGATACTTGAAGAGTGCCTATTTTATCAACCACAAACGCGACTCAAGTTTATCGTGTAAGCCTCTGAGGCCGTGGTCCGACCCGTATTGCGGAGTTGTAAGTGGCAATCCCATTTTATTCTAATGAGGTGCTGAGAGATTTGAAGTGAGAAGATGAACAAAGTTGGCATTTGCCTCAGTTGGCAACAGCTGTCAGTTTAGTTTAGGTTAGTGGAGCAGTTGGTTGGAAGGCCATCGCGCCTGCCCATCAAGTTATAGCTTTTGAAGGAAGACTACCGATACAAAGTAGTTCTTTCCGTTCAATTAAATATGATGAAAAGGACCACGTGATTTGACTTACGTCCTCGAAGAATTTCTGTTTCCTTTGTTCGTCCTTTACCCCTATCCCCACTCGCACACGCACCGTTTCTCGACGAACTCGCATATATATCACGTGGTATACGTGCAATCGAGCTTCTCCAAGACACCCTTGTTTAAACGACGCTTGTGGCTACTAGCTTGCATCTGCTCCCAATGGCGTATGCTTATGGTAACGGCGGCAGCGGAGCATTTGCTTCCAGCGCTAGACCGGGATACAGCTACAGCACTATCTTTTCATCACTGAGGATTCGGAAACCCAGAAATCGGAAAAAGAAGATAAAAAAGGCTCTTGCGACTGAAACCTCGCCAAAGCTTGAATGCTGCGAACGGCATGCAGCTCACGACCGCGTTGGCGCTGAAACCTTGACCTACGAACGTCTACCCTCAGGGTTGCCGATACTTAGAGACCCTGGTGCAAGCGGCTCACAGTGTTCAACAAACTGGCATGGCGACAAGACTGAAAGTATGCGGACCGTGAGCGGAAATGCTGAAGGTTCAAAGGCATCCGCCAAGAAGACAAAGAAACACGCCAGACACCCGAGTGGTAAAGCACCGCGCATGAGAGCTGGCGCCGATGGAAAATCAGCAGAGAGAAGAGCCCATAGCCGCTTGAGCCATGAAAGCTCGCGGTCCAATCGACAGACACAAGTTCCGTCATCTCAAACCAGCCTGAGTGTCCCACCAGAGGAGCCGGCGCCAGCGACACCAACGAACAAGCAAAAGAGTGGACGTGGAAAATGGGGGTGTTTCAAAGGATAAATTATTCTGTACAATACAAGACAAACATTTTCAGATGGACTGCATGAACTACTGGCTGGGAAGATGGTGCCTGCAGGCACTAGCAAGACATGATATGACGAGGAGGATGGTATACCAAAACCTGCATTCTGTACGGACATGGGTTGTTTTTTCTCGACGAAGGGCGAATTAGTATTGACTCATTGAACCTAGTCCCTAGAAATATTGCGTCTTGCATCTCTATGATCCGATGGCGACTTATCACTTGGATTCACATGAACTCACGATGTTATCAACCAAGGTCCTATAGCATGACAATGGCTGCCTTCGACCCCGGCCAGCTTTTTCCAATCACGAGCCAAAGCTGCCCCCCCAGGTGCTCGATTCATCTAGGTACTGTCACCTCAAATTTAGGCAACCAGTGAGGCGGCCCATTTTGGCTCACCCATGCAATAGTGACACTATCAAGGGTCCAGGTCGATAAGGCCACCTATAACAGGCACGGAAATGTAGCGCAACGCCCCCCCTACCCCGGGGAATACGGCACCCCTCCCCCATCAGAGCGCCTGGAATGACGACAAGGGAGGTGAAGCAAATACTGGTTGCTTTTTTTGGTTGCCGCCTTTTGCTTGGAGGCTCATACCGCTGCGTGGACCACCGCCAGCGCGCCACCTGTCTCGTCATCAGCGCCGGAGGAAATTACAATAACTTGAGATGAAGGCGAGGAAGGGAAAAAGAAGCAGAAGAAAGGTTCAGCAGCCAACGGACGCAAGCCACGCTGAGATGCGAAACATTGGTTCCATTTTGATTTGCCTGCCACTCAATGGGCTAGAGGCGCAAGCATGCACAGACACATCGCCATTGGCCTCGCATGGCCGCGACGTGACTTGCTTCCTGCGTTGCGCCCCGAACAAAGGCCAACTGGTGCAAGATTGGGCAGCAGTGAATTTTTTGCACTTTTTTCAACTCTTTACCGCTTCTTTGGTAGCGGCCTGTCATTGGGAGGAGGGGGGAAGGGGGGGAGCTAGTTGCTAGTTTATGTATGTCAGCTCGCAGCTTGTGACTTTTTTTTTGGTTTTCTTTTTGTGTTTTTCTTTTTCCTGTTGCTGGGTTTTGTTGTTTTCTCTTGACTCGCTGGCGTGGTTCACGTTCTTCTCGTTAGGCGATCCGATACGCCGGGGCACGGATGCGATGCCCTACGCAACGGACTCGGCCGTCGATCCCCCGCAAGGAAGGGGGGGGGGGCGCCATAGTGGGTGGGATTGGAAGGGGGGAGGGGGGGAAGGGAACAGGAAGAACAGCATGCGGATATCTGCACTGCTGACGGCGTCGACATGTGCTTTTTCGTCAGTGGCATTCGCATGGGAACTGAACTGCAGGCTGCGCAGCTGCAGGTTGGGATGGCGATTCTTGATTATTCGTACTTGAGCGTACGAATACCGCCCGCCATTGGCCAAGGCCGCAACCGGGTTTGTCGAGCGAGAAAGCAGACAAGGACAAGGGATCTTGCTGCTGCCATCAGCTGCGGCAGGCTACGCACAATTTTCTTTTTTCTTATTAGTCTTGCTTTGGTTTTTTCTTCTTCTTCCTCTTCCTCCTTTGCACCACCTCCTTGGCCTCTTTGCGGCTCAAACCACAAAACAGCGCAGCCCACACCGGATGGAACCATGGACGTCGAAGCTCTTGAGGGAATATTGCAAGGAAGGAGCAGGAAACATTTTTTAGTAAAAGCAGATGGCTTCCCTGTCACCTTTAGAGTTCTGGGAAGTGACGTGCATTAAGCTGGCCCATCTTTTTTCCCTTCTTCTTCCTCTACCCCTTCGTCGTCCACTGGCCCCGTTTCAACATTTTAGAAAACAACCTACCACAGTGACGACACCCTGCTTCTCCCGATACCACTCGAGTCTCACACACGCAGACACACACATACGCACACGCACATGCACTGGGGGGGCTTTTTTATCAATCACACTTTGTCATGCTGAGACTTCATCCCACAGAACTAGGCAGCGCTAGCAGCGACAGCGCCGGATGCTCATCATGCCCGCTGGCGATGGTGTAACCGCGCCTTGCCCTCCAGGGCAATTGTATTTCGGGGCAGCAGCTTGCAGGGCACATCACGCTACGCTACTCGCCCACCCACCATCTCAACCACCGCTGAGTTATCGCCGTCTCCCGACTAATAATGGCAGCATAATTACCGCTGCAAACCTCACTGTGTGCGTGGTGCAGCTCGCCCCCCTGCCATGGCGACCCGCCCCCCCTCAACCAATGGCTCCTTGTCTCCCCCCCTGCAAGACCGCCCCTCTCCTTGCTGTTCCTTCCAGGGAAGTCCCCCCTCCCCCTCCTCCGTAGTGGTTTTTTATGTTGCGCATTTGCCCATGATGAAGAAACCCGGTGGGATAAGGGCCCTATTGAGGGGCAAAAAAAAAAAAGACACCAAAAGGAAGAACGCGAAGAAGTCCGGTTCTGCACTTTGTGAAAAATGACATTTCGTCATGACGTCGTACGTTTTCCTAAAAAAAAAAAAAAAACATTGCCCCTTGTGCATTCACACACCACAATCGAAGCAAGTGCATCGTGGCCCGCCCGTCTTCCCGGCGCGTCGAGACTCAGATGGCCCATGCCGTTAGGCCTTCATGTATGGACAACGATTGCATCGCCGGGACCGAGAGAGCTGAAGACGAACTGGAAGCCAACAACACATGAGACACAAGGCGGTTGAAAAAAAAAAAACAGATACTTGTCAACCGGGTCGTGGGCAGACATCATCTCGCTTCTACAAGGGCCTACTATCACATCACATGCGCAGCATCTCCCCCCTTTGGTGCTCTGACTCCCCGTCATACGGATTTACACCCCCCGCTTCCTTGCAAGGCATGCATCCCGACCAGCACTACTGACGCATCCCGCACCCTGACCAACCGTTTCTCGCCCACCTCTCGGTCGCCCTTATTTCAGCCTTTGATACACTCGAGGTACCGGTACATGCTGCCCAGCCACACGCTCAGCACACGTTTCGCCCTCGCACACGTCCCAGCCCATTCGGTGGATCTCGCCAGAAGGCTCGTCCCGACCCCCCGTGGTCGTTCCGCGGTAACTTGGTGCAGGCCTCCCCGGCGGGAGCTAGGCTCACGCTTCGCTAGTGCATCGGCCATTTTGTGGGGAAAAACGTGTTGGCAGAATGAGATTTCGACCTTTTTTTTTTCCTTCTTTATCTTCATGGCATTGAGAAAACAAGACACGGCCCGCCATTGGGGGCAAGTTTCGGGAGGCAAGATTGACGTTTTCAATTAAGCACGCCACGGGGGTGGCCTTCATCCTCATTACACCGCTCTCCCTCCTCCTTGCCAGCGCAGCCCTTTGGAATCCAAAAGTTCTCTGGTGCTCAAACAGCCAGCAAGCCCTCAGGGGCTGGAGATGGCCGTGTCATGCACGCAAGGGTCCACACTCTCCGAGCTTTCAAACCAACATGAACTGTATCAGGTATCAGGGTATCATCAAGACTCAGGCTTTCCATATACATAGACGCAATAATGTAGCAACATTATTAACAAAAAGACAAATTCCCAAGAACAAATTGTCCGCATCCCGGCACTGTTTGCCATATTGTGTCCTGTTCCCACAAACGAGATCGAAAAAAAAAACCCGCCCTCCAGACAAAAAAGAAAAAAAAAACACCAAAACAGAATACAAAGGTGGGAGATAAAACAACCCATGCGCTGTTGACAAGGCACACGTGCCAAATCGAAGCTGACAACGTTGTCCAATCCACTTTTGGATAGTAGTGACTTGGCTGCACAAAGGAAATTAGGAGCTTTGCCTCAAAGAGGTTAATGTGTGTAGTGGGGGAACGCAGACGTGTTTACACCTGCGTCCTGCTGCTGCTGCTGCTGCGCTGGTGACGTCGCACGCTTTTTTGTTTTTGATATCCTTCGCTCGCCGCCCGAGAAGGTATAGAGGTGCCAACTCGACCCTGGGAGCCCTCGCTTGTGACCGGTTTGAATGTTTCTTCGGCCAACCCGCCATCATGCCACCAATAGTGGAGCACGTCGGTTTGCCACCGCCAAAAGTCACGAATCTTGAGCCCATTTTTCTTGACAAAAGTTGAGTGGAGCAAATCGGCATTCATTGGTGACGTGCGAAGCTGCTGCAGGAGCCATCTGTTGATAAAGTCGGATTTTTTGTCCGTGTCGTATCCCCTGATGAGGTTGTCGATGGCATACTCCTTGGACGCCAACTGCACCTTGATTCGCTTCTCCGGAGCATCGTTGGGAAGCTTCACTGCTGCCCTCAGTGCGCTCAACGATGTGTACGGGGTGTCGGCCAGGACATGCTGAGGCTGACTCAGAAGCATGGGAAACTTGGGGTGAGTGAGATCACGCGGTCGCTCGAGTATGGCATCTGTTTCGTCCAGGTCCATATCTTCATACTCCTTTTCTGGATACAAAAGATACTCAACGCGTGCAGACATGTGCTTGTGCATGACTCCCTTTTCTTCGCACAGGTGTTTAAGACGCGACACGCCCTCCTGAAATTTGGCGATGCTGCCGTTCAGTTGCTCTTGCTGTTCCGGAAACTCGGCCAAGAAATCGTTTGCTCCCTCATCCTCTGGCTTTCCAGCGGATTGACTCATCTCCAAGACATAGGAATATTCTTCCTTGATCATCATTAGATCCTCGTATTCCTCCTTGGCATTTCCGAGATCTCCGACGGTATCCATGAGTTCCAGATAAAGAGGGTGCCGGTCTTCCGGGGGGCCATGCGGGGAAATGCCCTTGAGGTCCAGTGGCATGTTATTGAAATACTCCCTCTGCTCCTGTTCAGGGTCCGTGTCAGTTTGAGGTCGCTCCGGCGGTTTGGCATGGCCCACGGCAAGAATACTAAAGAAACGGGTCTCCAGTTTGTTGAGTTCGGCCTCTTCCTCATCCAGCGTGAGCTCCAGGGTTTCGTAGCTGGCCTCTAGATCGTGGTAATCCGACCGCAGGGTTTGCATCTTGACGAGTTGCTTTTCCACGAAACCAATTGACACGCCCGGGTGGCTCACCAGCATTGGCCGGATCGCATTCATAAAATCATTATCAGCATCGTCCTTTTCCTTTCGCAATTCTCGTAGTCCTTTTCGTCGCTTGGCCATTTGGAATTTAATATCGTTTAATTTGCTCCTCTTTTCCTTTAGCTGAGCCCAAAGCATTTCGATTTCTCCCTCGGAAGACACATCAGACTCGCTGTCGCTTTTCAAGCCGTCATCACTGTGGATATCCGAATCCCTAGGTAGAGAGTTGGCTGCTATTTCTACTAGTGGTTGCCTGCGGGGACTCCGTGTCTTCTCATAATCGGCAACCCATGCGGTGATCCGGTTGATCGAGGCCTTGCTATCTGTTCCTGGCGAGCCAAACGTAGGAGCTGTCGGGAGCCGAGGTGGGAAGTGCCGGGCATTTCGATACTGGATGGGATCCTCCCCGGAAGTGGACCCTGAATCCGACGACTGGGTGGTTGATGGACGCGTCCTGGAGTAGGTAGAGCCGGATGAATGGTCCCTGGAATGCCTCCTGCGTCTTCGTCGAGGTCGTCCGCGTCGAGACTGATAAGACTTCTCATCAGATGTGGGAATACTTGGAAGTTTTCCGGATGGCCGTGGTAGAATTCCGTGCTGCCCTTGGGTTTGTGGAGTGGAAACCTGGTCATCTTGGTCCAAAGATTCGGCTGGAGAAGGGGATCGGGGAGGTGGAGGCGGCGGCGGCGGCGGACGACTCATAGCTTTATTAGCCTGAAAAGCAGCATGATCGAAGCCAGGGGGAGGAGGGGGAGGCGGGAAAGGATAAGGCCGTGTTTGGTGGTAATTTTGAGGGGGTGGCGGAGGCGGCGGTGGTGGTGGATATCGAGGCAACATAAACGTGCGAGGAGATGACAGGTTTGGTGCGTTGAGAGGAGGCGGAGGCGGAGGAGGAGATCGCGAGAGTATATGAACGCGATCGATTTGATATTCGGGCGGGCAGAGCAGATCGGGCTCTAGACTTGAGTCAACCACCTTGCCTTGCTTGGAGTCAAAGGGGATCGGAGGAGGCGGACGCGATACGTGGATGTCGGGCGTAGTCACGCTGCTGGAGCGAGCCGACTCATCGCCTTGACGCGAGATGTCGCTCTCATGTCCTTCAGTGTCATCGTACACGGGCATGGCCTCGTCTCCGCGTAAGCGCCACGCATCTCCAACTGGGAAGAAGGAGTGGTCGTTGGCGAAGATTTGGGCATTGGCACTGGCTCGGGGTTTGGCAAGGGCATGGGTCTGGGCCGGAACAAGCGAATTCGCATGAGGACGTGCGTGTTGTGCGTTGGCGTGAGCGCCCGCCTGGGGATGAGGGTGAGGCTGCGACACGGGCAATGAGAGAGCGAGACTGTTGCCAAACGAGGAAATGACAGCAGCGGTTTCCATGGAGATGGTTAGGAGAAGGCAGAGGGACAAGGAGGTCGGGGAGGAGGGCCGTCCATGTCTCTCAATATCATCGAAGGCGGATAAGAAGCACCACGTAGCTGTGATAACAACGGAAGCAGCAGGGCAGAGGGAGGCGAGAAAGAGGACGGGACAACGAAACCAACACGGAGAGGCCGGGCCCAGGCTTTTGTCCGGCAGCGGAGAATGGAGGTCGGGGGAGAGGGCCGAGATGGAGATGCGGCTCTGTCGGGGGGTTGTGGAATGAATTAGATGAAAGTTGAAGAGAGGGAGCTCTTTGCTGCGATTGCAAACCTTGCTATTTCGGCGACGGGAAGGGGGTACAGTCGAGCTTGGGCCTGGGGAGGGGCGGCAGCTAGAGCTAGCGTGCCTGGGGAACGAACAATAGCAATAAAGTGAGGCGGAAATTTGATACATCAGATGTTGGGTGGCTCGGCCGAGATGAAGCCCGTCAGCAGCAAAAAGCACATTGATCCGGTGCACTGCATTTTGCACCACTCCCACACCAATCCTTCAGTTGGTTTGCGGTCTCACTCAGGCAAGTGATAGGCTCCTACGTGCTATTTGCGCCCTCTCTCGGGGCCATCGGGCTCTTTGGAAATGAGTGCACTGCCGACCGTGGGCGAGGCGAGGTGCCATTCGGGCGGAGGGCAGCCCACAGTGGCCGCCGTCCGCTGGAGATGATATGACGACCGGCCTACCGGCCTGCCTCCCCAGAGCCGCCAGCGCCAGCGCCAGGTGCTGAGACACGGCGCGGGCGCCCACTAACCAACGGGGCCTCCGCAGCTGCCACTCGCTTGCAGCGCACTGTAACCCGACCCCGCCGCAGACGTCGAGAAAGCGTGGCCGAGACTCGAAGGAATGGCTCAAGGGGGCAGTCTGCACCGCAGACGTCTCGCTCCATCAGGGGTATCTGCTGCGACAGGCATTTAAAGGCTTCAAGTGGAAGCTGCGTTGGGACAGAAGCCGTGTTTGCAGACCAGGGGGGGTCTTGACGTGTGCGCGAGTTTGGCCACGCAGGAGAAGACAAGTAATATGATAGAACCCAGCGTGCGGTGCTAAGTTCTGACCTGTCCCAGACATCAGTCACCTCTCCACACTGTGACTGGCCGTGAGCTCTTGACGCCCGTGGCGAACTGCTGCGATTGGGGACTCCCTCTCGAGCGCTCCCCACAAAGAGCCTCTTGGTCTTCACAGCGGGGTGGAGCCACGTCTTGGATCCCCGCCAACCCACTGCCGTCGTGCCGGAGGTGGGAAACGTGGACCTCCTTGGCCCTCACCAGACTGCAACTCGCTGCACGCTTCTGCAAGCGTCGCCTGCAATCAACTTAGTCGCCCTCAGTGGCAAGCCACACACGGCGCGGGGTTCCAGGCGCGCCTCAGGCACAAAGCGGGCGAGCACTGGCAGCGCTCGGCTGACAGGGAGTGACGGGTCGCCTTTGTAGAGGTACCTCTTCGCCATCGCCCGCCCGGGTCTCCATCGTCAACACCACCACACCACAAACCACAACCCGGCTTTCAACCTGCTCTGTTTTCTCCCCCCACTCCCTCCACCTGCCCTCCACTCCTCGTCCCGGGGGGGTGCGATTTTCAATGGCAACGGCATATGGAAATGGCACCTATCGACTGCTGCAACTGGGCCGGACGAGGGCCGTAGCCATGGTCCCCTCTCTTGGGAGTCCCCTCTCAGGCTATGCGTCTCCTCCGTCTTGCGTCTCGTCCTTCTTGGGTATGGCTCTGACTCCAGTCTTTACGACGACCGGTCCCCCAGCACCCTCCATCCATCATGCGAGCTCGCGGGTCACGGTGGAACTCGTCGTCTCTTGTTGATGCGCGGCAATAAACCTCGCTCTCTGCACTGCTAAAGACTGATAAGCTGCCCATGCCGCTTCTCACCCACACCATTCCCATCTTCCCGTCCGATTCCGTTCTTTACCTGCTCTCTTCCTCGGTTGGTGGGTTTGGCAACTATTCGACATAGTTCAATTGACTGGCAAGCAGCCTTTCCCTCTGCCTCTGCCTCTGCTCCCGGCCCCGGGCTGCGTTGCTTTCCCGTCGTCGCCGCCGCCGTCCCCGTCGCCGCCTCTTCAGCTCTCCTGCGGCCATGCAGACGGATGCCAAAGGTGCAGCACCACCACCGTTCTCTCGTCCATCAGCGTCGCCAGCGGCACCACCATCACAAGAGCACGAGGCCTGGCCCGAGCATATGCGACTCTTAGTCTGAGCCCACCAGCATATCTGACTTGCACCAACCGGCGCTGGACCAAAAAGAAAAAAAAAGCAGCCAAGAGTGCAGCAAGCCGCCACGATCCACTGCCAGAGAGACCGCAACAGAATCCGACCCAAGGCCCAGGGCAGATAGCCGACATACATACGTGCGTACATACACGTACATACGTCCGTCCCGCCATCCATTCATACTCGACAATCCTGGCCTCCATTGCGCCCACCCTCCGGCACTACGCCAACGCATCCGTTGCAGAGGAACCAACAGGAGTCGTTTCCATTTCTCCCCGTGCAACCAGGTCACAGCAACTGTGCCCAGCTCACGCCTCCGTCGCTGAGCCGCATGATCAACTGCTTCCGCTTCTGCCTCTCGATTTGGTTCTACAAAAACCCCCCACTTGCCATCCTCCTTCAGCCCTCAGGCTGTACCGTGCTTGGGTCGTGAGCATCGAGACCCGATAGCCTTAAAGCGTCAAGCTTGGTCTAATTGCACCGCGCACCCTTCCAAACTTTTACCTCTGTCCCTGCTGCTTGTCCTCTTGCCTGCGTGCTTGACTGCCCTCTGCTTGATTGAGTGGATGCTGCCCAGTTGTTGTGCCTCTCCCCGGATAAGATGCCACCATGGCACCACATACGTCTAGCAAAGCATCAGTATGGGGTCAATGGTCAGACTGGATCTGGAACTCTGACTACCAGAGATACTACCGCCAACGCCAGGACACACATGGTTCGCTGCCCACCCACTATTCCCTCCACGCTTCTCGCGCCTTTGACTTTGGTATTAACCATAGCCCACAGGTCAAATAGATTATGAATGGCACACTGAAGGACCTAGCAATGTCGCCGATGCTGCCCGCACTGCTCAAACGCCGCGCGATTCCAACGTAGACGAAATCAGCCAAGGTCTTGAGAGCACACATCTTCAAGGTTCTTCCTCAGATTATAATTCCCGATGTACGTTCTCTCCCACCCTCCGGCTAAACGCTCAAATGGAGCTGACAAAGAAACCCGTGCAGCCGACGAATACACCATTGGTACATCCACATCAAAGTCCAAATCATCGACGTCGAGGTCCAAATCGTCCACCTCCAAATCCAAATCCTCTTCGAGCAGATCCAAGGGCAAGGAGCGTGTCTATCATGATGAGGAGGAATACGACGATGGAGAGGAGACTGAACGAGAGATACAACCCACCAGGTCCTCCCGCCAGCCTACGAATACCGACCAAGCACAAACTTGTAAGTGAATCGCGCGAGGCCAAGCGTAATGAGGCTCACCATTGATTCTAGACATGGATCCCCAAACTGGACAATACTACGAATACCCAACAGAGAATACCCAAACATCCTATACGACCAGTAAATATGCCCATATCGCAACCATTCCTTCAATTGCTCATTAAAATAGATGCTAGGACCACAAGTTCGGCGTACGATAATACTTCAAATCCATCAAGTGTGTCATGCTGTCTCACGCGACCTTTATTCTCATCACTAACTGAGCGAGCACTGTAGGATCACGAACTAGCTATTCGCAACATTACAGCCAACCTGCTTATGGAGATGAAGAGGAGGAAGAGGAAGAAGACGTTGCTGCGGCGATAGCCGCCAGCAGGACACAGAATTACGGCGGCCACAGCGCGGGAGAATCATCAACCGCATCCGCTTATGGTGAGTGTATACGGTTCAATGTTGCAAATTTCTGAACTAATGTGTATTCTTATAGCACCAGCATACAGTTATGAGGAAGAGGCACAGCCTGCAGCAACTTCAACGTCAAGGTCCGGCTACATTACGGGAACCCAAGGCGTTGAGGAGCAGTTGGATCCCCGTACGCCCCCCCCTTTAAATTTTTTTACATGCAATGCTAATCCTCCCTAAGGATATCGAGTTGAACCTTCTCACAAATTTCAACCCGGAGAGGTAAGGCATCATGTGCCCCTAGTAGCATCGCTTTCATTAACTCTTGTGTCAGGTCTTCAAGGTCCTCTGGAGCGAGCCACAGGGAAGCAACGAAGGCACGCCGTCCATGGTATCTGATCGATACGAATATCGAGATAAGTTCGGTGGTAGAATCTTTGTTGGCTTTCGCCGATTCATCGTGATTGCGAATGATCAAGGCCATTGCACCTGCGTGTAAGTCAACGCAACATTTGTGACCACAGAACCATGCTGACGAAGGTAGACCCATCTTCACTTATGGTGGCAAGGGTTGCAACAAAAGAGGCATCAAAGCCGATAAACACGGCATTATCTACGAAAGAGGCCACAAGGCTAGACTTCTACCGAATGAACCTAAGCTTGGCTTTCCGCCCGTCAGGGTGGACATGATTCAGGATGGCGAAAAGCTGAACAAAGAATCCCGAGCCAATTATTCAAAGCTTATCACGGTCGAGCATAACGTCAAAGTATTCTTCGTTGGTCGAGTTACGGCTGCCGATTGGGAAAATGTTTCAGATGCAGTCAACAAGTGTTGGGAGGACAAGACTCACCACAAGAAAAAGCACAGTCGGTGAGCCAAGGTTCAACTTCACACCCACGTTCCTGATGCCCCCATTATTGGAGGCGTCGTTTGCAGGTGTCAACAACGGCACTCAAGATATAAATACGTTCCTCGGGGCAAGAGGCATGGTGGACAGGCGATGCTGTGTACCCTTTTTTTTTCTCTAATGATTTATGACGACAGTCATTAAGACGAGGTGTATTCTGCGGGGGGGAGGTGCATACGGATAGCTCGGCAAGATTGGTGCTCACGGGTTTCATCTTGGCAAGTCGGAGAGGCGCAAACCGTTGGATCTCGTCTGCCGCAATTGCATGTGGTCAAATTGACGTTCAGCATACGAAGCAACAATTGTTGTGTTTTTAATATTGTCTCAACTGGATCCTGTAGTTTTGAGTTTCATTCACATCTTCTTAAAGGACGGCTCTTGTGTTCAATGGGATATCTCACGCGGCGGCGCGGAGTCGGACCAGGAGGGGTTGCGGGATGGGATCATGAACATTCGCATTGCCAGGAAATGACTGGCGGCAGAAAGAACAGGCGAAACAGTACTCACCGAACCAACGACAGCGGATACGCCAATAGGCATGCATTACCTGCTACCATGTACGCAGTTGTGTTGGGTTCTTCTTGTTATGAATATGATCTATATGAAGGTCTGGTATGGGAATTGGGCCATTTGGAAAACCGAGAAAAAAAATATGGAATACGATCAGATTGGATATTTTTCCTGTTGACTTTTTCTTCTTTAATTCAATTATTTTTGTCTGCTGTAATTGCCCATGATGCAACTTATCAATTCGGTGGTTCGGCAGTCTCGATGATGTAACCTCTGCCAGCTAGAACTATCAATCAATCCAAGTCTCACAGCTCTCGACAAGCAGCTGGCATCTAGTCGTGCAGGGTCCTTTTTCGACAAGGTCTCAACGATGCTAACTCACATCTCGGCAGCCCCGATAACCCCACCATAGCAACGAGCCATGAGCCTCGGCTTGTCTTCCCCGCAACGGCCGAGAGACCCAAATTGGCAATTCTCCCCACAAAACCCCGAGGGCCGAAGGCATGACGACGATGGCGCATATAAGCTGTATATCCCCTTGGACCTGTTCTTGGAAGAGTTCTAGGAAGACTGTGCTTTTTTTTCTTCTCTCCCTCTCCATATTCAACGCTTTCCAGAAAGCATCTGAGCTCAACAAAAGACATCTGGCGGCATCTGAAACACGCGACCTCGTCCCGGTTTTTAACTTTAGCTCGTGTGATCGCCACCTGGACGTGTCTGGTCACATCAACAACTCACCCCAAAGAAAGAAGAAGAGAAGCACCAACTCGCGCACCATGGCCGAAGCACAGCTAGAGGATTTCCCTTCGCTCTTCTCCCTCAAGGGAAAGGTGGCCGTCATCACGGGCGGCTCCCGAGGTCTTGGCCTGCACGCCGCGTCCGCGTAGGTTGCACCCTCGCACTCCTCATCTCCCCAAGACACGCGCGCGTCATGACATATGTACTGACTGGGCACGATATTAAAAAAAACAGCTTCCTTCAGGCTGGTGCATCCAAGGTGTTCATCTCGTCCCGCAAGGCGGCGGCGTGCGAGGAGGCCGTCAAGGCGCTCAACGCGCTGCCCAACCTGCAGCCGGGCGCGGTGGCGATTTCGGCGCCTGCCGACTCGGCGACGGTGGCGGGCGTGGAGAAGCTGCTGGAGCAGGTCAAGCAGCACACGGACCGGGTCGACATCGTCTTCGCCAACGCGGGGGCGTCGTGGGGCGAGGCGTTTGACACGCACCCGGACTCGGCGTTTGCCAAGGTCATGGACCTCAACGTCAAGGCCGTCTTCAACACGATCCGCGCCTTCACGCCGCTCCTCGAAAAGGCCGGCTCGCAGCGCGACCCCAGCCGCGTCCTCATCACGGCCTCGGTCGCCGGCCTCGGCATCGGCACCCTGGGCAAGCAGGGCACCTACGGCTACTCGGCCAGCAAGGCCGCCGCCATCCACCTCGGCCGCAACCTCGCCGTCGAGCTGGGCCCCCGCCACATCACCGTCAACTCCATCTGCCCGGGCTTCTTCCCCAGCAAGATGTCCAACGGCCTGCTGGCCATGTCCGGCGGCGCGGACGCCATCGGCAAGAGCAACCCCATGGGCCGCCTCGGCGTCCCCGAGGACATTGCCGGCGTCGTCGTCTACCTCACCAGCCGCGCCGGCAGCCACGTCAACGGCGAGGCCATTGCCATTGACGGTGGTGCTCTGTGGGCCCGCGGGGAGCTGGCCCTGGCCGGGGAGGCGTCGAAGCTGTAGGTCTGGGGGGGGCAACGTGCTTGCTCGCGCGAGGGAGAGGTTGGGGATTATAATTCATGTACGCTATGGGAGAATTGGAGTCTTGTCAAATTGGGAAGCTTACGCATAGAGAGGATTGGTATAGACTATAGTCGAATATTGATGCACGCTCTACACACACACATACACATACATACACGCAAATGTCACAATTTTCGTTCCGTTATGATGCAAGAGAATTTCACTTCTTGACCGTTGGTTTATTTTATTTCATGGCTCAGACGGCTGCAGTGGTTTGCGCGCAACCCAGGCGCTCGCCTTGTAGGCTGTTTGCAGCATGCTCTCGCCATCCTGAATGTAAGGAGCGTCGATGCCCGTCTGGCGCCATTCGACGACGAACCCCATCTTCTCGATCAGGGCCATGACCTCGTCGTCGGAAAGCTCGAAGCTGCCCGGGTCGGCGATGCCGGACGAGTTGTTGTAGTCGTGCTCCCCGTCGCCGTCGTCGTCGTGGCCGTGGTTCCCCGGAGCGTTATTCTCAAAGTGCCACAGCAACGGGCCGATGTTGACGAGGACTCCTCCCGGTTTCAAGCAGTGGTGGATAACCTCGAGGTAGCGAATCAAGTTCGGCGCCGTGTCGAGAAAGAAGACGCTGGCCACGGCGTCGTAGTTATCCTTGTGGGAATCGTCGGCATACAGACATAAAAAGTCGGCAGCACACATGGTCATGCTCCCCACGTTGGAGCGGCTGGCCAGCGTGGTTCCCGGGTGGATGTCCGGGACGGTGTAGCTTCTCATATGATTTGCCCGGGTGCGGTGGTTGGAGAATGTGTGGATCCAGGGGTAGATGGTGTGCTGGTTGGCTTGGGAGCATCCGTTGAGAATGTAAGAGGAAGCCAGGAGTTGGTGGTAGGAAATTTCGTTGCCTTCAACGACAAACCCGTTGGCGCACAGCTCAAAAACTAGCCTTCCCAGACCTGCTCCCGGTACAAGGACATTAAGACGCTCTCCCTTTTCAGGAGACCTTGCCCTCTCATCTTCAAGGGCCTTCATGACTGGGCCGTAGCAGGCTTCACGCTCAGCAGCGCCAGCTTCAGTCCAGTCACGGTAAAACTGACGGATAGTGCTTCTGGCCTTGTCCGTGTCGGCATGCTTGGCGATACCTGCCCATTCTCGGGGCATCTGAGGATCGGCGCCTTCAGAACTAGGAGCAATCATGCGGAAGGACTGGAGGCCAAAGTTGGCAATGGTGCGGGCGAGCTTGGCATTGGAGTCGATGGCATCATCTGTCTTTGCAAGCGTGTCCAGAAAGTTGAAAGGAGGCTCGGAGAGGAGCTTCCAGTGGGCCTGCGGAAGGGCGTAAAAGGACTGGCGTCGCAGGTGGGTGACGTTGAAGTGGGCGACTTTGGCATACTGGCTATATGGGTCTCAGCATGAAAAAGTCTTGTGGCGTATCCAGCCCGGAACGCAGGATAATATAAACCAAAGCGAATGGACGAGTGTTCATTTGGTCACCGCGTACAAAATAAACCACTTGGTCTACAATTCAGAAAATTGTCGACTTGACAAGGCGCAACACGACTCAAATCGCTCGCCACAAAACAAACGCTTCTTCTCCCCCCTCTTGCACTCACAAGAATGAATCCAGCGCGCAGAACACGACGCGAACCTCTTCAGGATCTTCAATGTTTTCTTCAACGCCGCCCCAGGTCTGGTTATCCGGGACGGACTGATTCACCTCGGCATGTTGGGGGTGATCCATGGCAGCTGGTTCCCACGTTGTTTTTTCTACCCTCTGAGCCACAAATCGGTCATTACTTGCAAGAAAAGGATTGTGGAGAGTGCGTCAAGGAGTCGATGGACAGGAAGAGAATGAAGGAAAACAGGAAAACAAGAAGAATTAGGAATTGGTTGAGCCCACAGCAACCATGAAAAAAGAAATTAGGGGTTGAATCAGTTTAGCTTACTGCTACACGCTGGCCCTCGGATGCAGGGTGCGTTGATAATCATCCGTTGTTGTGTGGAGGTGGCGGCCGGCGGCGGATGACTGTTGGGCCAATAGTGGGCGCGGGGCCGTCATGTGATGCGGCGTTTGCGGTGAGATGTCCAAGAGCTGCAGCAGACGCAATAAATTGACCACAAAAGAGGGCAAATATACGGATTCTATCCCCTTTTCTCCCCTACCATTGAAAAAGAGGCCTTCATTTACCTGCTTCTCCGGCATCGGCCAGGCTCGTAGTCGTCAATTTTGCACATCCAATTCCAGTATCCACCCTTGCTTCGCTGCCCCTCCCCCTCCTTCTCCGGCCCTACGTGCTCAACTCGCTTACTGCGATTCTACTATCCAACACATAGTCAGACAGGCCTCTCATACACCCGCACGGCAACCAACTTTAGAGCCATCCGCAACCCGCAGCCATGACCTCAGAAACTATCCAGATTTCCATCCCCCTCCCTCGCTCCCTCGACACGCGCATCTACTTGCGCCTGTCCACAAAGGCCAAGGCCATCATGCTGTTCCTTGCGACGGCAACACAAGATGAGCTTGCCGCCCCCACATCCATGGGGTCATTTGTCTATGCCCTTCCCAACGTAGGCCCTCCATCATCATCAACCCCATGTGACACACTCGGAACTAACTGGCATTGCAGAGGCTCGACCCGGGGCAGCCGCTCTCCACCACCCTCTACACCTCAGAGTCCACGCTCGAGTTTACCACACGCCTAGCCAAGCTTCTAGCACGCAGGACCAAGCTGCCCGTGTACGTGACCAACTCGATGAGCTTTGCCAATGCCGGCATGGGTGGCACAGTGGAGGAGGAGATGGAGGCATTCAAGTCCATTGTTGAGGTGGTACTAGAGAAACTGAAGCAAGCTGGTGTTGGGGAGGCCTAAGCAAACAGATGCGCCTGGCTTTTCTTTTTTTTTTTTCTCGGCACGCACAACTCACTCGACCCGACTTTCGAGATAGTCAAAACATACATGTCATTTGCACAGACCATCAAACGAGTCACAACGAATACGGGGGCAACTACTCTCAAAGCACGCAGCAATCAGCGAACCGAGAGACGAAAGCTGTCAATATGACATGGGATTACGACATGACGACGCGTGGTGCCAGGGCATTGTTGTAGCACGATATCCGGGTCGCTAACCCAATGTTTGTCACGCCCGTCGGATCGTGGGTTGCACAGGACAAAGGCCGGCCGCCTCACTGCGGCAGGATGAGCAGAGTTTTCCTCTTGAGATGGTAAACCCGAGGACAGCAGCATTGGCAGGCCAAGCCTCTGTCGTGGACCAGGCTTGGAAGCTGGTACACCAAAAATAGATGGCATTTTCCAAAGTGGTTAGCCGGTCGACGGGTATATGGCACGGCCGAGCAGACATGCCAGCGCATTCGATGAAGTTACAAATAGGCGGGAAATGGCATGAGTGGAAACAACTGCGAAGGCAAGTTCCCGTTCGTACGAGGACAACAAATTATCAGTGGCAATTAGCCCGAAGTCGAAAAGGCTCGTTTAGGCACCAACCCGATAGCAAACACGGCGAGCGGCCAGAGACGGCGAGATCAACTCTACTGTGATAGGAGGCTTGTTTTCTAGCCCCGGGTTGCTGCTCGCAAATTTCAACCTGGCTTGGGTTACTGGCGAAACACGCCTGTGCCGAATGCTGTGTTACACTTGTGAGACTTGGACCAAGCTGCGGTGAGACGGGGGCGAGCGGCGAGCTGCGATCGGGCAGCAGTAGGGTCCGACTTGAACTAGTGAGAAGCGAAGCTGGGGGCGGGCGAATCCATTGCAGCTTGGCTCACTTGCTTCCCGCGAGGTCCGACGGCAACGAGGGGGGAATGCACGTCGAAATGAAGCATTAGCATCATGCACGGGGATGCCAAAGGCAAACAGACGCGGTAGCCCCAACAAGAATCGAGCCACAGGGGGGAGGGCTTTGGACATCTGCCGCCGGGCAACCGCCTCGCAGAGGCTAGCTGAAACAAGACTGCGCGGCAAGGCGATTGGGTGCGTCTGGGATGAGACGGATCGGGGTCTGAAACCAGGGTGGATGATGGGGAGAGGGGGAGAAAGCCGTTGGACCTTTTTTTCTTCTTTTTTTTTTCTTTTTCGTGGCAGCGTATTAGCGCGAGATGCTGCAGAAAAGCAGTAGGGAGGACCCGGCAGCAGATCTCTTGAGACTCAGTGTCAATAGGCAGTGGGTGATGGATTGCTCTAAACATAGATTCCGTCAGAAGAAAATTCATCCCGCCCGCACAAGGTTCCCCCGCGCGCGCCCATTTGGATCCACAAAGGCCTTTTTTTTTTTTGTTCACAAGATGGGCTCCGAAAAGGGTATCGGGAAATAGCCAGGTGCTGGGGCATTCGTTATCGCAACCCCGCTTAAGAGTTTTCATTCTTCCCCATAAGGGCTTGAGGTAGTGTGAGATTTTTGTGCATAGGTGCCGAGATGAATTTTAATCAGGGCCTGCACCAAACAGAATGGAAACACGGTCAAACAGGAATAAATTAATGAATAAAACTAACACCTTAGACTGTCGCCGCTGTCAGCTTGTTTGGACAGCATTCATTTACCAAAAAAGCAGGCACTCTGCCCTTTTTTTTTTATTCTCAGGTGCTGAGTGGTCGTGTTTTTTTTTTTTTCATGATGCTGACCATTGCTTCCCACTGGGGTACTCTGGCAGTGAAAAATTGGCATGTGTACCTGGAGGCGCTAGTTTCCAGGTGCCAAGTTGGAGGTGGCAGGTACTAAGCGCTAGGTGTTACACGCAGTAGAATGCAGAATGCAGAGACCATCAGCCATCAGCCATCAGCCATCCAAGGTTGGGGGCTTGTGCAGTGCGGTGCTATGTAGGCAGTACACCGGCTGAAGGTTGGACAGCCGCCGTAGGTACCTGCTAATGGAAGCTAGCTACCCGGCTTAATAAAGGTAGGCGCAAGTGTCAGGCGTCGTTCTTGGTGGTGGTGGTGGTGCTGCTATGGGCTCTGGCGCGTATGTGTGTGTGTGTGTGTGTGTGCGTGGTGTGTGTCTTTTTTTCTCTGTGGTCCGGGTACTAGCCACCACCCCGCATACTCGTCCATCCGCCATACCTCGTCAACCCTTCATTCATCCACCCACCTGCGCTGCGCTTGGGACCTGGCCTCCTGATCCTTCGTCCATTTCATCCGTGTGGTTTGGCCTGCCCGTGTGTGGGTGCCCGTCTTCAATCAAACCTGCGCAACCACAGGCCAGCCCGACCCGACCAGGCCTGGTTTCAGCTCCCCTCGCCACCCCCCAGCGAAGTGACGCCGCGCAGCTGCTCGCCTGTCTGCATCCCGTTCCTTGTTCAAACTCAGTTTCAAAGGCCAAGCAAGAAGTTGTTAAAAAAAAAAGGAATAAGAGTTGAGACCCTGGTCCGGCTGTTTGCTTGTGGTGGCCCCACGACGGTCCTACTCCTGCTCTTCTTGCCCACTCCCGGACCCCTGCTGCTGAGGGGCACCTTCGCTTCCCGCCCACTACGCTGCCAGCGGTCCAAACCACATCCCACCGCTCTGCTCGCCCTTTCTCTCGCCCTCTCCGCGCATCGAGTCCCCGCCAAGTATCGAGCAGAGCCTCCCGGCCGCCGCCATTCTACCTCTGCCATCCTCCTCTCCCACTGTTCCAGAAGCTGCGGAGCTTCGCCCATGTCATAAGAAGCCTCCGTCTCCTCCTCTCCCGTCCCTCCCATCCCCCCTCTCTCTGCGCATCCTCAATTTTGCGCCTCTCTTCATCTCACCTTGCGTTGCCCGCCCATCATGGCCTGGCAACCCGCACCCGAGTCCTTGAGGCAGCTCGCTGCTTGCCTCAAGGACTCGCTCAGCGGCTTCGACAAGAATGCACAGAAGCAGGCTGACCTCGTGAGTCGTCCCTCCTCCTTCTCCTGCCCCCCAATTTGCGCCCGCTAACCGAGCTGCCCCTCCATCAAGATGCTCCAGCAAGCCAAGAACTCGCCTGATATCAACAACTACCTCGCATATCTCTTCTCGAGTACGCAGGCGCCCGATGGTCTCCAATTCTCCGAGCAAGACTACCACCTCGTCCGCTCCGCCGCCGGCATCATGCTCAAGAACAATGTTCGCTCCGACTGGAAAACCATTCCCGATGCCAGCCTCCAGTTTGTCAAGATGGCCGTCCCCATGTGCTTGCAAGACAAGAACTCCCAGATCCGCAATTTCGCGGGCAACATTGCGACCGAAATCATCAGGCGCGGTGGATTGCTCGGCTGGCCCGAACTCCTCCCTCAGCTTCTCGACCTCATCTCAAATGCCAACGGCCAGGTCACCCCCGAGGCCCAGGAGGGTGCCATGTCCGCCATGGCCAAGATTTGTGAAGATAACTTTCGCATGCTGATGAAGGAGGTCAATGGCCAGCGACCCCTCAACTACGTCCTCCCTCAGCTCATTGCCGCCACCAAGAACCCTCTCCCCAAGGTTCGAGCCGGTGCTCTGACTGCCATCAATGTCTTCACCCCCCGAGAGTCGCAAGCCATGATCAATTCGATCGACGATCTCCTCCAGCATCTCTTCATCCTGGCTGGAGATGAAAACACCGATGTTCGCCGTCAAGTTTGCCGTGCCTTTGTCCAGCTCGTCGAGACCCGACCCGACAAGCTCCTCCCCCACACCGGCGGCCTCGTCGACTACATCATTAGCCAGCAGAAGTCTGACGACGAGGAGCTGGCATGCGAGGCAGCTGAGTTTTGGCTGGCTGTCGGAGAGCACGAGAACCTTTGGACCAGCCTGAAGCCTTTCCTCAACAAGATTATCCCCGTTTTGCTTGAGTGCATGGTCTACAGCGGCGAGGAAATTGCCCTCCTCGGCGGCCAATCCGACGACGAGGAGGAGGAGGACCGCGAAGAGGATATTCGACCTGCCTTTGCCAAGAAGCCCCAGGCGCGAACAGCCAACGGCGGCGAGAACTCGGCCTCTGCTGACCCCAACCAGAACGGCAACGCCTTTGAGCGGTTGGCCAACATGGACGAAGACCTCGAGGATGGAGAGGTCGACGAATACGATGACGGTGACGATGCGAGCCCCGACGAGCGATGGACCATTCGCAAATGCTCCGCCGCTGCCCTCGACGTTTTCGCTCGCGATTTCCAAGATCCCGTCTTCGAGGCCATCTTCCCCTACCTCTCTCAGAACCTTAAGCACGCCGAGTGGCCACACCGAGAAGCCGCTGTGCTGGCTCTTGGCGCTGTCGCGGACGGCTGCATGCACGTGGTGAAGCCTCACCTGCCCGAGCTGGTTCCCTATTTGATCTCGCTGCTGGAGGACCAAGAGCCCGTTGTGCGTCAGATCACCTGCTGGACGCTCGGTCGCTACTCTTCCTGGGCTGCCAACCTCCAGGACCAGCAGAAGGAGCAGTTCTTTGTTCCTCTGATGGATGGAATTCTCCGACACATGCTCGACAAGAACAAGAAGGTGCAGGAGGCAGCTGCTTCGGCGTTTGCCAACCTCGAGGAAAAGGCGGGCAAGATTCTGGAGCCGTACTGCGGTCCGATTGTTTCGCAGTATGTCCGATGCTTCGGCAAGTACAAGGACCGCAACATTTACATCCTGTACGACTGCATTCAGACCCTCGCTGAGCACATTGGTCCCGTCATGGCGCGGCCAGATCTGGCTGGAGAGCTGATGCCCGCCCTAATTGATCGATATAACAAGGTGTCAGACCAGTCCCGCGAGCTTTTCCCCCTGCTCGAGTGTCTCTCATACGTGGCCATGGCCATGAACGACTCCTTTGCCCCCTACGCCGAGTCCATCTTCCTGCGATGCGTCAACATCATCCACGTTAACCTAGAGCAGACGCTAGCTGCCGCCAGCAACCCCACCCTCGACTCGCCAGACAAGGACTTCCTCGTGACAAGCCTTGATCTTCTCAGCGCCATTATCCAGGCGCTGGATGACAACAAGGCCGAGGCCTTGGTCAAGAACTCGCAGCAATCATTCTTCGAGCTCCTCAGCTTCTGCATGGAGGACCCGGCTGATGAGGTGCGACAGTCAGCATACGCCCTGCTAGGCGACTGCGCCAAATACGTCTACAGCCTGCTGCAGCAATACCTCGGAACCCTCCTCCCCATCCTCTTAAAGCAGCTAGACCTGGACAACATCCTGGACGAGGAGATTGACAGCGGTTTCGGTGTCGTTAACAACGCTTGCTGGTCGGCTGGCGAAATTTCCATGCAGCACAAGAGCGGCATGGCACCTTGGATCCCCGAGCTCCTCCAGCGTTTTGTCGAAATCATGACGAACCCCCGCGTGCCCAAGGCACTCAACGAGAACGCTGCCATGGCCCTCGGCCGTCTCGGACTCGACAACTCAGAGGCCTTGGCCACTCACCTCGGCAGCTTTGCCGAGGAGTGGCTCAGCATCATGGATGAGGTTGAGCCTACAGAAGAAAAGGCCACCGCGTTTAAGGGATTCTCCATGATTGTGGGCCGGAACCCCCAGGCCATGGAGAAGGTGCTGCTTCAATACTTCACCGCCATTGCTCGATACCGAGAAATCAACCTCAATAATCCCATTAAGCAGGAGCTGCACGACGTGTTCCAGAATGTGAGTATTTGTGCCATCCGAGACACGAGCAATACTAATTGGATTTAGGTGCTGTCCTCTTATAAGCAAATGATTCCTCAGTTTGCCGATTTCCTGGGACAGCTACAAGCCAAGGATCGACAAGTCCTCGAGGCCCATTACACTCTATAGCACTAGCAGCTAATGGCACCTTTTCAAGAGGCCGCAACAGGGTATTGGTATTTTGACGGCAAAGGCAGGAGGAACACCAATAATTACATAGCCATAGATAGCATTGATTTTTTTGTTTTCCGGCACAGGTCGCATGGATCAGGTTTGAGGGCCAGGTGGCTGCATGATGGGTTTCGGGGGAGATGGCAAACAGGCTGCAAATGTTGATTTGGGCAGCCTGTGCGACTTTTATGATCGTTTTCTTCGACAGTAACGATGGCTGGGGATTGATGATTTCATGATGGCCCACAAAGGGATGGAGGAAAAGTATACCTTGATTGTCATGTGCTGGGATCATGATGTGATGTGGGCAAAGTAGATAGAAAATATGGAGGCGAGATGAACGAATGGGCATGATATGGGAATTAACTTAGATAGATTAGGGTAGTCAGTGAGCTGAATGAATGGTGTTTGGGGTTAATATGCTTGTCATTCTGTTGGAGGATTTGCCAGCAGCCAGGCATGGTGACGGAAGGGGATGGCAAGCAGACAGATTGACACCACCAAGTAACAATAGCCGTTATAACTTTGAGCACGTGTCAGCAATGACTCTATTTCCTAAGATGAAATTCAACCACTGCGTGACACAAGATGAATCTGCTTTTGTTGTGCTATTTGTTGCAACTAGCTCCAAGTTAGAGCGGCCCGGTATCGAATGGTTCAAGAGCGCAGGTTGGGAAGAGTATGAAATAGAAGAAACAACCCATCGGCTAGGGTAGTGGGCACTAGTTGTCGAGGTTGTCTGGAACGGTTTACTTGATTCTAGTGACATGTTTCATGCCAAGAGGTGTCTAGTTTCTCTCCTGTTGAAAACACTTGGTTCACGGTTTTGGTAGCACCCAGGGAGCAAGTTTCCTGTCATGGAGAAACAAAGTTGCGGCCCAACACAACATACTCTCTGTCTCACGTATGGAAACGAACATGAAGCAATTGGGAGGAGCATTACTTGCACTTGAAGTCTCTCTACGTGTTTACTTTTTTGTTTCCTCCCCCGTCTGTGCCTAATCCAATATCAACGCGCGACCATGTAGGGTAACGACGACAACTCAACAACAACAAGGGGGTGTGCGTGTTCACAAGCCACTTGTTTGCTTGTTCGTTTTACTTGATTGATTATCTAGATTTGATAACAACAATGACCATGATGATCAAAGGCATCGTAAGTCGTGTGACGAATCAAATATGATGACGAAGCAACGTTTCATTGCCAATGAAGATCAAGGCGATATCGAGCAGCGGCCTCCGCTCTCCCAACCTCTTTCTCTCTACCCCCCCCCCCCCCCTCCCCCCTTCAGTTCCCCCGCGGCTCGGGGGTCTGCATCCTTTTCGGCGGGTTGTCTTGTTGCCAAGACAGGGACAAACCTAGGACCACGCCGGAGCCAAACAGCCGCCACATGGGGAGGGAGGTATCTCGAATCCGGCTATCGGCGTGTGCTTGAACACGACGTCTAAAATAACCAAACCAAAGGCGGGTCATTTACCATCAATGGATGGTTCAGGGGACTACGGCAAAGTCTCCGACGGCCCAATTACGCCCGCCGCAGTTTCTTTTTCTGATTGAGGAGGGGGGGCAAGCTGTTGTGGCACTCACGCACACAGACCATCCGCCCACTATGACGACGGTGGCCTCGTTTCCCTCTCGCGGTTGCGTATCGGACTACACCACGTTGCGGCGAAATGCCATGATATCGGCACCATTTTCGCAGCAAACGGCCCAATCCAAGACCAGTAGTTTCCTCAAGCTCACTCCAGAAATAGCTGGTCAAGTCCCCTAGCCGCCGTGGCGCCTCCCTTGCGCCAAAATTTCAAACCAGGCCTAAAACCTCGTATTCAGTGAGCCCTTGCAGAGAGGCCCAGCGGCAGCTCCCTCCTGTTCCCTTCAAGCCCACAAGCGCCGGTCCGCTTTCCTTGGCACAGGTTAGCCTGGCCCATTCACCCTGCTGGACCCTTTGTTGATCGCCTCTCTTTTTTTTTTGGATTTGTTTTATCTTATTTTGGCTGTCTTTTGTT
>NAJI01000037.1:323671-366701 GCA_002179835.1 Calonectria leucothoes
CCCACAAGGTCCCCCCCCCCCCTTCCCACAACCGGAATACCGGCAATATTCTCTTTTGCATAGAGTCGCGGAGTTTCGGCCTCGTCGTTTTGTTCTCTTTCGAATTGCCTTCGAGCGCACTTCACCGCCTACCAATCAAGACCTGCCCCGGTCTGGCCGGATTGTCTCACAGCACTTCCGCATTGAGGCGATGGAGTGGGGGAGGAGACCGACCGACCTTGGGTAGTTCTGGCATGCAATTGAGTCCCCAAGATGGGAACACACCAGCCCAGGTTCCCCACTCCGAGGGGCCATGGAAAAGACCGACCACCAGGCTGCCAAGGTGCACTGGCTCTGTCCAGGTCCAAAGGGGAGCTGGGCAACCTTCACAGACACCACCACCGCTCCCCACCACGGCGGCGGCCGCTCAGCGTGGCGGCATCGCGCATCGCGGGCAGGCAGGGCTAGGCGACACAGGCTGGCCGACGTCCCAGCGTCTTGAAACCTAGAATGCTCATAGAAGGTTTCTACAATTTCGGCATTCACCTTGAGAGATTTGCAGGCCCGGATTTTTAATTGCTGCATTCAGCAAAGAGCGATGTCGCGACCTAGCCTTGTGGGCTCGTCGAGCTCCGGGGTGGATCGGGACGCATGCATGTGGCCAAGACGTCCCCTATCTTTGGACCTAGGGCGGCGAATCAAACCTCACCGCGAGGCAGGCAAGTAAAAATAGACTTGGGTACAACGGTCCCCCGCCTCCAATCACCTGCGGTAAACCGCCATGTTGCCTTTGCGAGGCCTGGTCCGAGGGGCCGCGTGGTTCCCCCAAACCGTTCAGCGACATGACATGGCTGGGAACATATGCTGTAGACGGGTACAAACTCCAGCAGCGTGACGAACGGGAAATGGGAACGCGTTGGCAATGCGTAAGCGGCGATTGCAGACTGCCGGAGAATGCCTCTTGGGGAGGAATGCAACGTGGGTGAAGAGGCTAGCAAAGCAAAATCAGCCAGGGAAGTCCTGGGCTTGATGATGAAATGCCGGTGTGTTTGCTCACCTCCCGCATAGTCACAAGTCATGACGGCGTCAAGAGGGACGGTGACATGCTCCCATCCCCCTTTCAGAGCACCGGGGGAGCCCATGACCTCGCCCGCCAACTCTGTAACCCCTACCCTCAGCCTCCCCCTTATCCAACTCTAGCTGGCGGGCCCACGGCTGTTCCCACAGGGCTTCTCAAAACGGCAGCCATCTGACCAGAAGGCCAGGGTGGGCGGATCTTTTGTTCTCCAGTCAAGACCTGGTAAGGCTCCCGGGTAGCCGGGGAGGGGAGAGGAGGGGCCCGGGGTTTGATAAAAAGAGAGAGGGAGAGAGAAGGAAAAACGTTCCTGAACCAAAAGCCTCGGCCCGTGGAATGTTCCAACGTCAAAGAAGCAACGGGGGGCTTAGTGCAGGGGGAGGGTACCGGGTTGTTGCCTGTGAGAGCCTAGTGACATGATACTGGAACATGCCGCCCGTTGAGCTGAGCATTGAAACGGCGGGTTTAGCATAGGTTGGTATCGGTGATCAGATGCGGGATGAACGGCTAGAACCAATGCTGTCATCTAGATGCCTCACGTCGTGGCTCATCCCCAAAGCATAATTGATGCCCGTGCCTAATCCACGCAGCGGACACCGCGGAATCCGCGCAGCACCAGACATCAGACGACGAGGGGATTGAGATTGAGCAGTGCGCGAGAGATGAACTGTCTGAGCCCAACAACGACGGGTGGTTGATTGGTTCGCAGGTTCCTTGGGGATGCAGTTTTGACAGCGGCTAGGTCCGCACATGTTTGGCTAGATTGTCCACTTTATTTTGCTTTTGGCACGGCCTCGTCGGCGTGCAAGGAGAACAAACGGAACGCAGTCTTCTGGCTTGTCAAGAGATTGGGCTGCTTGTGCCTTGACCGTCACGCACGGGGGATTCTGTAGAAATCGCCAAAACTAGCCACTTGGGGCAACTCACCATCACAGGTCCATCTGCCAATAGCATGCCATGCCATGCCATGCCATGCCAAGCCGGCCCACTTGGAAGTCTAGCCGTGTGAGTGCATAGCACGAACAGAGCAGAGCAGCCTCATGTGCCGAAATGACAGTGATTCTGGGTCGAATCCACCCAGATGTCCTGGGGGTAATCTGGATCGTCCCCATCTTCGCTCCCGACATAACCCCGGCGAAAACATGTCGGAGAGGGCGCGCTCCTGTGTCAGAATCTTGGACGGACGGACCATATCCAGGCCAGCGATTAAACTTTGGCGCTAGCCATGGCCGTTGTGTTGGCAGAGTAAAGAGGGGGCGTGCTATTGGCCTGAGCGTGCCATGGCATGTTTTCTCCCTCTCTCCTCAAGGCCTTTGTCGAACCATGACACACGGACGCAATGCAATCAACGCGGGCAAATCTAACCCCAACCCTATCTCGACCCGGTGGTGATGGCTTCGTTCTCCTCCACCCCTGCCCGACCATGGGAGGGTCTAGAATGGTGGAAAGCTTCCATGCGGGGGGGCGTTGTTGGTAGTTGCATCAACTTTGGAAACCGGCCCCATCCCTAGCTCCCTGTCAGGCCCCTTAGGTTTCTTGCCTCCTGTCCATCCCCGTAGGCCGGCCGGACCACAGCTTGCCCTTGCATTTCTATGACATCTTGTCTCTCGAGCTTGGGACCGCTCGGTAGGTCCGTTGATGCCAGTCCCCATCGACATCAACCCCATCTCGCTTTCAGCCCAGCGACAGTGTACCCGGACGCCCAGGTCCCCACGCAGCAAAATTGGGCCTGACCGGGATCGCCGCCCGCCCTGGTTTGCGTGTCTCTTGCCTTGGACGCTCCCCATATTTCTTTTTTTCATTGCCCTATATCCTTGCATGGGTATTGGGTTGGGGTTTTGTCAAGAGCAAGGGACTCTCCAAATGAACATTCTCATGGGCGACCGTTGGTTGGGATAACAACCCTGCTGGGCTGGGCTGTCAAGGGCGCTCCCCGGGTGCCAGAACACAAAAGGTCCCTCCAATGTCCTTGTTAGTTGACGGGCGACCAGGGTTCGGCGAGACACTCAACCGTCCTCAAACCGTCCCGTCCCGTGCAAGCCGTTGGCAGCAAGGCAACAAAATGAGAGTCCCTTCAATTTCATCAGTATCAAGTAGGTGGACCTTTGCAGAAGCGCGCGTATGGCATACTTCATCTGCAACATGGGAGAGCACCAAACCGGCAATGGCACATCCAAGGGTACTTGATCGGACCCGCCGTCCCGTCTCTGCAATCGAGGAGGTAAGACCACACGCCTGGGGAGATCGCAGACTCCCTTGCTGGATAGTCTCTGACGCGATCCTGCCATTTGGCGCCGTCACTGCCGTTTTGCTCTGTCCCATCTGCCGGGTAGTACCGTCCCAATGACGCTGGATGCAATCGTGGGTCCGCCCTATTTGTTGGTCAAAGCAAGCCCTGTCACGTTAGACGGGATGAGTATAACTCAGGCCGCAGAACTCAGGCTGAGCCGCCATGGATGATACGTTACTTGGTCAGGAAAACCCGCTCAAATGGACCCCTGGAGCCCTACAGTGGGATGAATTAGATCCTGTGGGTCGGTGGGAACGCCCTATCGCGCAAAGCACACATACACTCCGTCTAGTGAGATTTGCAAGGCTGCCTCTGCGCCTTGGACAATCGCTCTATGTGAGAACGGTTTTGGGCTGCTTGCGTTGTGCCACATGGCTCCCTAGACCAAGCACCGCCAGTACACATGGCAACAACTCCGTCAGTGCGCGGTAGCCTCCAACGCACATCGTAACAAGAAAATTCCACATTAGGAATGCTGCCACGGCATATCGCTTCCGCGTAATAAATGCTTTAGAGTTTTCTATGAGATTTCGGCAACTATCGGATGATAAACTGGTAATCACTGCCCCTCCACGGGGGAACAAATGCCGACATGAACAGAGTCAGGCTGCCTGCGGGCACTCTCTGCTGCCCGCAAGGATTTTCGGCGGTTGATCACATTCGGTAGCATCACGAATAGGACCGTTTTGAAGTCTCAGGGTTGTGTCCGCTGACTTGCAAGGCTGATTTCTGCAATACGTTCCACTCTTGTGCGCCTTGGAATCCCAAGTTTGGCTATTATTGTTGCCAATCGTCAGCACTTCCTCTGTTCTTGTTCTTTTTGGAAGTCAGCAGCGATTAACCGGAGGATGGATGGGGTGGTTGTAAGCCAACTCCCAGGCTGTGCCCCAAGTGCTTGCTGTTGGAATGCTTACCGGGGTAATTCCTCTAGTAGGCAACATTGTAGATACTATAAAGGTTCTTCTGCTTATGTTTTATTTGCAGGGGGGGGGGGGGGGGGGGGCGCTTGTGGGATTCATTATGACGCTATTGTCATAAGCGAAGAGTCGTCCGATACATGGCGTTGAAAATATGGTGCTGACAGTGCGGGAGGTGACACAGACAGAAAATGCCACTAACATGTAACCACGCCGTCAAGCCACGAGTTTCACTCATCGCCAAGCATTGCGGCGCATACAACATGGCGCCTATTGAATATTTCTTGTCGCAGCTCAAGGTATGATGTAGGCTTGAGCTTCATCACAATATTTTTTCTCTCTCGGAGGTTTGGGGGCCTGGATCAATACGATTATGAAAAAGAAAACAGATAACAATCTTCATTTAGAAGCCTGAACTTGGGTTGAGCCCTTGGCTTGTGCTTCAGCTATGTTCAAAGTCCGTCCATGCGCTTTGTTTTTTGTATGCCACGGCATAATCTTTGGGTTTGTTTTGCCGGCCTCAAAATGATACCTTGCTTTTGTTGGTTCAATTGAGAAAAGTTGGCGTGTTACCCATTGCAGTGTTGACGACTCGGCAAAGTAGCGGACTGTTAGAACATACCCTTGAACCTCAGTGCTGGACTCGGCAACGAGCGAAAAGCCGGTCTCGTGCTTGGCATACTTCACGAATTCTCTCGGGCACGGTGGGGCCTTAGCGCTCGGCGTTTTACCCCCGATAACTAGCCATCAAGACCAAACCTAGCCGGCTCTCTCTCCGCTGAATTCCGGCGGGCGCCACTCTGGTGGCCCGACACAGCGAGAAGGTTGTCTACCATGAACGTGGTTCCTCTTCATACAGGCGGGTCGAACAGTGACGGGCTTTTGCAAGCGCACTGCACACGTCCATTCCAGCAGAGACGGGTTAATTGTAGATCTTTGTTTGCTGTCAAGCCGATGGTGCCGGCTATAGACGCAATTTACCAGAAAACCTTGACATGATGAGGAGGGTGGCGTCTTGGTGGACAAAATAAGCCAGGACACTGAAGGCTCCCTGGTGGCAATTCTAAATATATCTCGCCGATGCGGAGCCCTCCCCCCCTCATGGCTGACCCCCAGCGAATCACCGGTAGCCAGACGAGAACCGGAAGTTTAGCTCATTTGGGACTGCATTTCGTCATGGTGGGTTCGTGGGACGGAAAGCTGTCACTTCGAAACCCCGACTTCTGATCGATATCCGTTATCCCTCAGACATGAGATCTTTTCTTCTCGAGGTGGACGAGGATGGCCCTCTCAAGGGATTTTTGTCGTGCGCAATTTTGGGTCAAATGTTGATCCAAGGCTGGAAATCCGGTTGAGGGCGGATCCTTGCGGGGCATCCCATGGCATCTTTGCAGCTTGCCTGACCTCGTCAGGCTGGATTGGGCTAGTCGTAAAACCCATTGGGCGAATCGTAAAGATCCCATGGCACCAGCGCGGTGGTAATGTCGAGCATATTGGAGTCATCCCCACAAGGTGGTCGGTCACACCCCAAGGGTATGCTTGCTCTGTCGCCTCTGGGTACCGGTTTGCCCCTGCTCAATTCTGGAGGAAATGATGCCAGTGTCCTTAAAAACGGACTCTTGATAGGGCTAAAGGCTGGGGTGGACAGATGTTGGCATCACAGTTAATGCCTGCATGTTGCCTCTAAATTCTTTGCTCGAGGGAGCGTGCGGCTTTCAGCGTAGCTCCATAGCGCTTCAGAGTCTACTTTCACCTACACGGCACGTGCTTGGTTAGTGTTTTGCTATGTTGGTGGTGCGATGCAAAGTTCAGCTCGATGGAATCACAATCAGCTCACCGCCCAAGTTGCGCAACTAAACAGTCGAGTCGAAAAACAGCTGCAGGTGTGACAAAAGCGCGCATGAGTGTCGCCTCGAGGAGAGGCGACGTCAGTGTCAATGGAACGTGTCGTGCATCATGTCAGTGTTAGGGGTGGACTGGGCGCAACGAAGCCTGAGCCAGGATAGCGGTACCTCAGCCCCATACTCAGGCGAACTATTGAGGGCATTCCGATTGAGTATGCTCCAGGACACACCTTCAGATTCGGGTTTCTCAATCCTGTGGACAGCTGATGCTGACCGTTGCAGGGTGTGAAAAGGAACCGTCCACTAGGCATGGGATGTTGGCCGGTCCCCGGCGAGACAAGATCAGCGGCGATGTCGAGAATAGAAACCCACTAGACCAAAGCCAGTCAAGCGACGGACCCTTTTTGGGCAACGTGGGATGGTCTTGCCCAAGACGGGAGAGCCTCAACATAGCTGAGGATCTGGCTCAAGGGCCTGGCTGCAGGGTCTTATCCACTGGGGTGGTATCACGTAGCATTTTTGCGCCCGAGTTCCTTCGGGTGGTGTTGGACAGTGATGTGCGAATTTGGAAGTCCGCTGCTCAAAGCCTGTGAGACTTTTGGAGGCCGCGGTTTTGCATGCCTCGGTAGCACCCAGGATAGCATAGGCTGGCTATAGCATCCGTCCCCACATCGAGCAGGGAGCTTTTGCAGAGGCTAATGGAGGTCGCTCCATCTGAATGAAGGTCGCCCGCGCCTCGGTAACCTCCACTGGGCCAAATTTGACAAATGCCTGGTGTTGCCAAGCTTAGCCTGTCTGCTATTTTTCATGCCCGTGACTGACATGTTGCCGGTGGATATTTTGGTGGACATGTAGGCGCGGCAGGCTAGTCAGGCGCAACAGCGGTGCCGAAAATGGAAGACTCGCTTCCAAGTGAAAGCGTGCCTGCGGCCATGGCTGGTCAAGCTGCGCAACGTTGGGGGCAGGGTTTCTGGAGAAAGACCTCAACTGGTCGGTTTGTTCCGAATTCTCCATCTCCATCGCGCTTGGGGGCGTTGCGGGCAAGGGATGAGTGCCATTTTGGGACACGAGACTCAAGGTCTCAGCCATTCACGTGTGGTAATGGCCTGCCCGTCAGATCTGGTGTTGGGCTAGGGCTCCGGTCCGGTCCACAGCCCGGTGTGCGCCAACTGTTTGAGAATGGAGAAGGGGAACATCCACGGCAAAGGGATGAAACCATAGAAGCGCAGGGCCACTCTGACCCAGAACCAGCCTCGCGACAACAGCCTTAGCGTGCAAAACCCCGCCTGTGTTTGATCCACCCAGAGTTGGCCTATCGGCATGACCGGGCGAGTCTGTTGGCCGTTAGGATGAAGGCGCGTGGTGGGTGGGTAATTTTTGGTGCCCTTGGCATGACCTCATGGTCTTGACTAGACCTAAAAATCCGGGGGGCGACAAGAGGCCAGTGGTGTATTTTTCGGTCTCGGCAGAGAAAGCGTCCAGGCTAGGCTATTGTCCACCAATGGTAATGAGCTGTGCTTCAAAGCGGTCGGCCGATATGGAGAAAGGCTCGGTTGGTTTTTCTCTTCACCACATAGAGCATCGCGTTGGTTATTCATGATGACACTTTTGAGGCTCGCCCCTTAGTCATCACAAGGTTTCGCTGAATCAATGGTCTGGTGGTGACATTGGTATCGCGTGGTACTCTAAACGGAGCACGCACTGGGCTAGAGTTAGAGAGAACACAATGAGCGACCCAGGGAAATGGAGGCCGAGGCATCGATAGGCTGCTAGTAAATTTTTGACATAATGGGTTCTGAAACGGAATACGTGGAAACTCTTTGCCAGGTCCGCCAAAGGCCAACTTCTGAATTCGGCACCTGTCAGGGCGAGCTCCACCCACGGCCCGGAGGGTTGGTCTCGGGGGCTAAGGATGAATATGGGACCGAGGGAGCTTCTAGACCCTCTCACGAATCGACACCAGGCTCGCGCCTAAGAGCTAGCTTGCGGTCACTTGGCGACGCCCGGCTTGGTGGCTATCATCGCTCCTCTCGGCGATGGCTCAGGTGCACCGCAAGCCCGTTACGTAGCTAGCAACTTGGCCGACGGACTTTAAGGTAGGCGGCGCTATCAAAGAACATGAAGAGGATGTCCAGAGATGTATCAACATGACTCGCAACGCTTAGTCCGTCCGTTTAACAGACGCCCGAACATAGACAAAACGAAGGGGAATTGGGCAAGCCCAAGCACGAAGCGCGCGCGAAAGGTGCAAGGATCAAGGACAAGGGCCGTGGAAGGCGTGGAAGGCGTGCAAGGCACTCGTGCCTTGGACTTGATTGGATGATCTTGAGACCTTGGGATAGTTTGAGCGAGGGTCGGGTTTGAGATCCAGTTTAGTCCAGGCTGTGCGACCGAGGCAGGAGAAGCAACGGAGAAGGCTACGACTAGGCCTTGTGTCTTAGCATGAGGCATTGAACATGGGCTTGTTTCGAGAAGAGATGGAGAATGTGAGAGAACAAGGCCAGAGAAGACAGCATCAGCCCTTGCAAGGATGCACGTACCTGGTCTGCCAAAAGACCCTGTGGGACAACAACCAATACCACCCAAGGCAGGGTACCCCAGCGAGAGTATCAAGCCGATTTGGCGACATGGGGAATAGAGGGGATAGGTGATCGTTGGGTAGTGAAGGAGGGATTGGAATTTGATTCCAGAAGGTACCTGCCAAGATGCAATAATTGCTTGGGAAATGGGTACCGGCCACCTCGACAGGGTCAGCAAACCATGCACAGGCCCAGACCAAAGCACCAGGGAGATGAGCAACCAGCCATGGATGGAAGAAAAAATGCAGCCAAAGGCCAAACAGTTGCAGGATGCAACCCAACCAAACTGCACTGCATCATAGGCTCATCACACTGCGTGGTGCAGTATTCCTGCGTGCAAACCCTGCTGGACCCGGCAGGTTCCTGCGGGGATGCAAAATTGGAGCCCACCCGCCGGTTGCTTTCCGTCGCTCTCAGACCACCACACCACAAGACGTAGGTCAGTGGGAATGCAGCCAGCAGGCCGGCCGGCCGGTATGTCGAGACACACATCAACATAACATGGTGAGGCCTGCTTGGTGAGACCTGGATGGAGTGCAGGCGCGCCTAAAGAGCGCAATGTGAGTGATGCATGGCATGGTACGATGAATGGAGGGCGCAGGACTTGCTTGGGCATTCGCTCAGTCATGTGCTGTACAGACTCAGAGCATCCCTGGCAAGCACGCCTCGAATGGCATGTCCCTATTAGCTCTATCGTGTATTTCATTTACGGCGCTGGCAAGATGAATTCTTCACACGGAGCCCATCGTAGCCTTGGCCAATCTGACTGTTCTGCAGATGGCCGCCGTTGCGCCGGCCGAACCCGCAGCAGACCACACCCAACTCAGTATCCCACTCGGAACGCATGCAAACACACTATACTATACTTTGGTGCTAGCTCAACAACGCTACGCCAAGGTCGTCAAACTCAGTCTGGATGGCATTGAAGCACAATGCAACCATCCTCGACAGATGAATTGAGCAGGGAACAAGCACTGAGCCATGTTGATTTGATAGGGTTTTGAGGGTGCCACTCAGCCAATAGCTTCTCGTTGGGGAATTGGTGGTCTCAAGTGAGACACGGCTCCAATCGTGCACCTCCCCTCGCACGACTTACACACAGACCAAAGAAAAAGGCTTTTCGATGGCTCGGGCTCCCAATGAGCCCGCTTGTTCCAGCGGCATTCCTTGTATATTCTTCACGGCTGTTGCTTTCCGATAGTAAATCAAGTTCAACCATCGTGGATCCGTCGGGACCCGGCAACGGCAAACACCCACGCACTTTTGGGTCTTTCATCCGAGTGCCTAAATCCGTTTGGTTCAGATGCAAAGGAGCATTGGTTGACATCCATATCCATCTACATAGCACATTGCACTACTTTGCCGGCCCACCCTCCACTCTAACCCTCCACGCCGACCAAAACGCTGCTCCAGTGCTCCGCCTCCGCCAACTTCACACTAAAACCGAATGGCGCTTTGCCCTTGGTCAAGCTTACCAGGATTCTGCGCTTGGCGCTGGCATTCAGCCAGCCTTGGATCACATCCCAAGGCAGTAAACGCCGGTGCAGTAATGGATGGTAGTTTGTCCTCGAGGAGGCTACAACCACGCATTTTCAGGAACGCATCATCGCGATGTCTCGGGGGGTTCACGTGCGCCGTTTGACGCTACAGGGTCTAGAACGGCGCCTGGCACTAGCTATACCTCCGAAAGCCATGACGTCGGGTTGATCGGTTGTTGGAACCGACAAGGGTGACCGATGGAGAAGGCACCCGACTCGGAAGCATGCAACCCCATTAGGGTAGCAGTGTTTTTTTTTTTCTTCTGCGAAAATTTTTTTTGATCGAAGAGGAAACAACAAAAAAGCAACAAAAGAGTGCGTGGCTCAATATGAACTTGGGGAAATCATTGGCACGAGAAAACTGGAATTTGTGATAATATTTAAAAATAAAGACGAAAAACAAAACAAACAAAAAAGTACCTGCTTGCACATAAGCCCGTTGCTAATTCTGGGTTGGGTGGTATAGGGAAGTGGCAACAGGAAGGCTGCAGAAAGAAGATCTAGCAGGCACAGCCCCCCTCAGTGTTGAGGACTCACAATGACAAGACCGATTCAATCATCCGCGACATCATATGATTCATTCACACAGGTCACACCCGTGCCTGACGACCCAAGAATGATCCCAGACAGCGTCTAGAAACTTGCGCACATGTCCCCGTGCGCAGCGCACTCAGGGTAACGGGACTGCACGGGAACTGCAATCAATCACAATCACATTCAGCTTGCAGGAATTGGACATAGCACAGCGCCGACTGTGTGCTGTCTCGGCTGAGGCGCTCGTCACGGCCAAGTTTGGCGATGATGTAGGTCATCCTGCACCCATGTCAGTTATTTCGGAGTAATAGTCGACCTCTTTTGACAGTTGAGAAGCCATCTGACGGCAGTCATCTCACTCTGTCACACTTGTCAATCTCAAACATTTCCCCGAGTGATCTGTTTCCGCAGGGCGCTAGAGCCCTCAAGACACAGGACGGGGTCCCGGCGCAGTGATCTCGGCCAGGAACGGTGTCCGAACTGGCCGTCGCTGAAGACCGCCAAGTTCGAGGCTAGGATGCCCGCCTGCCAACCCACCACATTGGCCATCAGAGCTGTCGGCGCCCGGTAGCGCAACCGAAGTGCGCCCGGAGCTCAGTCAGCGAGCGTGCTAGGTGGGGGTGGGGGTGGATAGCAGCCCATGGTGGGAAGAGATGCTCTTGAGAGAAGAGGGGAGTGCGGAGACGGGGCAGAGAGAGGCACGCACACACTTTTGGCCAGACGGGAAAGGCGGAAAACAATCGGAATGGGGAGTGCTTGTGGCATTGAACAGTCTTGGTGATGGTGGTGGTGTTGGTGGCACCTACGCCAAATGCATGGGCGCAAAGTGCTTGCCGATGGATTGCTGATGCTAATGCTAATGCTGGTCGATGATGCTGGTGCTATGTGCGAAAAGGTGACGACAATGTTCTGCGGTACCAGTGGGCTGCGTGGCGGGCCTTGGGCGGCTCTAGGGCCGTAGGCCATGTTCGACGGGCTGCTCGACAAAACGGAGCTTCGGCCATCCTACTGGCTCCGTCTCACCTGCAGAGCAGTGAGGCTGGAGTGGGTTGGTGGACAAGTAACGTTCCCATTCCAAGATGCTTCCATAGATAGACAGAGACGGTGCACCGTCAGGGTAGCTAACAATGCACCACAGGGCCGTGGCGGACTGGCGGTGCAGTCCAGGGAAGAAGCTTTGCACGAACTGGCATCCAATCGATGCCTTGTCGTGCCTGTTGTGGCCCAGCAGCCCTGTCCGTGTCTGATGCCAGTATTAGACACGACGTGGGCTGTGAACGGGGGGATAGCCAACTACCGGGTTCCAGCAGATGATGCTAGGGATAGGGAGAGGATGTCATGATGCCATGCCATCCACACCGGGCCATTCCCATCTCGACTTAGGATGCGAACAGAGACTGTCGCCTGTCTGTATGTGACTGTCTGTTTTCTCCGTCCCCAGTTTCCCAAAGGCCGCCCCCACCAGCAGCCCAGTTCACGCCCCCGAGGTTCTATTTCCAACCCTCCCTCCAAATCCACCCACTCGCGCCGCCGAAGTTGCGAAACTCTCTCGCATTACAGCTCCCAGGGCACACCCACTCGCTAGCTCACACCACCCCTCCCCGGTCCCCGCGGGACACGCGAACGAACGACGCCGGGCTTAGTTGGCAGCACGGATCACCTAAAGTTATTTTTACCTCGTCACGTATTGTTTTTGTCCACTCGACCATCCCTGAGCTGCAGCCGGTCCCTTGCCTCTTCCTCTGCCTGTCTACCCTGTCTCCGGCCCTCGTGGCTCACGGGCGTCGGCTGGCCCACCACACCCACCCTTTGGGCCCTACAGCGGCCGTCTCGCTCTCTGCTAGCCATGTGCGTCATGCTTCCTTAGGTTCCAAGTGCTAGTGCCCATTCACTGATCACCGTTATGTGACTTCCCCGTTGATCCATCGGCAACAGCGCTGCGTTTGGCGGCCCAGCGGACTCGGTTCCCGCTGGGGCCAACGCTTTTCACTGCTGTAACCTGCCATCGGCCGCCGCCCGCTCAGCAACGGATGGATCATGTATTCCCCCGCCACCTCACAGGGAGGGCCGCCTGTACCGCCCGCCACGGCTCGACGGCCGGGCAGCTCGTTGTCACACGCTCCAGCTCAAAGAAACCTGGCTGGCAGTCGACTGATCTGTGAGATGGTCAAGTCACTGTGCGGTGCGGACTCTTAGAGACCAGCCGTTTTTGGCGGGGCACCGGTCGCCCGAATCGCCTGCTGCTGTTCTTAGTCCGCTCAAGTTACCTACTACCTAGTTGGTAGCTATAGCCGACGAGCTATGCTATTCTATGCTATTCCAAACACCATCAAGTGAAAAAAAAAAGAGTTTATGGCATCTCACCGGTTCACCCTTCCCAGGTCTGGGGCACGAATTACGGTGCAACTGTCTCGCCAACTTTGCTTGACTTCCGTCCACTTTGGAACCTGTCTCCATCGTTAGTTAATACGCCCCCCTCGAGCAATTAGAGACTGATGAATGAGTGACCCTCCGTCACTTTGCGCCTTTCACCTCCCTCACGCCCTCCCTCACACCCTCGTCCGCATGGATGACAGGTGCCCAGCCCCAAGGACGTCCCCTCCGACCCCCTTCTGAAAAGTCCCCCCCCCCATGCTCCATGCCACCCCATGGACGGGCGCTCTGTGGTACCAGTGGCACCCGGTCTAGCGCCTCCGCTCAGTGCAGTGCGGAACCACTGCGATGCTGCCGCAGTGCGGTGCCCACTCACAACCGTGGACGGGCCACAGCCCTCTTTTTTCAAGGTTCCCTGCTGTTTGTGCCAGCGCCGCCCAAATGTGCAAGTGCCCATACCCATCGCAGCTGTTTTTGGCTCGGGACGGGGACTGACGGGTCTCTAGTCCCGGTTCTCCATGCATTCTCCAGCGACTGTACCTTAGCGTCCCCGTCTCCAGTACAGTGGCCTTGGTCCCAACCCAGCCAGCCCAGCGCAGGTTGCTTATTCTGCTTGCCCTTCCTGGTACTCCTGGTACACTCCTGCCGTGCCTGTACCTCACCTTCCTTCCCCTCCCCCCCGGCCACACACCTGCTTGGCTTGCCTTGCGCTTCCTTGCACCCCCGGTACACTTCCCCGGGTGTCTGCCTTGTATTTAACAACGCCGCCCTCCCCAGCTTCCTTCTCGAGTCCCCTCCTTTGCCTTGGTCATCTCCAACAATCACCATCAACGACTCTCAACCTACAACTTCCCACGTTCGCTATCTCCCTCCCAACCTCTACCTTTAGGAAGTCCTCGTCGACTCCTGTCACTCGCTTTTTCGGTGCCTTGCTTCTTTGTTCTTGTTAGTCCCTCTGGGTATTTCAATATCGGTCGTTTGCCTGCTCTGCGCCGTTGAGGAATCGCCAAACCTACAAGACAAGACAAACATCGATCGCTACTCCTGCCAAGCCTCCAGTCCCTGGAAAATCCCCGACGACAAAGACTAGCCAAGTCTCCCAAGCACAGCTCGGAAGTCCATGGCTCGACTCAGTGTTTAGAAGATCGCACCCCGCACCACCACGTTCGCTTCCTGGAACCATCTGAATATTTCTTGAAAAAGAAGGAAAAAAAGAAAAGAATCAACTATTCAACCATTCGATCGCTACCGAATTCGGGGAAGAAAAGAAGGGATAATACCGACGCAGCGGAACAAAAAAACCTGCAGTCACGCACCCAAACCATAATCGGATTTGACATCGCTGTAAAGCTTTAGTTTCCAAGCTCCCGGTATCAGATTTTCTGTACCGCTCAATTCCGACCTCCGTTGCCTGCCTGCAGCACTGTCTAAGCCTCGATTTCTGGATCTCGTCACACTCCGAGACTCCCGAGCCTAGCCAAAGCTTCTTCGGATCCCCCCCCCTGGCACTGTTCACTTAAGCAACTCAGTCGCAGGTGCTTATCTAGATCAACTGCCGTTTCCCATCCCCCTTCTCACATTCGCTTCTTGTCCACAAGCTTGTCTTTGTGGGCTTTTTCTACGTATGTTTTGCCTCTTTCGCTTACTCCAGCCGATAGCTTACCATTGCCAGCAGTCTTTCGCTTCACTTTAATCTATTAATACTAGACACAATGGCTGGCCCAGGTGGTGGTCCTCCTCGCCGCAGGTCAGTACCCAACGTCGTTTTATCCGAGATCTTGACTAACTTTTGTACAGCCACACCAAGTCTCGCAAGGGTTGTGATACCTGGTATGATGATAAACTTGAACACTAGCCCATACGAGTATTGTTCTAACAATCTACACAGCAAGCGACGTCACATTCGTTGCGATGAAAGCTTTCCTCAGTGGTAAGTTGAGTAAAATACGGCTCATGATGCCATTTGCTGACATTATTGTAGCCGCAACTGCACCAAGCACAAGATTCGCTGCCCCTACAATGATGTGCAAGTTCCCGATGCTGATCGCTCCACAACCCCCGACAAGCCCGACTTGATGTGGACGCCCCAGGTCGAAGCCGCCATTGCCGAGTGGCAGAGAACAGGCATCTTCCCCCTCCCGAGTTTGGGTCTATATCCCGCTCCCATGCCTCATCTCTACTCGCTTGAAGACCTTCGATTGATCTATCACGTCGCAACTCTGTACTACCAATTGGCGACGATTGATGCCAACAACTTTACGCTGTGGACCCGCCACATCCCCACGTAAGTCAGCACTGCCACGTTTGGATCCCCCGTCCTGGCTAACATTGGCGCTTAGTCTGCTCAGGATTGGAGCTACTACGCCTTATGTCATGCATGCTCTGCTCGCTTTCTCGGCCATGCACATTGCCTTCCTCACTGACTGCCCTCTGGTTGGCAGCATGGCTTACGAGCACCGTGGCATTGCGCTGAAGGGTCTGCAGGAGGCCATTGGGTCGTTTTCACGAGAGACTTCGGATGCCATCCTCGCAGCTTCTCTTGTCCTCTCTTGGCAGGCAACTGACTGGTGAGTTTGTTGGTGCTGACGCCTGTCTTCGGAATGCTGACGATTTTGTTAGGCGCAGCTGGACCCAGCTGATGCAGGGAACCTCATCGGTACGTACCCTTACCCATTCGCAATTCTGTAATTGGCTCTAACCCGTTGAGAAGGTCATCGATGCCATGGACCCCTGGAAGCACGAGTCCCAGTTTGGAGATTTCATTGCCGAGAGCAGCACATTCCCGACGGCCCCGGCCTCTCCTGGTAAAGACCATCGCCCCAGCCAGCCCCGGCCTGAGGATCTGGAGGCCTTCCAGAGGACTTTGGAGCAGGTTCAGAAGGTAGAGGCCCATCTCAAACACCACAAGGAGGATACCACTCAAATCCAGCACCTCATTGGCTTTCTCCGAGGATCCCGAAAGATCAGCCCCACGCTCTCCATTGCCCAGCAGTTTGAGCGCCTTCAACCCCTGCGAACTTGGCTCTTTTGGATGCCCGTTGGCTATCTCCAGAACTACCACGGCTCTCCCAACTCGCTCATTGTCATTGCCCACCTGTACACTGTGGCTTTGTTGATGGAGCGCTTGTTCCCCGAGATTGGTGCTGCCTACTTTGGTAGTCTTGCCATCACCCCAGTCGAGGAGATTGCCCGCCGACTCATGTCCATCAACATTTCCAGCAGCGTCAAGGGCGAGCTTCAGACTCCCTTGACTCTCATGGAGTACCCCATTGACACTGTCGGCGAGTTCCGTTCGCGCATGGGCTGGATCCACCCGGAGAGGACCCCGTCGTTTCCCCAGTTTCATCCTCCCAACTTTGCTGTTCACGACGAGTCGGTGCCGGTAACTGAAGGATACGTGCCATACGGGAACCCTGCTTTCAGCTACAGCACCGAGGAGATGCCAATGCTCAACCGCTCTGCAGCCCCGCCCCCGAATGTCAGCCCGCTGGTCTTGTCCTCTCCATTCCCAAGCCAGCAGTACCTGAACATTCCTTCTCCGGCTTACACGGGTGCCTACAGCCCTGCTTCCTCCACTTTCGAGGGCTCCGTCGCATACAGCGATACTGAGGAATATGGATCGTTCGATATGAGCGCCCTGCAAGGAGGGCCTCCCGCCATGGTCAACGATCCAGCTCACAACTATGGCGTCGGGTTCGTCACTCCCATCCAGACCGTGTGGATCTAGGCATCTAGAGAGCATCACCGGCCTTATTTTGCTCGAGGAGAATTAGGGGATTGACCATTACCACTCAGGATAACCACAACTCCGACATACCCGCCTCCGGAGGATTCATATCCCTACACGGCATCGTTTCAACACGGCCCGACGTCTTCACCCTCACCGTACCTCAACTCCGATCAGATGGGCATGCTTCCCCTACCCGAGTCTCCATTGTCATCGACGACATCTCTTCACCGACATCGCCACACCGCCTCCATCTCCTCCGCCCCTCACCCACCTTCGCCGCTGGTCCAGGCTCCCTTGGTACTGCACTCTGACAATGGCCGACGGCGTGCCACCTAAATTGCTTCTCGATTCTGATTCACTCGTCGACCGGTTCGAGTCTTTTTTGATTATTCAGCCTTGATTTTTCGACCCGATAGTTTTGTTTTTCCGGCACAGACGCAATGTACAACACTCCTTCAACGATCGACTACGATCGCACCACTCCTTTTGGAAACCGCCTAGACGCAAAGTCTTTGTATAATATCTCGACGCTCCTTACGATTATCTGCAAGGACGACACTCCTTTCCTATCAAGATACCCGATAGACACTCCTTATCACGATTTGACGACACCTTCATCGGATAGATTCACTCCCTACGGATCCGGCTACATTGTACTGCATAGCGACTGTTGTTTTTGTTTTGGATGCGCTAAAAAGTTGGGCGCTGATGGGAGTTATCTGGGACCAGCATAGAACCGGCGCTTTGATTATTTACCAGCACGAGTTTTGATTTTGATGGATTATTTGCACGCAAGAAATGTTTTTAGGATTGCAACCCAACAATGAGTTGTAAGAGCAAGATGGATAGTCTGGGACAATCATGTTTTCAATGTGTTTTTTGATTTTTATTTGGCCAGGAAGTATGGATCAACATGTACGTTTGCACAGAGAGGATACAAGGCGATGAAATCGCGAAAGGATAGACTGTTTGGTGCGCAATCAATTTTGGACTTTGGTTCCAACTACATTCTACCAATGGTCCATGAGTGCTTTGCTGGGAAGTAATAATAGCAATAGTTGAAAATTGTAAAGATCCTCGTCTGATTTTGCCAAGTATTGTGTTGAAAATGGTGACAGGATTGCTATCATGAAGATACATGTTGGTGTGGTGCTTGTTTCGGGGAAGGGTGGTGGCTTGGCGCCGTCGCTGCCGGACAGGTGATTCTAGTTGGTGCAAATTGACGACTTCGTATTCGCTTAAGTGGGCAGCCCACAGCCTATCCAGATCGGCGTTTCTATGGGGTTGGGGAATGGGAAGAGGGGGTTGGCTGTTGGTAGGGATGGAGGTATACGATTTGGCCGCTTTGGGCGACCCTTTTTTAGCTATAATTAGAGAGGCGGCTGAATTGGATGTGGTTGGTTGATGGTGTTGATGATGGTGGTGATGATGGTGATGCGAGGAGCCACAACGGGTTTTGGACTGGAGGGGAACAGGGCAGTGGGACTGTGTCACGGCGAATTCTCCTGCGTCTAAGAAAAGCATTTGCAAACAAACCCACGTGCATGTGGCAGGCCGGGATTTGTTGCTGCACCGAGTGCTGTGGGAGGCAGCCTTCTTTTGCTTCAACCACACCCGCCCCATTGCATCATCGACAGGCCGTTAGGCCCTAGTCTAACTAACGCACACGATGGTTGAGAGCGGAAGCCATTCCGTGAAATTGTTTGTTCGAGGAGTAGCGCCACTTGGACAGCAACCCCAAAAAAAAAGAGAGATCAACGCTCAGGGCTGGGAGCTGGATTCCCATCCTTTGCTTGGTTGGTTGACCTCCCCTCCCCGCCCCTCTCTTCCTCTCCCTCTAGCTCATCATGAAGCCGGCGACGGAGGACCCGAAGAGGCGGCGGTCTGGGGCCGGACCCCCTGCGTGGGGCGAGATACGAGATGGAAGCATCGCGGCAGCGATTGTCGAGCAAGCAAGAGCTGCCATTTGCGCGCTTGCGCCCCGGGTGGGCGTCGTACTACTGTAAAATCTCGCAAAATCCGGAAATGGAGTGGATCCCTGGGCTTGTAGATGGCCCCACAGCTGATTTTTACAACTAACCTCATCTAGCATCCCATCCAACCACCCCACAACCTTATAGCTTTATATTTTTTCGATTAAGGCAATCAGTTAAAGTTATTATAATGCACAGAAATAATGCCTATGGGCTTAGAATAATTATTTTAATAATATTCTAAGCTATATTAAAATATTATTATTTCTTCTAAAATCCTATTTTTATAGCTATTAAATAAGATTAATTTTCCTTTCTAATATTAAAAGCTACTAACTTTAATATAATAACTTTAAATCCTTTAATAAAAGAAAATTATAAGTAAAATTAATATTTTTATTATTAAGGTATAATTCCTTTTTATTATAAAAAGGGCTAATATCTTTCTTTTTTATTTTTATTAATTATTAAAATACTTTTTATTACCTAATAAAGTCTATTATAAAAGAAGGAATATCCTTAATCTTAATAAAGTGATTTTAATTACTATTAAACTAAATACTAATTCTATATTTAAGAAATACCTTTTAGACTATTTTTATTTTATTTTATAAGTACTAGGTAGCTTATATAATAATATATATTATTATAATTTATTTATCCTAAATAGATTACTATATTTTTCTTATTTTCTCCTCTAACCTTATAATATATTTATTACTAGCCTTATAAAGCTATTATTTAAATAATTTATTAATAACTATATTAAGAGATTAAAGGAGGCTTATATAGCCAGGTAGGATTAATATTATAATAATATTATTTTACTATAGCTATTGCAAAATATCCTTTATTTTATAAAATATAGCTATATCTATTACTAGAAGATATTATTTTTTGCTCTTTATAAAAGGCAAAAGTTTATTAGATATTTATTTCTAAAAAAGCTCTTTATTATTATATATAATCTTATTAAATTTAACTATAACTTTATTAAAATAAAGATATCCTTTATAAGCAAGGATTTAGCCCAAAGGTAAGAGCTTTTTATAAAAAATTAGCTTTAGCTTTAATCTTTAAATATCATTAGCAAAGATAAATAATATTAATATAGCCTACCTCTTATTCCAATTACTATAATTGGATTTTCTAGTAATAATCTTATTGCCTTTAAAGATATATATATAATTATTAAGGTATTTAAATAATATAGGTATTTTATTAAGATTAATAATATAATTCTTTAAAAATTATTATTTTAGTAAAATAAATAAATTATTAATTATTATTAAATAAGAATTATCTTAAAATATTTATTTTATATATTATAAAAAGCTATTTATAATAGAAATATATTCCTTAAATTATCTTATTACTTGTTTTATTATTATATATTTTATAATATTATAATATTATTTAAATTATATCTATTATCCTATTAAAAAAGTAAATATAATAGCTTTAATAATTAAATATAATTTTTAAAAAATCTTATAAGATTTTTATTTAAACCAATTAATAGTAATTAATTTATTTTCTTTTTATTATTTAATAAATACTTTAAATAATTTAGCCTTAAGGTCTAGCTAGCAGGGATTATATTATATAGATATTCCATTTAAAATAGCCTTATATTTCTTCTACTAATTATAAAGTATAAATATAGGAATATTAAATATTTCCTTAGCCTTTTAGAATATAGGCTTATAATAAAATAAATTTAGGTCCCTTTAAATATCCTTATATATAATTAAATATAGATTTAGGTTATAAATATAATAGTAATAAAGAAAAATAAAAGCCTTAATTTTATACTACCACAATCAAATTATTTATTATTATTAAATTAGCTTATAAACCTTAAATACCCTCTCTAATAATAGCTTTAGCTTTAGGCTAGGCCTTTTAAGCATTATTTTAATATTTAGGTTAATATTTTAAAGCAATATTTTAATAATATATAAATATCCTTAATTCTATAGTATATAGCAAAGGGCTTTAATTATTTAGTTTAATATTAGCTAGTTTAAGGGATTAATAATTATTTCCCCTAGTAATTAGCTATAATTATAATCTTGGCAAGCTACTGTAAGCCAGGGATCCACTCTATTTCCGGATTTTACGAGATTTTACGGTAAATTCAAATGTATATGGTGGCTTGAAGGGCGAACCTTTTCTCGACGGGTCCTCCCGAGTGAGGGTGGCTAGTAGTCACGCCCACCCCCCCTCGACCTTCCCCCAAAAAGAAGAGTAAGAATAAGACAAGATGGAATAAAATCAGATCAAAATCAAATCAACAAAGAGGTGAGGGAGGCAAGGGCCCGGGTTAGTTCGTAGAAACCCGATTTGTACACACGCCCCCCCCCCCCTCCCGTCCCCGCCCTCGGTCGTTTTATCTTTTAAGCCTCCGGGGGGGTAGGATGGCTCTATTTTGGAACCCACCTTTATGGAAATAGCTAGTTTCGAGAGGTGAGAAGGAAGATGAAAAAAGGGGGGAGGAGGAGGAGCGGTGTCGTAGTCGTAGTGGTCGTGGTGGGCGGGCATCTCGAGACGAAACAAAAGGTGGGTTTTGGTCAAGGTGGATGGACTAAGCTGACTTGAGACGAATTGATAACGAGAACACGATACTGGTACGTTGCGGTGGGCGGAATGTGCTGTCCTTGCCTCGCCCCTCCAGACTAGCAAACTCAATATACTTTTGTTTTCTTCATCTCCTTGATTCATTCATGCACTCCATTTTCTTCTCCGGAGATGGGGGGGTTAATCGGATTGTGTGTCCGCTCCCCAACGGCAGGAAAAAGCTTCCTCTCTTGCCCCGGACAAACGAACCCAGGAGAGAGAGAAGGAGGGCCAATCAAAAGTGTGTGCCTGGCAGTGGCACAAAGCATCAGGCTGACTAAAAATAGTCAAAGGATAAGTATAAATGGCGCCGGAAACTCTGTTGTGTGCGGCATGGGAATATCAAGAAAAAAAAAAAGCAACTGCCGAAACTCTTCCCTTGTGCCAAGACATGGACAGACGAGGGGAGGGGGCCGGCCGGCTGCATGCGCTCAAGTTTAAAAGGCCGAAATGCTGCAGACACTCTCTCACACACACATAAAGGATAGGAAGGATCCGCCAAGAGGAAAGGGGGGGCAGTCAGATTTCGGTCATGAACTCGCCGTCGTATCAGGGGCTGACCCGGCCGCCTCGTATTCAGACCTTCCCCCCCGGGTTGTTATCCTACACTCCACGAACCAACTTTGATTGCTGACAATCTGCGGCCATCAGCTTCACGCATGCTAAAAAAAGAGGAACTTGTTTGAAACAGGGGAATTTGGTATTCGTATTCATACTCTCTCTCACTCTCTCACGAGTCAAGCAAGTGCGCAACCGCGGTATTCTCTTACATGATGATGCCATCCAAGTTCGACTCCAAACACCCTCCGCTCCCGGCAGGCATGCAACCTCGCACGAGCATCCTTTTGAACAGACAAGTCAGAAGAGACGCATCGAACAAAAAGAGACCAAGACGCAACAGAGAAACAAAAAAACCTGCAAGAAAAATAACGCAATGAGCGCAGCCCGTCAGACTGATTGGATTGGTATCACTATTCCACTTGTGCTTTCGCCTCCTTCCAGACCCAGTTCGTTAACCCGCCCAAGTTTCCCAGGATACAAAAGAAAAAAAAGAGGCTATTTCACCATCTAGAAAGAAAAAACAACCAAGAAAACCGCCGCAGGCGCGGGACATGGTGGGGTAATGCTACTCCCCAAAGGCTCTGCTGCCGATGCTATATAACTCCAGGACGCCTATGCGAAAAAAACAGACTTTGACGTTTGTCGCGTGTATGCCAACTCCATTCCCTCAACTCCGTTGTGTTTTGTCGACGATGCTTTACTGGCCTCGTCTCAAATCCCAAACCGCCGCCTCGAATTCGCGAGCGACTTAGTAGGCATCGCTTTGGCTGGCTTCAGAGGCAGAGGATCCAGTTGATCGCCGTGACTCGCCGCTGTCCCTCCTCTGGTGGCCGGCACCTTGCAGCATTGCATCGCTATAACTAGGAACGGGAGGTTGCTGGGTCGAGGTGGAGCCAGCGTGGACAACAGTGGCGGCTGAGTTTCCACGGCTGCGGTTGAGAACCCGAATGAGGGGCGCGTTCTCTTCGCTGTCGGTGCTGTATCGTCGTCCGTCTTCGCTGTCGGAGTGGTCGGGACTCTGGTACTCGGGTGGAGGGTTTGTGGCATCTTCGAGATGCAGGTGCAGAGGGTTGTGGTCGTGCGACTCCTGCTGCACCACTCGGCCGCTCGCTTCGCCGCTCTCCTCGTTGGGCACGAAACGGGCGAGGGAGATGTCAGTTGGACTTCTCACAGGACCGGGGCTCGTAGGAGGGAGGACTCGAAAGTTGCCGCTGCGTGTTCGCCCGTGCTGGGGATTGAGGTTGTTGTTGTTGTTGTTGTTGTTGCTGGTGGGGTTGCGGGTGTGGTAGGACGAGTTTGTGATAGAGTGGCTGTGTGCTCGGCCTTGAGGGTATGTGAAGCCGTCCTTCGTGCCGGTTTCCAACAGAATGCTACCCTGCTCGGAGCCGTACGGAGGCGGAGGGGCCAAGCTGCCTGTGACGGGAGCCAAACCCCACTTCTTGACGTTTGCCTCAATGAAGACGAAGCCAGCCTGACCAAAGTTGACGTGCACAATGGCGGGGCCGTTGGCTCCGATGGCCGGGAAGAAGTTTTGAGCCTTGAGGCCGTGGACGACCTCGTCCAGCTTCTTTCCGTTGCGAGTAAAGAAGATGGCACCGGTTCGGGGGCGGTAGCCGACACCCACGACGTCGCCCTGGACGAGCTGTGGACCGTACGGCGTGGAGCTGAAGGGCTGGTTGTAGCGGCGGGAACCGGTAGACTGGTACGCAGCAGAGTACTTGTGGTAGCCTGGAGCTGTGTGTCAGTAGGTCATATAACCAAAACTCTCCGCATTGATCGGGGCGCGTATGACAAAATCTTACCTGGTAACCGGAAGAGGGGATATGGTTTGGTGGCCATGCCGATGGCAAGAAGAGTGCTTTCGGGTTTCTCGTAGATCTTGGCTTCCCAGTAGTAGACGTCGTTTTGCTTGGGGACGGGCAAGTTGCTCATGACGGTGCACTCTGAGTCGAAGAACTCGATTTCGGTGCGGCCCTCGACGAAGCAGTTTGCGATTTCCAGCTCGGGCTCAAACTCCCATGCGGAGACGCCCTTTTCCTGAATGGCGAGATACTGCGACAGCGAAATGTCTGTTTGGACAGATTCCGGGGGATTCGCGGTGACGTAGGCTGTGTGGAGAAGATGTCAGCAAGAGGAGAGCCAAGAGAATCTGGGCGGCGTGGTCGGTGCGGGTCGCGGGCAGAATGGTTGGGTTGGGAGAGAATGAGGAGGAACAGGGAGTGTGCATACCCTTTGCTCGCAGGTATTCCTGGCGGGACATTTCGTCCATGGTCTCGAGGGCCTCAGCCTCTTCGCGGGCAAAGGCCTGCTCATCGTCGTACTCGCCGGGTCGGCCAAGGCGGTCGAGGATGATGCGGCCCGTGTTTGCGCATCCGGAAACCCAAAAGATGAAAATGACGAGAGCGATAAGGATGATGGAGCCAAAGGACGAGACGAGACCGATGATGACGCCGGTGAAGGCGGAGGACGGAGAGGAGAGCGCCATTATGGCGAAGGGCGAGCGGATTGCGTGCTGGACCGTGTTGTGTTGTGTTGTGCTGTGTAGTGTGGTGTGTGGTGAGGGATCGTATCGGAGTCGTATCGTAGGAATCGTAATCGGGTCAGTCGGGCTCGGGGCACGGGCGCTGGCAGCAGCACCAAGGCGACGACGACTTCTGGCAGAAGGCGGAACGGCGTCACCGCCGCGAGAGGAGCATTCGGAAAGAATCAATGGCAGAAGAATGAGAAGCAAGAAAGGAGAAGGCACAGGAAAGGAAAAAAGAAACGAGGCGACGGCGATAGAGAGCGAGTGAGGGTAGAGTGTGTGGGAAGAAGGCGAGGACGAGGAGGGATTGTCAGATGGGGGAGTGGAGGGGAGAAAGGGCACTGAAGGGGGAGGTGGTTGGTCTGCAGTGGAGGGTCGAGGCTCCGTCAGGCTTCCAGTTTCCCTGGCCTGGGCCCGCGCGCGCGTGATGGGCGATGGGCGAGAGTGTGTTGCCACTGGGAGAGATACGCACACACACCACGAGTCTGGACGGTAAAAAAAAAAATGACTCGAGGGAAGGGGGATGCAAAAATGAATGATTTGCATGTTCAGAGGCGACACACGACCTGTCCACCCCTCGCATTTCTTCATCTTCCTTTTAGCCATCCTTATCCCTCCTTCTGTCTCCCCCCCGGTGTGTCCTATCTACACTGTCCGTCTTGAGAATCGACCTTTGCCCGATGCAGCGCAGTTTCAGACCGTTGTCTGCCCAGGGTGGCAGCTTTCAGTGGGTAATGCAGTTTGATCTTCCACTGAGCACCTCCGGGGGGTGGGACGCCTTGCTTGCTTGGCCGCTGACGATGTACGGAACCGGCGGGATTCGGGCGGTGGGGAGAGAGGGATACCTCTTGAAGCATTGTGGCGTGTTAGTGGCTAGTGCGCTGCGTCGCCCTTCCGGCTAATGCGCCAGCGGGGATCCCGAGGTACCGCCTGGCTCGCGGGTCGGCGTGGCCAGGCAGTACTAAGGTTCTTCCAAGGACCCGACAAACAGGGCGAGAGGCGCCTGGACAATCACATCGTCATCCAAGCCAAGCCATTCTGATGGCAGCCACCGCCATCTGCGGCTTTCGCGAATGCCATCTGCGGCGCCTGTTCTGTCTAGCCTTGCGCGGCCGGAGATCTCCTCTGCTCCCAGGCTCCCCTTGCACCCATGCATGCCGCCCAACTGACTAAGCCCCTTCCTTTTTCTTTTTCCAACTGCTTGATTTTCTTCAGATCCTGCCAGGCCAGGGCATGACGACTCGTCCCTGGGGCGCAGTGACGTCGTCTCCGACATGGGCCTAAACCGCAACCCTTGTCGCGGTTCCAATTCGTCCCGATATGGCCCTTCTCGATAAATGCCGCCGCTGCACATGAACATGGTCAGATCATAGCCGAGCACTACCTTTTTTGTTTTTTATTTTTATTGGTGTGCGCGCGTGCATGTGCGTGTGTGTGCGCGCGCAGTGTTTGGCATCGAAAGCAATGCAGATGCGGCAAAGCATAAAACATAAAGCATAAAGATAAACATCCAGCAAGCTTCCCCCGCGACAGTTTGCATCAAACTGGTCCGCTGCGGGACCCCGAAGCGGCTACTCGCACCGGCTGAAGCGCCCCGGGTTTCATGGCTGATCCAGGCCCTTCGTATCCCCTTGCAGGCTTGCGACACTCAGTGTTGGCGCGAGGCTCCAGTTTCTATTTTCACAGCCACACGCCAGCACCAGGAGGGAAACAAAACAGTAGCAGCAGCAGCAGCAGCAATCTGCCCTTGCATCGCCTGTATGTAAGACGCCACTCCGCACCAAGCCGGCCGCTGCGCGATTCACGCCATGCGGAGGAGAGGGGGGGGGGNNGGGGGGGGGGGGGGAGGAGGGGATGAAGGAGCTTTGGGCGCTTGCAGTCTCAGGCCGTGCATGAAAAAAAAAGGGCGCCAACCGAGGCTGGGTCCGGGACACTCTTCAACCGCCGTAGTTAAGCGCTGAGACAAGTGGCACCAGGGTTTGCATCCCGTCTCTTCAAACGGGGAGGGACTGGGGCGTATGAGACAGTCATTGCTTGTGTTACCATCATGCACTGTGGTATATTGCGGCAATCTAAAGAGGCAGTTGGCATGGCCAAGCTGGGCACGGCGCTCGTAAATACAAAGCAAAGGGGCCTTTGGCATCAGGAGAATGTGTTGGAGTTCCAAATCAGTATCTTATTTTGACTAATCAATCCTGTTGCCATTGTCGCATTATCTGCATACCAAAAACTATGTGTATTCTACAAGGAGCTAAACAAACCATCGTGACATGACCATTCTACCTTCATCAGAGCATCACGCAAGCAATCAAACCAAAGAATAGCAAGCCAAATGCCAAAAATACCAACGACCGATCCCAAAAAACAGTCATGCGAGAGTCACTTGTTTACCTCGTCACCGTCTCTGCCTCCGCTTCCACCCCCTCCCCCCTGTGTCTTACTCTTGTTTAATCGACCTCCTCGTCCTCGGTTCGTCCCCGGCGATAACCATTTCGCCGGGCCCTTCTCTCCTCGCGAGCCCGCGCCCTCTCACGCTCAAGCTCTCGGAGCTCAGGCATGGGGTGGTGGTAGCTCTTGGTGCCGACCTCGCTGCCCGTGTCACCCGTCACGTAGCTGGTGCCACCGCTGCTGCCGCTAACGGCGCTGTAGCCCTCGAGCAGGCTCTCGCTCTGTGACGCATCGTTGCGCTGGTAGGAAAAGTCTCGCCGGGCCTGTCGGCCAGCCTCTCGGAGGCGGCGGGCTTCGGATCGGTTGCGTTGAGCGTCCCGGTCATCCCGGCGGTCAGCCACAGAGTAAACTTTCCGGATGCCAGGGCCGGTCTTCTTGGGAGTGGTGGTGGGCGACTTTTGGTGATCTTGGAGGAGGCTGCTGGAAACATTGGACTCGGTACCGGCGTTGGTTGATCCGTCCCATTCTGAACCGTCGGCCTCTCTGTTGAGACCGCCGACGCGGGCAGCCTTCTCGGATCGGTAGTTGCGGAGCTCTGCCTTTGCCTCTCGCTCAGCCTCCTCGTCGAGCACGCCAAGGTCACCGACTCTGCGGCTGGTACGCTTGCCCTTCTTGGCTCGTTCTCGGTCTCGCTTCTCCTGCTTCTTCTTGCGCTTCTCGCGAGAACCAACGTCACTCGCGCCAGCTGTGATGCCGCTCAGGAACGTGCCCTCCGTAACGACTGTGTGGCCATCGTCATCAGCCACATCCTTGTAGACACTGCCACCGCCAAGATTGGTCGAGGCGGTAGCGTTGGACAGGACGGTTCCGTTGGGTCCCTTGCGTCGTAAAACAGTGGATTTGTAGTCGTCCCAGTCGTTCTCCTTAAACTGGAAACCTCCGTTCTTGGCCCAGAAGAAGAACCAAATGCCTCCTGCGACAAAAGCAACGCCGATCAACGCGAATAGCACGAAGAAGCCGACATTGTTGATGTCGTGAGGATCGAGAACACCCTCCGATGGATCGACAGTGGGTTGGTGACTGTCTGACTCTGCTCGAGCGACATGTTCGGTGAGCGAACCGAAGATCTCTGCGGCCCGAGGGGCAATGCTCCGAGCGCTCTTAAAAAAGGTAGGAGCCATTATGGTGTGTATGGAATGTCGATGTTTTGACTCGATGGGATGGTATGCGGGTTGGGCAAAGGACGCTGGATGCCCCAGCCGAGCTCAAGGGAGTCGACGCTGGCCGTCGAGAGAGGCGAAGATGTCCTGATGATCAGAGAAGGAGCGGTGTCGTCAATTTGATGCGGCGGGGTCCTTTCCGTTCCCCAGAGACGCTTCGTAAAAGTCGTGATAAGTTGGATTGGATCATGCAGAAAGAGCGAGGAGAAGGTTGCGCGGTGAAAGATTGGGTCGTTTCGTCACCGTTGACACAGAAACCGAAATGGCTGGGGTGTGCGTAAGTGGAAGAGGTTGGGCAGAGGCCGTTAGTCGAGCAACCCAAAATGTCAAGAACTAGCTTAAAGATGTGCCAAATTGTGATCCAGCATGAAAAACCAGCATATCAATGATTTATTGTTTTTATTTCATCTATATTACCCCATATAGATTTTATTCTCACAGTGCATTGCCCTCATTGCCATGAGCAGCGTCGAGCTCCTTCACCGCAAAATGACGTCGCAAGTCAATAATGTACATTCTGACCAGGCAACGGCGGCCTTCAAAGCTCCATTGGCCGGGCCGCACACGTGACAACCAATCAAGACGATGTGTGGATGCGGCCCACTGTGGGAAATCAGTGGGCCTGCTCCGCTCACGAACTCGATCCCAGCTAGTCGGAACTCAGTGCTGTAAGTAGAAACGAGACAGAAACTAATGAATCAAAAGGAAAACCAATACGAGCTGATAAGAAGAATACCGGCACATCCGCATCCTCGTCCGGCCAGGTAAAGGCCGTCTTTCCCTTTTGGCTGCCCCTGCACACAAGGCAAAAAGTGAAGCAAGCAAGCCAACAAAACGGACGAGTTGAAAAAATCAAGCCGCCAAGTCGGCGCTGCAGGACTTTTGTCAACATATTCACAAACATGTTGAGTGTCTCTTCTGATAGGCTATTTAAAGGGTTTAGAAAGGAATGCTGTCAATTCAACACCAGGGTCCTCAAATCAAGCAGAGACGAGACAGTCGTGTGTTTGTGCAACATGTTGGTCTCAAAGCTCCATTCATTGTGATCTCCAGAATCAAGATCAGAATGACTGGGGTATCCGACCCACACACAGAAAAAATGAGGATCCCAATTCTCTCAGTATGTATTAGGCTGGTTCCATTGTTCCACGAAATTGATTGTTTCAGTTGACACATCAATTCAGGCCTTTGCGATTATAATCGATGCCCCAGGCAGCATGTTCTCGATGACAAGGAGTAGAGGATGGATAATACGCAATAAGCACTAAATCACTTTGAAGTAGCGGCAGTAATCGAAATTTTGATTTACTGAGAGTTTTAATTGCACCTTTTTCTTCATTAAGCCGTGCTCGACTCAAACAGACGATGGGCTATGGCTGGCGACAGAAAAATGATATGAGGTCTGATGTCAGTAGAACAAAACAATCTTCGGCTATGAAAATGGGTTAGTGTTTTTCAAAGTCAAGAGAAAGAATCGTAGGCGATATCCATTGTCAAACCTCTGGCACTTACTACCATTGAACCTTGGATCCAAGTGCTATCCAAATTGCAAACACGCCCTGTGATTTTGCAGGGTTCAGTCATTCTTGAGACAGGGCGAGATGGCGTTCTGGCAAAGAAGACTTATCGATTCCAGGCTTAGGTATATGAATATTACCCCGGAGTTAACCTGGAATTTGCTAAATTGAATTCCCGCTCTGGTACTGCCATTGCTGGGATAGACAATCTCTGGAAAGAGTGAGTCTCTATTGGAAATATCAGTAAACACCACCTCACCGAAAGGGTCTTCTCCATGGCCATATTTTACGTGCAATTTAGGTATAGCCAGTTGTCGAAAAGGTGTAATTTTCATCAGTTGTTAAAGTTCCTGATTGAATAGGAGTATCTCAGCGCGATTGAAAAAGGGTGATAACAAAAGTGACTGTAGAATCTATCCGACCATGTCTTGATATGGCATTTAATCAAGTCTTTGATGGCCATGGCCGTTAGATGCTCAGGGCGGAGACAAGACAAGAATATAATAAAACATAGCCTCTATGGATTGCACCATATCTTCCTCGAGTTTTGCCCGTGAGCCAAGATCTTCTGCAGCCTTTCTCAAAGTCCCCTACAATATCCATGATCACCTAGAGCGACAACCTTGGTTTTACATCAATTGAATACAACTTAATGAGTTGGTTAAGATGAAACAACCACATCACCGCGACGAATCCAGTGCAGTGATCAGAATTCAGAAGTGAACTCTGGCTAGTGTTTATGGAAAACTACATATGGATCAGGGATGTTAATCAACACCAAGACCAGTATTGAAAGCGAGAGGCGTATTCCTATAGCTGTACAATATACATCACTCCAAACATGTCCCCTGACCATAAGTGTAAGATATGAGATTGCCTTTAGGCGTTATCTTTTGAAACCGCCGACATGAACTGACGCACAGCGTGAAGTCAACATCATGATGGAGCTAAGCTAGAGTTGAACTGAAAGCTGGACAGCCTTGTTTCTTACCAAGACAGTAAAACATGTCTGGAGAAACGGCACCATTGTATCAAAGTGTTGTTTCCGAGGCTCCTGTGATCCAGAGATAAAACAAGGCGAAGGTCAAGGGAAATCCACCGAGCATAAGCACAAACCATTCTTCAATGATTCCTAAGCATGCATCCGAGTTTATGCAGAGATAGTTTGCGTGTGTGAGAATTGCCATGTCTGGACTCTCCACCAGTCGCAAAGAAGCTCAATGCCCGCAACAGACTCTGGTATAGCCGCGCTGAAAAAAGTGCCCGCGCCCATCCATTTCGAGAGTTTTAGTGTGCTGACATCAATGTCCTTTCGTACGTGTTGGTAGGTCAATCTCCGTGGCCTTGCCGCCGCCTGCGCGATCACGTTACTTGGCCCTGGTTTTTGTCCTGATGCATGTCCGGATAGAGCGACGCCTCTCACGCATCGCCAGGAGCTGAAACCTCTTCCAGGTTCAAGCTGACAAGGCCCCGAAAATAGCACCCGCGGAGACGCTAGACCTCATTCAACCCCGAATCCTGAACTGTCATCCGAACCATATCTGGCCACAGGGTCGGAGACTTGCTTGCAACGCACACCCAAGAAGGGGGCTGACACGAAGGGCGAGAACAGGGGCAAACGCACCAGCAAAGCCCAGGCCGAAATTCGCTTCACATTGCTTGACCCTCCACACAGCGAGTATTGTTTAGGTTTTGCCCCAGCTTGGAGCCCGCGAGGTCGCATGCTGCGTTGTATCCCTTCCATTGGTCCCTTGGCGGACGACTCCAGGGCGGGCACGGTCTGGCTCGCCCCCGCGGACCTCTCCCGCATGACGATGCACTGACCTGGCAAGCTCGCCGGTCTCTGGGGATTCACCCCAGTGCGGGCAGGGGACTCGGCAGACGTGGGGAGGGAGGGGGGCGCATGAGTTTGAATTGCATCGCCTCGCGTCAATCCATCTACCTGAGACGTCGACGCTTGCCAGCCGGCCGCACATTCAATGCCCTCTGTACAGTTGTATGTAATATCTGCTAAATTATAGAGTACGTGGTGGTGAATATCCCCATTGCTTATCCCTGTTTCTGGATCCCAATATGGCTCTTCCCGCTACATCCGGTCATCCCATCACTCCCTTGCATCCTGGGAACGTGTTATCATACCCAAGTGGCAGGGGCCGGCCAGGCCAGGGCCAGGGCGCCTGATCCTTGCAACGCTGTCGATCACGTTCGAATCAGTTCAACGACGTCTTTAGTACATGCAACATTGGGAAACACCAAGACAACACGAGCGAGGGAGAAAGGAATGTGCCAGTCGTAACAAGATTATTCTCTGTAGGGCAGCAGACGGAGGCGCGAACCTCCTTTGCCCATACAATCTATCACTAAGTGACGCGGGAATGGTGATTGTCCAAGCCCGGCCAATTCCTCCTCTTACACCATGTTCAACGCTGCATAATACACGAGCCGCGTCCCGAGCCATGGTAATCAGTGCTTCCCTCAGGGAATGCATGTGAATCCGGTCGTAAATAACAAAATCCAACGGCGAGTTCCAAACCCACCCCAGCCCATTCCAGGGGACAGGGGACCATCATAACCAGGAAGCCCTAACCCATCTCCAATCGAGTCCGGTCAACAGCCGCCAGTGACAATCTTCCTTTCACGCTTCAGGACAGTCTTCCATTACTCTCAACCAAAACACAATAAAAAGCCCTTTTGGGGGGATACATGACTTCCTAGGCAGGATACAGCAGTATGTGCGCCGTCGTTTCTGGGGATCAAGAAAGAGCAGGCTGAACAAGAACCTAGCACTCCATATGTTCCCGTCATCGCCGCTTTTGGGGGGTATCAACTTTTTTCCTGCCATCGACCGGGATCTCGACCCACAAGACAAAGCATAGGGATACAAGCTCAACAAGATAAGTTCATGCTGATGATAAGGGCAAACCAAAGAAACAAAGAAAAATTTTCAATCAAATGTACCCTTCGCATCCATCTTCAATGAGGATTAGGGAGGGCAGCGCTGCTCGCCTCCATACGAGGATATAAGGGTAAGAAGAGAAGAAAATGAGTTCAAAACACAGGATGTGACACGCTAATCATCAACTTCGTCATTTGTCATGAGAGATTCGTCATCAAGTATAGTCTTCAGCCGCAAATGAAGGGTCGTACGGGGCGTATGCAATGGCAGGGTAGGCGCGGTGCGAGTCGGATTGGCTCGGGGCACGGATCCGGTGAGGCAAAGCTTTGCGCTCTACCCGACTTCGGTTGTCCTCAAGTTGGTAGACGGTGCTAGCCCTGTCACTGCCAACTCGAGAGCTGGTCGGAGCGCTGAAGGTGATTTCACCTCCGTCGCCGCATTCAATCTCGGCACCCTGGACTCGGACAACAGCAGAACCGGAAACCTTGATGGTGACGTTGTCATTGTCGCTGGAGGAAGATCGAGTGATGCCGGTGGTGTTGCTCTGCCTGTACTCGCTCTCGTCCCGACTGTCGCTGCTGCGGGTAGAGCGGCTGCTGCCACCTCCTGCAGCTCGGGTGCTGGCTTTTCGCAGGGCCTCGGCCGTCAGCGGCTGGCCAGGGCCGCCGCTAATGTCATCCTGATATGCAAGAGCAGTAAGGTACTTCTCTTCATCATCAAGGCTGACACCGCCACTACCGAGGGCCCGGCTGTCAAAAAAAGAATCTCTGCGTGTGCGAGAGCCTGCGGGGATGATATCAAGGCCTTGTTGCTCATAAGCAACAGAGCCCCGCCGGGTGCGGGCCAATGCGGTGTGACGATTATAAGTGGGCTCGTCCGCAAAGAGCTCCTCGTTGGTGTCAAAGTCGTCATCGTCATAGTCATGATGATCGGCGAAGCTAATGTTGCGACGAGTAGTGGGGGGTCGAGACTTGTTGCGTACGGGCTTTTCGGCACGACCCGCGGGTGGTGGTGGTGGCCGGAAGGGAGCGGCAGCGGGTAGTGCTGCCGACTGGGGGCGAGGGATATACTCTGGAGGGGGCATTCGCTTTCGGTCATCCTCCAGCGGTGGCGGCTGCTTCTTGGAGCGTGAGGTGCGCCTCGACATGCGAGGCTCGGGCTCCTCCTCGTAGTCGCCGGGGTTGAAGCCGTACGCAGCTGGAGACGGTCCCTTGGCCTGCTGTCGGTAACCCATAGCAGAAGCGGGTCGCTCAAACCGGTTCTTCAGATGAGCGTTGCCCTGCTGCATGCTCATGTCAAAGAAGCTCGGGGCGTGATGAGCGGGTGACGAGGGAACGCCAATCATTGAAGGCGACGGGCCACCACCTCCATAGATGGGAGGTGGTGGGAAAGAGCCAACAGGGTAACCGGCGGGCGGTTGTTGGCTTGGGGGAGCTTGATGCCAGCCAGGAGGTCCCATTACGGAGGGAGGGCCACCTGGATAATAGCTGTTGGGGCGTGTCTGAGCACGCGGACGCATGCCAGATGCCGCAGGTTGCTTCACACCATAGCAGCTGGGATCCTCAACATGACCTCGGCGATACTGCTGAACAACGGGTTCGGTCCTAGATTGAGTGAGGGAGGTAGGTCGAGGTTTCCTGGCGGGCTTGGCCTCACGCTCTCGCTCACGATCACGCTGCTCGCGCTCACGTTCAAGCTCGCGCTCACGCTCCCTGACTGCCTTGGCATCAGCGCGGACCTTGCGTTGCACCTGCTCAGCCGCTTCCTTTTGCTTGCGTTCCTTGCGGCGGCGCTCCTTCTCGCGCAGCTCCCGCTCTCGCTCACGCTCATATTCGCGGCGAGCTTCTCGGTGAACTTCTCGGTGAACATTTCGCTCACGCCTAGAGGAACGGGGAGTAGAGTCTGAATCGGTAGTGTTGTTAGAGCCAGTCGACTTTTGAAGGGGAGAGCGCTTGTCGGCACCACGGGACTTACCCGTGTTGGGACGCTCCCTCATGGGGCCAGGGGCCTCGGAGACTGCATAGCGACGTGTGCTCTCGATTCCTCCAATAGAGCTTCCCGAATCCTCCTCGGCGTCTTCGACGTAGCTGACAAACTTGGTGGACATTGTGCGGTGGTGTGGTGGGTGGCGCGATCAAGGTTTGGTCGCCCCGAGGGAGCGTTTGGGTGATGGTGGGCTCGTCAGCCTCCAGTAACGGCCGCACTAGGGCGGGGCGGGGCGCAGGTCTATGGGCTCTGGAAGCGGGCGACGGTGACGGCAGTCGATGCTGAAGTCGGGGTCGCGGTGGTTTGTTGATAGCTTGTCTCGAGATGGGCTGCGCGCATATGACGAGGGGCAGGTAAGTGGGCGGGGTGACTCCAGGCCAGAGAAATCGTGGTAGTAATGCTGGGTTGGTGAGGGGGTCGATTCTGGCATGAACCGAGAATTTGCGGTAACGGGGGCGAGAGGTATCGAGGTGTATCTGCCAACGGATGCAGATAGTCGAGCGAGTAGCAGGATGAGTGCGAACGAGGTTGAGAATTGGTGATTCTTGGGAAGAAGAGGGGAGGAGGGGAAAGAGCAACGGGCATGGATGGACAGGAAGGACTGTTTTAATAAAAAGCAGTGCTTAAACCCAAGGGCCGGGGGGAGGGGTGTGCCCCAGTGGCCGCCGTGGGCCGCTGCTGGGCCCGCAAAGGATTCTGCTGGGGTGTCCCAGGCTTCCAGGCTGCCAGCGGCTGCGGCCCACGACCAGCCTGTAACTCGTTCCGCCGTCACTGGACTGGCCAGAGAGGAAAAAAAAAGTGTGTGTGCGGGTGAGACGGGGACGGGGCATGGGATGGCCCACGGGCGTGGCCCGATGGGGTGTGGGCGTGTGGGCGTGTGGCGTGGAAGGTGCAACCACAGCGCACGCTTGCTACACCGCAGCCAAGCAAGGGGAGCATTAGAGGGAAGGAGCGAGGGACTCATATCCAATGAGACTGCGGGGAGTGCATGTAGCCAGTGGACCGCGCATCTCAGCACCACGCATCACCAAGGGTACGTTTTGAGCCAGCGCAGCAAAGCACAGCAAAGCACGGCAAAGCACCATACAAGACCAGAAGAAAAGAAGAGGCAGCAGTCACCAGTGCAGGCTGCGGACGCGAGAGGATGACGCTGATGCAAATGCCCTCGCTGTGCCGGCGCAAGCTAGCAACCCCGCCTCACTCACGCTCTCGCTTTGTTCACCGTGGCCAGGCTGCCTGCTCCGTCTCCGGCCATCGACTGGGCGTTGTGCTTCCCGACTTCTCAAGAAATAGAGTCGGGAAGCGCTAGCCCGTGGAGCTAGTGGGGCAGTCCTCGACGCTTTACACCAGTGGCGGATGCCCGCAGCATGCAACCGAAGCTCTCCATCAGCCAGCGACGCTCGTCTCGGCGCTCGCGACCAGGCGGGCAAATGAATTGTCAGCATGCAATCAGCGGGTAGAGTTGAACTCTGGGCTCTGCCGATAGGCGGCGGACGACGGACCTCGAATGACGGTTGACGGATGGGAGATGGCATATGGCGGAGAACTCCTCCTCGTACACCGTCTTCTCCCCCTCACCGGTGCATTGGGCCTCTTCTCGCCCTTGTCATGCTTTGGCCTCGACCATCGCCGACTAGACCAGCTCCCGCCCCGGCCCAAGATCAGGACCCTACCTTAGCCTACCGAGCCCTCTTCTGCTCCGCTCCGTTCAAAACCTCGGCGGCGCCCACGGCGACGGGAGTGTCATGCCAAACCCAGTGGGGTACACGGTCGAAGCACAAGAAAGGGGGACACAGCAACAATTCAAACCGGAGGGGTGTGTAACGGCGGGTACGAGGCCATGTGCTGTCCTGGGGGAGATGGATCCCATCAGGAAAGCCGGGTGCTGAATGACATCCAAACTAGCCAACGACTAGCCTTTCCAACTCTTCTCGTTGGCCTCTAGTTGGGTGGCCTGGGATGTGCCTGGCTGTGCCTGCGTCCAGACCAGCCATCGTACACAGCCAGCCTCCGAACCGCCTGCTTTTGCCCACCATCGTGACCTATTGTGGTGTTTGGGGCTATCGAAACAGCAGCACTGGGCCTAGCTCCGGCCCTCATCACAGGCTGCTCGTTTCCAACCCCAACCCCGAGCCGAGAGCAACCCCAGCATTTCCAAGCGTTGTCAAACAGGGGATGAGCTCATCAAACAGGGCATCAAGAGTCAAAGGCCACTCCTTAAACGCCAAAGTGGACTAGAGGATTTCAGGTGGCCGCGTGAGGTGAAGAATGTGAGCGATTCCTGGAGTGAGGCGGCTGGCGCTGATACGCCCCAGATCCCAGATCCCAGCCCATTGTCAGGCTACCCACGAAAACCACGCGGCCGAGAATGGATCTGATCTGTCGACGCATCCCCAGATGGTGTCCCAGAGACCCGCTCTCGCACGCCTTCGCCGGCCATTGAGTGCCCTTCAGCAGCATCAGCCTTTTGGTTGGCAAGGAATCCCTAAAACCCTTTAGAGTCCAGGCGAAGCACTCAGGCCCAATTGTGGATCTGGCACCGGCCCGCCTTATCCAATACTCTTTTTTTTTTTTTCGCCCTCGCCTCCGGTTTGGCTGGCTCTGCTTGCTCTGGCGCCGTCTCCTCTGTGACTCTGGATCAAGTCCCCCCAATTCAATTTTGTTGATCCAGTCACAACAGGCCAGGTCACGACTGGCTTGGCTCGGGGTCTCCCAGCAGATCAGTCTGAACCACGCCCCTCCCGTCTCGACAAGCTCCGCTCATCGCACACACACACCCTAGTGTTTGCCTCTTACGTCCGGTGCTAGGTGCTAGGCTTGGTATTCGTCCTCACACCCTTGCTGGAAGGTTTGAAGGAAGCTGGAAGAGAAGAGAAGAATGGTCTGGGCACTTGGGCACTTGGGCTCTTGGGCAGGGAACCGGCCCACCCCGGCGGAAGGCAGACAGATTGATTAACGAGCCGGCAATCGCCAATCACGCCCGAAGTGACCCTGGCGCGGTGCAAGCGAGCTTCAAAAAACCACATGGGAGAGGGAAATAAAAATGCAATAATTCGTTGCGCCTTGCACCTCGGCCGATTGACGGCTGAGTAATTTAAGCCTATGAGTATATCTGACAGCATGTTCGAGATGAGCAGCCAACACGTCAACGCCATGGTGCGACGTCCAGCTAATCTGGTTCGAGGTGGATGATAGGCCTCCCTGCTCGACACCCCACGAAAACTTTGCTTGGCAGGTGGCAGGGAAGCCGAAACGGGAGCAACGTTTGAGGCCAGGGTCTCGTCCACAATCTTGGCTTCACTCCACGGTTTCTGGGTCTGGAGAAGTCAAGTGAGGTCCACCATTCGTGTGGTACACACACAAGTTTGGGTTGTCAGCCGTTAAGGTTGGGATAATGATGGGCATCGTCGCAGCATCACGAATGGGGAATGCGGGAGGCTATGGCTCCCGCCGTCTCAAACACCAGCCCTTGGGTACTGACTGGGCTCAGTTAAGGCGCCAATACTGGAGACTTGCATGCACATGGGGGGGTGCTTGCAGTAATGCCCTCCTCCATCCTGCCTGGAACCCCTCCACCCCAACTCCCTCAAAGCCCAAGCTCTTTTTATGTCTCCGTCTGTCTAAAATCGCCTCTTCATCAGCCTCCGCCTCCGCTAGATTGTCCTGTTTCGCCCCCGGGCCTGCGGCTCTGCTGGGTTTCACTTTGTGCCCGACTGCGCGCTTGGCGGGGGAAATCGTGGGCTTGGGTAGCAACCAAATGGCACTGGTGAGCGAGTAACTGCCTCATCCCGAACAAAATCGGTGGTGGGAAGTCACGTGGGTTGGATGGGAGAAGTTACACGTCGCAATAACCAGGCAATTTATGAATGGTCCACCTCGAAGTCATCGCAATGCTGGTGTGGCTGCGGCTTTCGAGATGGAATGCTGGTTGTGGCAGGTGAATCCCCCGTGTCTCCATTGTGCATCAAGAGGGATTCACCAAGCGCCCAAAGTCATACACGGCACGCCCCTCTCGTCACGAACATATACCCCTCCCGTTTCTTCTCTGGACCATTGCGTTGTTCTGCCGCCTAGTGGTCGGTCATCTGAGTCTGACTGTCGAAGCCGACAGGCAAGGGCCAGCTCATCTCACCACGATGGCGGGCGAGACCCAATCGTCTCGGGCGCTCTCTGCAATGGCCCCATGGGCGCTCATGCACACGCCTGATGCCCAACCCTCCCTCCCTCGGCTGGTTGCTTCGACAAGAGTCACCAGGGCTGCTCCTGATAGGTCCATAACTCTTCATCCTGTCCGAAGCTCGCAGCTTGATAGTAGATGGGCTGCAGGCTTCGGCACACCCCTCCATCCTGGACGCCCCGAGTCATACCCTTCTTGGGCGAAGATGCGTCACCGTCCGCCAGAATCAGCAGCGCCCAGATGAAATGTGCCATTCGAGAAGCCTCTAGCAGACCCCCGAACCTTGATGGGGTTCATGGCCGTCTCATGTGCTTTTCTCCCTTCCTATTCTCTAACACGGCCAGACTGGTCGAGGGACACCACCTCCGGATCCCCACACTGCCTCCGGTAAATCCCCTCCATTCTCATCCCAGTCCCGATTTTCGGCCTCCATCACCACATTCAACGGCCGGTGAGCCGGGGACAGCCTCCGGGTCCCGAGGAGCCATTATTTTCAATGGCGAGATCACGAATTTCACAGCGCTGGTGCGCATGGCTTTTTTTCCAGCGCAATCGTGTTTACGCCAAATGCCGAAAGCTAAAAAAGGAGACACAGTGTCGTACCTTGGCCGCCCCAGCAACCAAGCGAGACAGCAGAAAACCCGCGCAGCGTTGATCTTTTGCCACCGTGTCTGTCACGGCGGTAGCGACGGGCATGCGCAATCAATGAATCCCCGCGGATTTCCAGTCAACAAACCAAACCAACCACCTGTAAAATCACCGACCGACTGACACAACACAGGCCGCCTTTGCTCGTTTCTCCGGCCCAATGGGCTTTGCGATGAATTATGTGCACACCCTCCGCATTGCACGCTACGGCTAGAGCTGGTTTTGGCTTGGGCAGTCTAGTTCCAAAGTTGACGCAGTGAGTGTGTCCTGGGTGGACAGATGGATTGGCTCTCTTGACGAGTGCTCACGCTCAACGCCTTGCACTCCGCCCCAAGCACAGTTGCCAGGTCTCTTGCAAAAATCGGTGAATGTGTAATGTTTGATTGGTGATGTGTGCGCCTTCCGGCAATTCCGTCGCCACTCATTGCATTGAGTAGCCCTCCATCTTATTTTTCGTCATAAAACTCGCCGTGATCTGATGTTCTGTCCACCAGTATCACGTTCAATCAACGCTTTCGATCTAATGGCTCGACGGAGGTGTTGAGAGCCTGGCTATGGCGCCTGGTGTGCCTGGCGGGAAGATCCTTGCTTGAATCTCTCGGATGGCTTTTCGGTCCCTCCTCCAGCGTCGACTCTAGTTTTGTGGGGGGGAGGGAAACCGCATCCAAGGCATTGACGCATCTGCAGGGTTTGCCAAAGGTGCCACACACTTACAGGTATTTTTCAAGTCCAATGGCCGCTTCAACCCACCCGAGTCGAGCCCACTCGAAGGAAACACCGAAAAATCCCCACTCGTGATCATTCCCAGTGCCGGCGTACAATAGCACCGCAAGGCAGCGACTGCGAGGGACGCGATCTTTGTTGCCTATCACCACATGCCAGGATGGATTCTACGCTACAAGGCTAGCCAGCGCCGCCCGCCTGCTAGTGAACCGTTTCCCAGGATGACGGACATATTCACCTCTCTGTCACCAGGTGGTGACGATCCAGTCGCACGGCACTCAACTAGCGATCTATCACCTCGCTGCTCCCACTTAGCCGAGGGAACACGACGGCTCAGACGATCAATCACTTCCACTCCCACCCTCCATAATCAGTTACTCGACAGTAGTCCGTAAAGAATTGGCTTTTTTCTGCCGCACCTGCACGAAATCACGAGTGCATGCCACCACTCGGAGATCGATTCATCACATCGATCCCACCCACCATCCTTGGAGTTTAGTAGCGGGCAAGCTCATTTCTCGATAGAGCATTCCCTTGCCCAACATATTGGTCGTCTTACCTATTCTTCTTGACCCGAATCATGCGGTTGCGCTGAGGAATGCCGTCTAAGCCAACGGCGGTGTTGAGCGCGGGGGCGAACCCTAGAACCCCTCATCCAGCCAGCCCCCATCCTACACACCAGCACACACCGCTCTTTCAAAATGGCCGACCGCACCCCCATCTCGAGAACCATTTTTTTTTCCTTTTGGTGAAAATCGACATCAACCGAACGTGTTTCCTCACCAGTGTTCCGCTTGACGCTAGTTTAACGCTGTCTCACTGGACCCGAGGAGTTCTTCGCGATGGCGACAGCATTTGACAAGATATCAGCCCGCTGCGCGTAAATGGGTGGCAATGGGACGGATGGATTTGTCGATATACGCCCCCGTAGTCAAACTGCGGTCCTGGCATGAATAACTAGTCATGCTATCAATTCTGACCCAAGATTGGATCGACGCCCAGCGGCCTTGTTGCTGTCCGCCAGCTTTTCTGGTTACCCGTCTGCTTATGACCGAGTTTTTTCTCTCTCTTCTGCATGTGGATACTATCAACCCAATCGCAACCCTCCGATGGTTTGCTGTGCCGTTTCCCTGTGACCGAGGCCTCTAGAGACACGATACGACGTGGCATTGCTTTCATATGGTTGGTGCGTTGCTTAGATATGGATGGATTGGGGAGGACTGTCATCTCTCACCAGAGAAAGGGACTCGTCATGGCTTGATTTGTGAATCCACATGTCTTGAAAATACAATATCTCGCAAGCCTACGTTTCTACCATTATCCTTGGACTATTAGTGCGCCACCAAATGCGGCCTGACGGAAGCCGGGCACCCCGTTTCCTTCACAAGCAACCAAATTCTCTCTCTCAGCAATGGCGACATTCATCGTGCCTGGGAACCTGCAAGCCTCCCGTTCAGCTCCTACCGATTGACGTCTTAATAATCATGCATGCAGTCTATTTGCTCCGTCGTCCCTCGCCCACGTCTCCATTCCCCCTCATAGCTCGCTTGTTCTGTGACTCACGGGTGTGCTGTCAAAAGTTGGGGCTCTAGGCTACAGTCCACTCGTGGAGTTGAGAGGCACAGCCTCGGTGGTTGTGAGGTGTAATAGTAACCCAAACTTTAGGGCAATGCCGATCAGAGCACAATATCCAGGTCGGCCACGACAGGTCTGTGGTCAGACAGCAGGAGCTTGTCGTCAAAGTTGTTTGCCAGCACGCCAAACGTCTTGACTTGGGCAGTCCGAGGCTCCTGGATAAAGAGGAAGTCGATGCGACTCGAGTCATAACCCTCACCAAAACTGGTGTAAGTCAGGTGGTTTCCGTAGTGCGCACTCTGCGGGACCAGGTCTGAAATGTCAGAGATGCCCGAGCCGGGGGCAGTCATGACCTTGTAAGCCAGATCATCGGTCGGGCTGTTGAAATCGCCCCCAATCAGAACTGCGGACGGGCTGCTCTTGAAGCTCCACTCCTTGGCAAACTTGATGAGCAGTTCGGCGCTGTGCTTGCGAGCCTGGACACCAATGTGGTCAAAGTGAGTGCTCATGACCATGACGCGCGTCCCGGTCACAACGTGAACAAACTCGCCCATTGTGACAATGCGATTGAGGACGGCGTCCCAGCCGCGCGAAGGTTGCTCGGGCGTCTTGCTCAACCATCTAGTTTCCTGCCTCTCGCAACGCCATGTATTCTTGCGATAAAAGACGGGCGAGTACTCGCCGTCGTGAGGGTCGTGGCCGCGCCCGCGTCCGATATGCGCCCATTCATCGCCCAGGTATGATTGGAGATCCGTGACCTGCCTGTCCAGACACTCTTGCATACAGATAAAGGCGCTCTCGTGGCCGGCCGTGATGAAGGACAACTGGTTGGCCAACTTGGGACCGCGGACTGACCACGGCTGCTCGTTGGCGGCGGGGTGGGAAGTGGCGTAGCGCACATTGTAGGTGATGATGCGCAGGGGCGCAGTGGCCTGTCGAGGAACCGAGGGAGATGATGCGAGACTCATTTGAAGCGAAGCGCTCGGGGGGATATCGTCGACTCGGGTCATGTTTGGGTCTGGGGGGGGGTCAAAGTGAGAGGCGAGGGGATTACAGACAAGAGACACAGCGGACAGCAGTTGGCATAGATAACAGCACAGCAGGTACAATGAGGGGGGGCAAAAGGGCCCGAGTCAGGTGGCTTGTAAGGCTGAAGTTTCTTCGATGGGGAGACGATGAACGATTCAGATTAGGCCAGTGGGCATGTGTTGATGCAGTCGCCGATGATGATGGAACAGGACTCGGTCGGAGGTTTAGTGTGACGTCACGTGGTTCCCCAGACCCCGCGGCGATCCAGGCTGCCTGAAGCAGGTTAGTCAGACGTGAATAGCATCACTTACAGCAAGGGGGGGGGGGGGGGGGGG